>CM047426.1:78104067-78656885 GCA_026168455.1 Theocolax elegans | reverse complement strand
ATTTCTAGGGAAGAATGTAATAGAATGCATGTATACCGCGCACACCGAGTACGAGACGAAGTAATAAGTAACTTAAAACTGAACGGATCGATTGTCCACCCAATGACGTTTGTTGGAAAGGTAGATCAAGCAGGAGATTGTAGTAACGCAGGAATGTACGCGGATCCATATGGTATTTTTGACGATGCTATAGTCACGGGCTATGTTACCATTACTTAAGGGATTACTATGCACCGGTAAACTTAAATGCTAACGAGGTTATTTTACGATCCGGTACGCGCTGTAAGTTTAATCAAGATGATTGTATTGACGTAGAAGCAGGGTACGCCTTTTGGGATAGGTTACCAGTACAGGCATGCGAACGCAGTAAATACTCAGAATTATACGCGGGTTATGTTAATAAAGTTGTAGAACAAGGCAATGAGCAACATCCGGTATATGTAATGGAATCGAGCGAGATAACCTTTGCTTTTACGACTTTAGGACAAATTCCGGTGTGTTCGTATGAATTAATTAGAACAGAGCACCCAAAATTATTTTTTCTAGAAGGACCAATAACAGAAACCTTCCAAGCCGTAAGAAATCCGTCAATAGAAAATCTCGACATTTTTGCATACGTAAACTCTAAATTCGTTTACGTAGAAAACATATTAAAGGACAATTAAGGGACATTTTTGTAATTTCGAAAAAATTGCATTAAAAAATTTCATAGTTTCCTAATGGAAATTATTATTTATTGAAAAAGCAGTCATTTATAACTCCTTGGAGTTTCATAGGAAAATTTTAAGCACATCCAGAAAATCGACACATAAAAATGCCACAATTTCTCAATGGATATTATTGTTTGAATAACAATTTCTAAAACCTGAGAAATTCATAGGAAAATTTTGAAAACTTTGATTTAAAAAAATACTATAGTTTCCCAATGAAAAGTATTTATCGAATGAAAAAGCAATTTTTCTTTAATTCTTGAAGTTTCATGAGAAATTTATAAGAATTACGATAAATCTGATATAAAAAATGCCATGATTTTCCAATGGAAATTTTTTTTTTTTTAAAAAGTTAGAATTTCAGGATCTTGAAAAATTTATGGGAAATTTTCGGATTTACAAAGAAATTTTATTTTAAAAAAATACCATAATTTCCAAATGAAAATTATATTTTTAATGAAAAAGCAATTTTTTTTAATTCATGGATTTTTATGGGAAATTGGTTTTTAAAAAATGCAATGTTATTACAATGAATATTCTATATAAAGTAATGCAAATAATATAGTGGGAAAACCATGAGATAATTCTTGCTCCGCACTGAGAAAAGTAATTCTTTGCTTCAAAGAAATGGTGTATTTGCCATTGTCTTAAAATGTTTACTTTGCGACAAATGTCAATTTCTTAACTATTAAGAAATATTCCTTAATAAAAAAGTAATCATTTGAAACCTAATATTGTTTACTAATAGATATAAATTTTAAACTTATTTATAAAGTTAAGATTATTATTAACGTAAGGAATATACTTTCAGATCATACTGAACACATTCGTTTAGTCAAATTAGTAAATATATTTAATTACGCCAATATACGAGAATTAGGTAGACATACTTATATCATTAATGCATAATATTTACTATGAAGTTCAAAAAGTCGTTGACTCCCTCTAGCGGAGCGTGAAAAGATTACCCTTATGATGCATTATATTAATAATAATATTTCATTTATTACCTATTAATAAAGAATGTTTTAATTAAGACAAAATTATATAATCGCTTTTAACCAAAAATTCAAGTCACTGAATTCTTAATAGTTAAGACATGTGCCTTTCGCCGTATTCTAATCCACATTTCTTAACAATTAAGAAATATTCTTTGACTCAAAGAATCTCTTTTCTCAGTGCGGCTCATTAGCTACGATTTTGCAAAGAATTTCCCAAATAACTTTTCCAATGGTTTTCCAAACAAATTTTTTCCACGCGGGTTGTTTTCTATGTACTTTATAGGTATCGATATACCGATGATTTTTTGTTGTGCGTCGTAACGTTGTAGATATAACTGGCCAACACGTATTAATAGTTGTTGCTTTAGTTAATTATATTCAATAGAAATGGAAACCATATTTTAATTATTTTGTATCACTTCGAAATAATCAAAATGTACCACCCTATCGCGTTCAGAAGCTTGTGAATATTTTAGGTCCATTAAAACGTTTTTTGAACTTACCGTTGTCCAATGTTCGGATTATCTCTTAAAATCAATTATTCGATACCTTTTTGATGAATTTTACAGTTACGTATATACGCCCAGCTATTATTACTTTTATTATTCAATAAACTTATTTAAAAATCAGTGTGGTGCATGTTTCCGCCGTTCATTGAAATCAATTGACTTTGTAAATTTATATTTTATTCCATTGAGACATTCGATTGTAACAATTTGCACAAAAAAAAAGTTTTGTTATTTAAATGAACCTTTATTTTGTAAACATCAATTCTATTTAATGAATAACCACGTTCAGTCGAATTATTTACCGAACATATTTTTTGAAATAATTGATGTACTAAATTAATTGAACACATTAAAACACACATTTACCATTTATTATTTTGTCGTTTTTTTATAGGTTAACGCGTATTTCCACGTTGATTAACATTTGAAATAGGTGGAGTAACATAACAAACAACTTCAACATTTCACATAAATGTTAAATTTTTTTTAACGTATGTAAAATAAACCGTATTTTTCAAAATAAATCGAAAGGCAAGAAAATGTTGAAATGGTATTGGTATCGTATTACCAAGCAAATACCCATCTTAAAAAAAAATCCGTAAACTCTGTCACAAAAGCGCAAGTTTGCCTTTTCGGATCAACCGTCAAATTTTGATCACCCCACGCATCTCTCTTCTGGAAAAAAGAGAGAGAGAAGAGCGTCACGAAAGGTTCAGTCACTCATCTCGAAGCGTAGCATAAAAGGGGAGCAGAAAAAAAATTGGCGCGCCTTTATCCGAGGCATCGTCTCATACATCCCAAAACAATCACGCGGACGGTCGGCCCCATTATGGCCTCGGCAAGTAAGAGGAGAGGCGATGCTCGCCGGTTATGTATGGGGTGTACCGAAGGAAATAACCGTCATCTGTATTCGCGATAACATCGTAATTGAATGCGGTTGACGGGGATTTGCTTTGCGCGCGTCCGCGGGATACCCCCAAGCTTTTCCGCCGAGCAAGCCACCCCGCCTACCCCTGTGTCCTCTTATAACCATTCGCCTCTCTTTGTACTCCCTCGCTTTCGTTCTCAACTCCCTCTACTTTCTTGTGCTTCTTATTTTTTTCGCGGAGTGTTTGGGTATGGCCAGGCTGGAAAGTGAGGCTGACTTTTGTTCTTCGATTTTCGAGTTGGTTTCACCACGGTGATCCTTTTTTACGATACAGTTAAGATACAGTTAATTATAAACCGTTACTTGTAACTTGAGAATGAGAACTTTAATAAACTTTATAAAACAATCAATATAATCAATTATTATAATAATAAAGACTAAAGCCTGTTCAAATGTCCATTTATGTTGTACTTGCTGTATCCCACAAAGTATTTGCTATTTCTTACTGAAACCAATACCTTCAATAATCAATCCAAAGTAGCTCGTTTGTAGTTCTAAATATTATAATAAATATTGTAATCGTCAACATGGGTATTCAAACTCATCCACCAATACACCCACTCGCCGTTCAAAATTTCTCCCTTATCTTCGACGTATTCAGGTTGCGCAAATTAATCATGCAAGAGATGAGAAAAAAAATCTATTCCCGTGTTGTATTCATCGGAAAGTCGGAGAATCAGCTGCTTATTTAAGTTCCATCTTCGTACGGGGAAACAAAAGGATGTCCTGCACGTACGCGCATCCCATTTGCGTATATATTTGTTTTTCCTCGTTGGATACATTATATATGTGCGCGCATCACTGGATTTATGAGGGGATTGACCCAGGCACCCGGTTTTTACGAAATCTCGTTTTCGATGTTTTATACTATGAGAGTTAAATAACCGTCAGGGAAGAACTGTGTGGTTAGATAGAAAAGAACTCTCTCGGTCCCTAAAGGCCAGTAGATCATTTTTGTCATTCGAACTGCAGATGGTTCAAAATTTAACGCGGTGAGGATGTGGTCGCTTTTTCTTATTAATGATGCCTCGAAATGTTTCTAAAATATTATATATTTTTGTATTTTGATGAATGACATACGTGACTCGCTCGGTCGCTGAAACATAAGCAAACGAAAGGATAGTATAAATATTCTTATAAAATAGTACAGTTAATTATTAAATTGTTGTTAAATTGGTACATTCATTGTTATTATTTATTATATTCCAGTGTGTATATCAATTATCAAATATTCTACGCGGAGAAAAAGATGGTAGAATAAAAGTTAATGGGATAATCGAGAAAATGAGTTGATTAATCATAAAAATTAATACGTATTTATATTAAAGTTACTACTATTTGTAAGAAAATTTATTAGACACATAGTAAATTAAAATAAATCCATAGTGAATTTTCCTACAAAAAATAGTCAGATTAGTAATTTGTCAAGGCTGCTTCTGAATTATTTAATCACATAATAATTTTTTATATAACATTTTTCTTCGTGTAATAACAATTTTGAACTTACTCACGTAATTATTTAATAACGATGAGAACTATAGATATAATTTAAAATTAATTTCTTTATCGATCTGAAGAAGACTAATGGCATGAAAGATGATAATAAATATTTCAAAAATTTGCATAATTAATTTGTTGATTTGGTACGCCAATGGTTTTAAAAAATAAGTCCACAATTGGTTACACAGTTGAAATTTTAAACTGGTAGATACGAGGGTATATCTGGTTAGTACATAGCTTACGCATGAAATAATCTAGGTATAATTATAGGTACGTGCAGTACACAAAATAAAAAATTTGTTAGTGTTTATTAATGCAAAAGAATTGATACTAATATTTTGTAAAAAAACATGAGAATATTTGTAATGTAACACGTATAATCGAATTATCTGCGTCTTTATCTTAACAAAATGCTTTATAATTAATGATAACAATATTTAAGTTATTTAATAAGATGAATCAATGACACATTATAGTCTTAAAAGTTAAAGTTTCAATGACATACGCACTAGCTAGAAAATCGTTGAAAATAACATTACATTAAGAAGGTGAACGTTAAGTAAGTGCACTCATCCACGACAGAAGACACTTGACGACAGGCGTATAAGAAAGGAGGTTGGAGTAAGTTTGGCAGAACATACCCTCTTGCCTCTACCCCCCATAAAATTCTAGGATGATCCGCGCTATCTCCGCATCGCCATTCTCTGGACCAGCCGTTCCTGCGAACGTAAGACTCACCGAGCTCGTAAATGCCTTTGCCAGTCGGGGAAGCGCCTGATTTCCTCCTATGTTTGCGTGTTTGTGCTCGCCGGGTTGCTTTCTTATTCTTTCTTATCGATACGTAAGATACGTCGATATCGATATTGATACTTTTTTTTCCTCAACGCGTTTCTTTTGTGGATTATCGATAAGTTAATGAAATTTCGTATGATTCAAATGCATTACTTTTCGATTTACGTTTTATCGTTTTTCTTTTATTATCGATTTTAATGTAGAGAAAAATGATTACTATAACATAATATATTTATACGCTTTTCGTTAAAGCACGAAAAAATAGAGAATTTAGATTTAAAGTATTAAAAAGATTATTTTTTATATTTGATTTCGAATTATTCACTTTGTTTAAAATCATACTCGAATATTCAAAATATCATTTATGTATGTGAATCACTAATAAAATAACTAATTAGTATTTCAACAATTCAATAATTGCTTGAATAGTCAAATCCTATTTGTTAAATTATTAAAGCTTCGTGAATTATGTATAGCCTTAAACAAGCATTTAAAATTAAACACTTAAACTTCGTTTTATAAAATGTTTAAATATTTAAATCTTTAAAATCTTCATAATCATTTAATTTTTATGAATATTATTTTAAATGAACAGTAACATTTGTTGCTGTCTATATATATATATTATAAATGAGTGTAATTCGCACCAGCATTATTTATAACATTACATTTGGCATTTTGCAAAGAATATACTCACAATGTCCTAATTATAAATTATTAAACAAGTACATAAAAGCATTAAAAAAATGTAAATAGGTACCTCGAGTATTAGCACTCTCAATTATTTGAATAAAGTAAGTGTTTATCGAAATTCCATAGTAAAATGTGACAATCGTAAAAGACATTTGCTTTTTGGCAGTGAGTTTCTTTGTAATAACGAGCCTTTTATTGCACGTCACTTACGCTTCCATCCTTTTAAGTGAAGACACCAGAAACGACGGATATTATATACGTGTAAATGGAAAGTGCAAGCTCAATTCTTCTATTTTGGCCATCGCGGCCTAATGGATTTCGCAAACGGGCGCCAGTTTTGAAAGCTTTTCTAGAATTAATGGATCCTATTATATACATTGCAGATTTATTGTATTTTACTTCCGATATTTACCCAATTTAAAATAAAAAATCTATTAGTTGTGCACGGAAAAAATATTATAAAACGCAACGCAAATGTTTACCTTAAACTTTCTATACTAATTAATGATTACAATTAAAAATCTCTTTTTAAGAAATTAACGACTTTAATTACATCTTATTCAATACGTTATTTCTAATATTGTATGAATAATTTAGGACGAATAATATAAAATATTAAATAAGCTCTGTCGTTCGGCTTCGTAAGAATGAAATATATTAAATAATCGAATTCATTAAAAAAACATAATGTTTATATATTATTTTAAAACAAGATATATAATTAATAGTATAAAATAATATATTTATTTGTAATAACCATTGAAAATGACTTTTTAATATTCCTCATTATCGTAAAGTAGACATCAGAGTATCTCTCGAATGCTTTGAATTTCCTTCTTCCTTTAAAAACTTGGATTATTTCAAAGTTTAAAGCATTTAAAAAAAAGGTCATCCATCTAAAAATAAACATTAAGCTGCCCAGTCAATAAGTAAGAAACAGTTGCAACTTTGCCACGGATATAGGAAGGAAAAGTTGCGAATCAAAATGGGAAGAAAGGCCGAGTTCACCCTCTTTCGAGCGATAAATTTTGAAATACGAGCCGCGCGCGAAGGATGTTCGGCCCATAACCCCAGAATTTCAACCCGCTCCTTTCGAGAGCGACAAAAAGGGGCAGGCGACTGCGACTTCCGTAACGGAAGCTCGCGTCTCGGTCAAACTCCGGGTGAAATTTCGAGGACCGTTTGTCCGAGGTTCGTTGTGCGTTTATAGACTCGAGTGATGCGCCAACGCGTGAATTGAAATGTTCTTTGTATGGAGGATGCATCGTTTTCATTCTCCGAGTTTTGGAAACTGTATTGAATAACTTGCTTTCACCTAGGCACTATACGGCTCGATGGTTTCAGTTTCGGTGGATTTAACATATCTCGTTTATTCCACGGTTTTAAATTACTCGTCGAGTGTACACTTTTATTTAATTAGTAAATCAATAAGGTATCTATTTGTGTTATTCAAGTACTTATGTAAGAGGAGTTTCAAATAAAAGAAAGAAAAATCATAGGTCTATTTACTTATTACATTCAACGACGATATTATTTTTTAACTGTTATAATGTATTATTAAAATATTTTAAATGATCTACTTTTACTTGCTATATAAATTAGTTTTAGATTTAAAAAGTATATGACGTTCGTAACTTTAATTGGATTAATATTTCGTCCAAATTACAATTATTTAGTTTTTTTACATCAAATTTTAAATAAATTCATAAAAAATTATAGATAGCGAGTTAAAAATTCAATAGCAAATAGTATCAATTGATATAGGACAATTTCCCCTTTTATTAAACGACTCCATAATGTACTACTATATAATATAATGATGAAACCCCAAAAGAATCATAAATACGTACGAATCATTTCTAGCACATTAAATACCCCAACGAAATTACAATTCGAAAATCACGATATCTAACGCAGAAAGACCCTTTGTGTATTTAACTTGTAACAACTTCTCCAGAATCCGAGCGCATCTTCCGCATAAAATTTAGAAAAGACAAAACATAAAGAAATGAAACTCAAGTGGTATAGAAAAAGAAGCAGAGAAAACCTATACGAAAACCCGCATAAATTTTCATAATAACGACATCGATCTAACGAAAAAAAAGAGCCAGGCAAAAGACGCTCGCCGATAAGAAAAGTTAATTCATCCAGCCGTAGAGACGCCGAAATTGGATTCCGCGCTCATACGTGCGCACATACGACGTAGGGGTCGCCCTCTGAAAAATCGCATTAATCATGCCACACACTTGCGGGGGAGATACCGTACACATAGGAGTGGGAGAAAGTGAAAAAGCCGTCGGGCGCTTAAAATAATCTACCGCGAAATGAAATCAACGGAGGCAATTTCCCCATAGGCGCGGGACAAATGACGAAGTCGCGACGACCCCTCGACCGCCGCGGAATTAAAGATTTCGTGATAAGGGTGTCATCCTTCGCGGTAACCGAGCCTTACCAAGGATTAATCAGTCGGGTCTCCCTTCACCCCTTGGATTAATGCTTTGCTCTGAATAATTACTTAAGGTCCCGAGGAATTTCTTTCTTTTCATTTTACCGATTTCATGTGTCAAGTTCGAATAGATAATTTAGAAACTACGTTCACGAATACAATTAAACTTAATGGGCAAAAATTTTCATTATATCTATAGTATCCTGCACTGATAACAACATTTTATTGCGCAAGTGCTTATTAAAGTGAAGGGCCGTGCCCAAAAATGGATTCAACGAAAGTTCACCCAATTCCAAAAGCACACATGCCGCTTTCAATAAAATTTCACGATTTGTTGATTTACGAGGACCAAAGGAGCGCATCGTTCAGGCACTTAAGCATTCTCCTGACATTTTCCTTTTATGTATTTTCCTCTTCGTTCTCTTTCTCATTCTCTCTCCCTTTCTTTTTCATAAAAAAGCCCTTTCGCGTACAGACAGGCGCAGCGAGCGAAGCGATCACAGGGCGCGCGAGTTCAAAGAATACGTAAGCGAAATTTCATGCGTATATATTGGAGGGGGAGGTTGAACGAGGCGACGCCAAACGTGTAATCGAAGGAAACCCAATAACAGACTCAATAAATTCTTTCCTGGCTCTCGTCGCGCTCTTCTTTTCTCGCTTCCTCTCATAAGGGAGGGCCAAGTTTATAAAGAAAAACATTTAAGTCCGGGACTTATGTGAGCGAACGCCTTTTTTTCTTCGCTTAGCACTCAAACGTCTGCGTCTCAGTTTATTACAAACTTTCATTCTATTTTTTATCTCGATTTATGAGATTTTATTGTTTGCAATATTGAATGGTTTCGAATATTTATTTTCGTCTTGGATAACGTGAATTTTATATATATTTTCTTTTTAATATTTAAGTCGCATTCTAGACGTAATACGTGGAAATCAAATAAAAATTATTGTCCGAAAGAAGATACAATGTTTTTCTAAATTTCGTACTTACCATAAAATATACAAAAAAATTAAATTCATCGAAACTGTATAAATAGTGGATTTTTTTTCCGTTACCAACCTTATCTTATTATTAAATCTTTGGAATTTAAAAATTCGACTAGAAAAACTTAAAGGTTTTTTTTTTCGATTTAAATAAAATTGGTTAAAAGCATACGTTGAAAAAATACTTGTATGCGTATGTTATAATTAAAAATATGTAGCGTTATTTAATTTAATGTTGAAATAGTTAAAATACGAATAAAAATATATTTCCGTATTAAACGAAAAAGTATTTGTATAAAAGTCGAAAGAACCCCTTGAAGATTATGCAACTCGAAAAGAGCAAGAAATAGTGAAAAAGACAAGGGGACAAGAACGCAATCGACGACAAGGAAAGAGAGTAAATGGAAAGAAAGCGAGAGAGGAGAAAAAGAGAAGAGAAGAGTAGAGAAGAGAAGAGGAGAGGAGAGGAGAGGAGAGAAGGCAGGGTAAAAAGCAATCTGCAGAATCGCGCGGACGAGCTATCAATGTACCCCTCGTGCCGATATACGCTCAATAACAGGGCGCTTTCGAGTACGGGGTATATACGGTACGTATCGGGACCAGGGCCCTTGTCTCGCTTATATTCGGGAACTTGGCCGATTTAGCCCTTACGGGGGCGAAATGCCATTTCCCTAATGTCTTCCAGACCGCGGAGTCAGATGTTATTATGTTTGGTGAAGACTTTATAATGGGGACGTTGAAACTCCTTAAAACTCGGCGAACGGAAAGTACCTACCTTCTTCCTCTTTTCCGTTCCGTTCCGAGTGCCGAGCAATTTTAAGATCGCCTTTCCCCGATTGATCGGTTTTGTCTCTAATAACAACAATTATTTGAAATTTGGTATAATAATTTATATATTGATAAACAAATTTTACATATTTCAAACAGAATAACGAAATTCGGAAAGTAAAATTAAAATAATATTTTGTGATAAAAATACTTAGAATAATGTAAATTTAACCGTTTAATAAATAATAATGTATTGCTTGTAAAACACTATTGCTTCATTTAAATTCTTTTAGGTAGTTAATTAATAAACTGATTAAAAATAACGTTTCATCAATTACTTACCTTCGTGACTAATTTATAATACATTTACATATAGTATAATCAATAAATTGAATATGAATCATAGTTTAATACAAGGAAATGTCAAACACATACACTCGCAATGATAATTGAAACCAATTAATCTTATTATATTAAGAAAATGATAGGTGATGTATAAAATAAGTAAGACGGTAATTTTTAGGTATTAATAAGAATGTATTTTTTCTTCATATAGTAATGGAACCCTATCGATCGTAATATGCTAACAATAGTGCGCTAATTATGACAATATATACAGATGATTAACAAAAAAGAAAGTAGAATAAAGGATATTATTCTTATACAGAGCCGATGAGCAGAACGTGCCTTCCATTTCGGCAATATTAATCTGTTCTTTTTTTTTTATACATGCGCCGTAAAATGCTTTGTACTAAATTATACAGCTTTTACGAAATATACAATTTTATTTCCAAATCGTTCGTTTAACTCGCGCTCACGACTCACACATATAATGTACTCCTCACGCGTATTTTTTTTCCTCATCGAAATCAAGATAAAATTTAAATCGCAACAATTTCTCCTTCAATCATACTTGTGTTTTTTTCTTTTATTACCTGTCGATTACTTCTAACTTCAATTACTCAATATCACACTTACACATACGCGTTGCACTCTTGTGTACTTATTATTTCTTTTTTTTTCTCTCTCTCTCTCTCTCTCGGTCGCTCGATAACTGTTTATGGTCTTTTGGTACAAGTAGTTTCTCTTTTGGTTTTACTGTAAAGCTATGACTAAGCCCCGGTACACGGCAAGCAAAGGGCCAAACTAAAAAATTTTGTTTTTTATTTCATTCGGAATATTATTTCACTGTTTGTATTTGGTCCGAAATAGTAAAGGAAAATGCTTTATTTTTTTACATGCTTTTTTTTTAGATCTGCTAAGTTCTCGAAACTCGAAAATTTTGATAACGCGTCTTACGAAACTGAGTTTTAGCGCGTATATCGAGGGCAAATTATCTTATTTTATAATCTTTGGTATTAGCTGTATGGAAAACCAATTCCTCTAATACACCTTCAGACTTGCAAACGACTCGTTAATTATCGGTAAATATATCGATTTGTCGATCACAATTGAATGTAAATTTTATGTTTATAATAGCGCTGACATCGATACGTCTATTAATTGTACGATCGATCATCAGTACTTAATCAGCGCGCGATGCCTGAAGGTCCGAAAATTCGACGAAGCATGGCACAATCGCGTGTCTTTGCACCTTACCAATCTATATCGAATAAAGGGTGAAAAAATCAATAACGACGATTAATAATGCACGTTATATACGTACACATATGCATGTGTCTTTATATTTGTACATACGTACACGCACACGCACACACACACACACACACATATACATGTACATATACTGCACATACATACATGTATACATATATGTGTATGTATATAAATTTAAAAAATAATAATAATTGTAATAATAATAATAATAATAATAATAATAATAATAATAATAATCGTAATAATAGGCGTTAATAATATGGAAGCCACGATGTCGCCGTGGATAACAACAAAAATGCAAAAAAACAATGTTCGCCGTTGTCTCGGGCTTTTCTCCCGTCAGACTCGTATTTACAACGTAGATCCCGCCACTCGATCATCACAGTCCCAAATTCGGTACTAGATCGCAGTATCCGCGGTTCAGTAGCCATCGAGGCAGCGGAGCTTCTTGAGTGGAGGCGCAGCCTCCTCTCAGCTCGTCGGAGCTTGCATCGACATAGGAGCCGTCTTGACTGGTCCAAGACCAGGACCTGAAAGCCCATTGTTGTTCATGTCACCTGGTCCACCACGCGTCGGTCCCATGCCGATTCCCGTGCCGTTTACCGTTGGTGTGCTACCTGGCATTTGGCCCTGAAACCCAAATTGCGCAATTTTTCTCTAGCTATCTATCTTTTATTCTTTTCATGTGTCGCGTAATTTCATTGATAAAACGTTGATAAACATTAAATTAGATTCTAAACTTACTTTAAAAGAGATTTATATTTACATTTAACTAATACCGCAGGTTAAAGTTTGAATAATCAAGTTTGCAGTAAATATTCGTGATTTCAATGAACTATCACTAAATTTTAGATAAATACTGATCTAAAGCCAAACTTTAACATTTGAATATAGAATTACAAGAGTTTTAAGATTATCCGCCATAAAAATTGTACAAAATTCAACACATCATATTTGAAAAAGGTGAAAATACCGTCAAGCTAACTGCAGACAATACAATTAATCTACTAATTTATAGCAGTAGTATATTTAGTTCTTGGTACTCGAAAACAGCTTTAAAACTTTTATTAGAATTGTGACCTAGAATTTAAAACCTCCCACTCTTTTATATCAAGATTCGCGAAAAGTAGTATAAAGATTAAAATTTATACGGAAAGAAGTTTTGTATGAATGAAAAAAAGTTTAATAAAAATCCATTAATCGTCCACCTCTAAATTATTGTTTATAATATTAGTTCAAAATTTAATTTTTAAATAATTTAAATTGATCACACTGTTATATTAAATATGTTTCGATTTGTTAATAATTACGTAAAAAATTATAATAAAAAGATTAGATTTATTTTTTGCTCCTTTCGCACATGCTGCTAAAAAATGTAATTAATAGACTTACATTTGCCACGTGATTGTGTTGCGTCATTTGTTGACCAAGCATTTGAGCTTGCTGATTCTGATGTTGCTGCTGTTGTTGCTGTTGTTGTTGAGGTTGTTGTTGCATCGGATTGTGACCAGGAAGAACATTTTGTCCAGGTGGCGTAGGCGTAGGTGGCAACTGCCTTTTCAGGTGTGCCAAGGTGGTTGGTGGATGCAGTGCCATGTTAGCAAAAACCAGCCTCTCTTCGTAATCGTACTCGCACAAAATCTTGTTCTCGCACAGGTAAAATCGATCGCCCACGCAGAACCTGCAACAACGAATAAAATATTTTTACGCAAATTAATTAATAAATTTTGCAATTCGAAATACATTTTGTTTATAAGGATAATGGGTACGTCGTGGCCGATTTCATTACATTTTGAACCGTGTATATGTATATATAAAATAACGCGTTGATTAATAATTTATTGTTTCCATTATGATATTAACATAAATTAATTAAACGTAGAAAATTTAAATGTAATGTAATTAATTTTATAAAATGGATATAACGATGTAAAACTGAAAATATAAATATTTAACAGTTTACGAATATCCTTTGTCATTATCGAGTGTAATACACACGTAGACACACATATACACGAAGATAATTATATACACGTTATCTATTGCAATGCTGTATGATATCCACACTACGAAAACGTCAACATTGCAAAATTAACAAACATTAAATAAACCTTTGTTCGTAAAGGTAGCGACCAATTAATCGACTACAGAGGCGCAATCACAATTAAATTGCACATTCAACCGGCTTAATTCATCATTTTCGTGAAAACCTCGATTATCCATGAATAGCCAGATCGAATGCCACTAGCACCGCCAGTCCAACAAAAACGCCCCGGATGAAAATCCTTCTCTGGCGATACTAATTTTCGACGCGTCCCTCGTCATTATATAATTAATCAGCGCGTTTAAAGGCCAAATTCGAAACATCGAGAGTCAGTCAAATAATTATCGCGCGTCGAGAGAAAACGAGACGCCCGAGGCCGGACCATTGCAACCTCGGAAATACGAGGCGTGCAAGCAACTGATATTCATAATCGCGCAGCAAATAGAATTATCGTATTGCATTCGTGCGGCTCTCGTAACCTGCTGCTCGTTGCCGATACACGTATCGTACGCTCACGAGACCCTTCTTCTTTTTTTTTCTGCATTCACTTCCTGTTTTGGAGACATTTTGTAGTTTGTGTAGCTTTACGCTTCGAAATACCAGAGTTATTTACTTCACTTTACTACGCATCAAACAGGGTCCAAAGTTTGTTCAAGGGTTCATTTAGCAATTTATAATAAATTATTACGTTAATCATACAACAAAATTTAAATAGTATTTTTAGCTAACGATCACAATATTTGCATTATTAATCAATATAGTTGTTTGATGCATCCTTTGAAATGTGTTATAAGAACTATCACACGTTAATAAATATTATTAATAACAGGTTATTTAAAAAGCTTATAAAGGAGTTTATAATTGTTTAATAGCCAGTCTTATGTATTAATTCGATACTAGCAGAGATACCTCGCTCCTAACGTCGCTCGGTTCATATGAACACTTACATTTTTTTCTTTATAAATTATAATTTATAATTGATGAATAAAAAGAGCTATGGATATGATAATATTAAGGAAATATGTGTAAACATAATCTGGTAAAGATTTAACGACAAATCATATATTTGTTCCTTAGTACAATGTAAGATATGAGAATAATATAATATAAGATAATATATTTTCTATTAATATTTGAGATATTATTTGCTGCTATTTAAAAATAGGAGTAAACATTGTGACTTTTAGATCATTATAGCTTCGTATATTGTAAGCCAAATAATCGTAGAATTAATAAATTTCTTTAGTCATGTAAGTTTTAATAAAATTAACAGCGTATATATTTGCACACATATCCTGATAAATATGTATATTTTTTATTAAAGTTTCGTCCTATATATGAATTTTGACAATTCTGCCTTACTGATGTCAGTTTAAATTAATGTTCGATTATTTTATGTACATACATATATGCTTTATTAATACAATTTAATAATAGAAATGAAAATTTACCTAAGATTTAAAATTATATTTTATATATTGAAAAACAATATTTTATTTTTATTAATATTTAAAAATATACAATATATTATTATTTAAGTAGTTTATTTAATAACAGCTTTATTTATATACAATCTAACCAACCTTTAAGCTATTCTGCTATAAACACAGTACAAATGAACAGTATAATTAAATTTCTTAGAATTTGGTAAACGCCTTAGAGCAAACGTAAAATATAAGCTAGTTTGTGAATAGATAGTTCTTAGGTCGGATGGATTACATTTCCTACAAATTTTCTAAAATTAAAATGAGCGATTTGCAAGAAAGAGTGCAGAAATTGGAGGAAAGTGTAAAAGCAATACAAGGTATGTAATTAACTTGTTTTAAAATATGTATTTAAAGTAAATTTTACTGATAATTTATATTAAAATAAATTAACTATGTTAATTTCTTATTTAAAAACTATTTATAATGTACACTGTTAAAAAATTTATTAAATTTAATGTACATTTCATTAAAATTAATGCAAAAATAGGTAAATATATACATGTAGAAATTTTGAAATTTTGTTTTTGTTAATTGTACACTAATTTAACTGGAAGTTTTTTTACAGTGTAATTATAATTATTATTCATTTTTAAATTAATATTTATATATTATTATAAATTAATTGTATATGTTTTTACATGTTAGATGTTCAGTCAGATATGATTGAAAAATTGAATAAAATAATTGAAAAAATCGACAAATCAGGTGAATTAAAGGAATACGTCTATGTTCAAAATCAACGACCTCAATCTGTAATTCCTTATGAAGGAACATCAATGATAAACTCTGGTGCCAATCAAAATCAAAGCAACTGTTCTGGTAAAGAATATATAAATATACACACATATATGTATATGCTAGCGTGTGTTACATATTTAAATATTGAATTAACTAATTTTTTTGTATTTGTAGGTTATAATTCAAGCAATGGAAACTTAAGATATTGTAATAGACCATACAAAGGTGAGTGAAAATTTAAAATATTGTTAACATATAAATTATTTTATAAGTTATTGTATTATAAATTATTTTAATGTTATTTCAGGTAATATAAGAGGTTGTAAAGGTGGAAGGAGGCATCGAAGGAATCACACATATAATGCAGCTTTTATAGGGGAAGTAATGAAACATTTTATGCAATAATAAGTTGTATATCATTTATTTCAAATGTGGTATAAGATAATGTAAATCTATATAAAGAATAAACAGTTATAATAAATATGAGTAAATTTATTTCGTTATAGTCCCATAGTTCATTGTTATTACGTTATTATATATATTTTTTTATTAAAATGAATTCAAAATTAAAATTAATATTATTAAGTGAATATTAAGAGAATATATTAAAATATTGATTCAGTAATTTAATAAATATGTTATTAAGAATCGATCCCAAAACATAATCTTTTAAACTATAAATTTGATTTTGATATTATTATGATTATTATCTTTTGAATTTAATATTAATTTTTAGTTATAATAAATATTTTGAATGTAATTATTTTTACAGTTAAAGCTCGCATAACGCACAAAAGTAAAATGGTTCGTATTTTCAATAAAAAGCTACAACAATAAATATAAAAATAAATTAATTATCATGTTTTTAAATTTAAATTTAATTGAAAGTTTGTACGATGTATTATTATTCTGTAAACCTGTTATGAGAGCATGTAAACTTATATTGAAAACAAATGTTTCTTATAGTACAAGTTTACCGTAACTATTAGCACATTGATTCAGTGATAGCCGTTCATTATACAGTGTGTTTAAGTGTTATAGGTGTAGTGTTATTTATTACATAATTGAAAATGAAAATTAATAGTAATAAAAGAAAATTAGAAGATGATTCTAATGAAAAAAATGTCAAAATCACAAAATCAGATAAGTACTGCACATTTAAAGAAGCAGAGGAGTCAATATTTAGGTTTGTATATTTAATTATATAATAACATTAAATACTACATATGATAATATTATTAAACATTATATTTGAATTTATAAATAAACATTAATATTTTATATTCATGATTATATTTGAATTTATAAATAAACATTAATATTTTATATTCATAAATTTTTATCTCATTTGTTTTAGTCTCATATTTTTTTAATTACTCAACAATTTCTCATTTTTTAAAATAATATTAAATTTTTTATAAATTATAATAAAGACTTTTAATTTTTTAATTTTTTAAGGTTTACAGTTAAAGCACGTGTAACACATAAAACCAACTTAATAAATTACACCAATGGACAATTATTTAGTGCTGACTGCATTGATACCTCCGGTGAATTTAGAGTTACTGCATTCAACGATGTAGCTGTACACTTTTATGAAAAGTTGAAGGTGATATTTAATTTTATTATTGTTACATAAACATATTTAGCTTCATTATATGTGCATTTTATTATTTAACTTTACTAGTTTCAAATTTTTGTATAAATAGAAATTTTTAATATTTCTTTCACAGGTTAACTCCATATATGAATTTAGTAACGTCCATTTCACTGCATGCAACAACAAATTTAATAAATTTAAACAAAACTTATTGGAAATAAATTTGAAAATCGATTCATTAGTTCAAGAGATATTTGATGAAGACTTGATACCAAAAAATAATATAGTATTTGTAAATTTCATGGATATTTGTAATAAGGATGCTGGTGAATATATAGGTAAAAGATATGAAACAACTTTTATTACCTTTTATAAAATGATTTAATTAATTTAAGTATGAACTATTGCAGACATTGTTGGAATAATAAGTTCAATCGTCGAAGTGCAGATTATAAAAGGTGATTTTGTAAAAAGGGAAATCATTATAAAAGATGATATTCATAATGAAGTAAGTTTGTAGGACTTAATGTGATTGGATAAAAATAATTACATTTTACAAATATTATATATTTTTTTAGGTTACAGTGGTATTTTGGAACAAAAATGCTAAACAATTTATTGGAAAATTAAATGATATAATTCATATTAAAAGTGGAAAAGTAACTGAATATAAATCTGAAAAAAAGATATCTGTATTATCAAGTACAGTTTTCACATTGAATGATACATCTATTGATGAAGTTAAAAGGTAAAATATTATTTTTTAATTTATTATACATATAATTTAATGGTATATATTATATATAATAATAAAAATAATAATTATTTATATTTTATTTTAGATTGTCAAATATCTTGCAGAACTAAAAAAACCTAATTTATACATTGAAAATTCATTATATTATATTTATTGTTGAAAGTACTTTTTTTTGTACGAATTTTTATATTATAATAGATAATTATGAGTTAATAAATAAAAAATAATAATTTTTTATTTCCTACGTAATCAAATCAACTTAGACTAAACAAATATTAAAGTAGTTTAAATAATAACATTATTTATTAATTTCTAATATCCTTAGTAATATTGTATATATGTATAACAACATTTGTACGATTTTGTAATACATTTATATTGACAGCTCTTCTTTTCAAATTTCTATTGTCATTAATATTTATTATAAAAATAAAAAAATATAATACACCAATATTAGTTTTATTATATTCTATTACAATCAACTGATTTAAAATCCATTTATATTCGTAAACATAAGTAATTGATAAGCGGGGGAATTGAAAAGAAACAAAATTAAAGTCAGTAGTCTAATAATAGACGTGAATTGTATAGGTTTATGTTTGTTCAAATTTGTATAGAAATGTTTCGTTTAAATTAAAATAAGTTATTTTATATATTATAATTAAACAAATTTAGCGTCAATAACTCGAAAGTTTATTTATATTTACATTTTTACTTACAATTTTCTTTACATAAATTTTTATAAAGTGTTGCGTGCTTCCAAACAGCTGTAAGTATTATCTCTTGTACGCGAGAACGTTTATTATTGATTTATAGCATCCTTAGTAATATTTTATAAATGTATAACAACATTTGTATGAATTTGTAATACATTTATATTGACAGCTCTTCTTTTCAAATTTTTATTGTCACTAATATTTATTAAAAAAATAAAAATAAAAATATAATACATCAATATTAGTTTTATTATATTCTGTTATAGTCAACTGAGTTAAAATACAGTTATGTTTCGTAAACATAAGTAATTGATAAGCGGGGGAAACGAATAGAAACAAAATTAAAGTCAGTAGTCTAATAGACGTGAATTGTATAGGTTTATGTTCCTTCAAATCAGTATACAAATTTAGCGTCAATAACTCGAAAGTTTATTTATATTTACATTTTTACTTACAATTATATTTACATATATTACTATCTTTACATAAATTTTCATAAAGTGTTGCGTAATTACAAACAACTGTAAGTATTATCTCTTGTACGAAAGAACGCATTGTTTACTTTTCTGAACATGTATATATTATATATATTCGAACGTACATATAATATTTACAGATTATTAAATTATTAAGTTAATTTTATTAATGTTATATCTGTCTATAAAAATAGTAAGTCTATTAATTAATTTTAATGGTTATGAGTTTAATTTGTTGAAATTAATTTATTGAAACCAGAAAAGCTCAAGACCATTAAGTTTGCTAATTATTCATGAATTTTTTGCCATTTTGCTATTAATAACATTAATAACTTATTTTTTTTTAAATGTACCTATTTTTCTAAATTATTATTACTGGCGTATCTTACTTTCATGGATAATTTATTAAAAACGAAATATTTTTGAAAATCGAAGCTCCATATTCTAATGAAAGTACGGAATAATAGTTACAAATTTTTAAAAATTTTTATTTAGTTTTTTCAAAATAATTTTTTTATTGAAAAAGATAGATTCTAGTTATTCGGTTGCGACAACCCGTTAATTATATTAAAAATAATGGGTCTTAGTAATGAAGACAAATTGATTGTCAAAGGAATTGGTAATTATACTGGATTTAATAGTAGATTAAATGATAATCATTTATATGAATTTAATAATATATTAAAATCGCATACCGAATTTAATATGCAATGTACTGTAGCCATGCAAAGGCTATCGAATATTAAAGTTGTAGATAGAAACAAACAATTTATTCAAATATTATTTTCTGGATCATTTGACAATGGCCATTGGATCTGTTTCTGGTATAACAATAATGTAATTCATATTTATGACAGCCTTAACAATAAGTTTTTAAATAATGATCATATAATCGTAATAAACCGTATGTTCCCTGATAAAAAAAATTTACGAATTATTTATGAAAAGGTTCAAAATCAAACAAATTCTTATGATTGTGGTATATACGCAATAGCTTTCGCAGTTGCAATTGTTTTTAATGTATGTCCCTGTAATTTAAAGTTTAATGTAAATAAAATGCGAGAAACCTTATTAAAAATGTATGAAAATAACACATTGATATTTTTTCCTTTGCAAAGTGATTTACAATATTATTCTAACAATAGAATAATGCAAATTAATACGGAATTTAATAATGTCATTCAACATTCTAATATTTCAAATGTATATTCTCATTTTCCAAAAGTAAATATAAAAAAAGTTGAGTCAACGTATTTAGAAAAAATAGAAAATAGTCAAAATTTATTAATGAATAAATTAAAATGTTATTCATTAGAAAAACTTAATATAAACTCAAGTAACAGTAACAGTGTAAATTACACCTTATGTAATAATAGAAATGATTTGACAGAAATATCTGAAAACCATAATTTAAATAATGAAAATAAATATCATGCTATGGATGTACAAAATATTAATTATTGTCAAAATGATGCAGTCGATAATGAATACTTTCCGCAAGACAACAATTATTCTTTCAATGCAATTGATGTTATAAATGATAAAGTTAATTTAAAAAAAAATTCTTTAAAAAGAACTTCCAGCAATAATAAAACAATAGTAAACGTTAAAAAAAGAAAAACTAATATACAAATTGCAGAATGTCAAAAAAATTTACACCAAATAAAAAAAAATTCAATAAACTTTAATTCAAATAAATTGAGTAAAACTTCTTTACAAAACCATAAACTATTACAACAAAAAATTAGGAGAAATATCCTTACTGAGGAACAGAAAATAATAATTAATAACAAAAGAAGAGAAAAGGAAAATGAAAAAAAAAAAAATTTAAATCCTGATGAAATTTTAGCAGCAAGAAAAGAAAAAACTTTAAAACAAACAATTAAAAGAAATAAAAGAACTAAGGAAGAACAAATCGAATTCAATAAAAATAGAAGAGAAAAATATAAAATAAAAAAAGAAAGCATAAATAAATGTGGCATTGTAGTATTAAAATATGAAGAAAAATTAAATAAAAAGTAAGTAGAAACCAAAATTCTATGAAAATTAAATTAAATTCTAAATTTAATGAAAAATTAAAAAAAAAAAAAATAATACTACAAAAAATTAGAAGAAATAACCTTACTGATGAACAGAAAATAATAATTAATAACAAAAGAAGAGAAAAGGAAAATGAAAAAAAAAAAAATTTAAGTTCTGATGAAATTTTAGCAGCAAGAAAGGAAAAAACTTTAAAGCAAAAAATTAAAAGAATCGAAAGAACTAAAGAAGAAAAAATCGAATGCAATAAAAAAACAAGAGAAATAAGTAAAATAAAAAAAGAAAGCATAAATAAATATAAAATTAAAATAATAAAATCTGAAGATGCACTAAAAACAAAAATTACAATGAAAAAAAATTCAGTAAAAATTAATTTTGATGCTTTATTCAATGCAAATTTTGACGAAGAATTAATTATTGAGAATTTTTTAGGTGAATTAAGTGAAATTTGCATATTTTGCAATGCTAAACATTTCAAATTTGAATATAAAGCTGATAAAAAATTTACAAATTGTTGCAATAGAGGTAAAGTAATATGTGAAGATATTGATTATCCTGATTATTTAAAAAACTTAGTAACTGGAACTAAAAATGAAAGTGAACAGTTTTGCAAACATATAAGACTTTATAATAATGCACTTGCCTTTGCTAGTTTTGGAGCAAAATTTGATACATTATTTGGAAAAGGACCTCAAGTTATTAGAATCTGCGGTCAAGTTTATCACAATATTTATAATTTACATCCAAACGAAATTGATGCCAGAAAATATGGTCAACTTTATATTATTGATAATGAACTGGCGTCTCAAATGCGATTTAATAATATTCCGTTGTGTTCCTTTCAATTATTAAAAGAATTAGATAATTATTTTCGCAAAAACAATATTTATGCCAAATCTTATAAAATGATGCACGAAGTTGAAATAGAAACACAAATTAGTTTAAAAAATAATGCAACTGAAATTAAATCTAATGAAATTGCAATGTACATAACTCGTAATTCAAATCTCGATAAACGCAGATACAACTTAGCTAGATGTAATGAAGTAGCCGTAGTATTTGTTGGGAATGATGGTCAACCTCCTGAAGATCGAGACATATGTATATATTCAAAACATTTAACACCTAAGAGTATCCCTTATATAAGTAAGCATGTTGATCCTATGACATATCCATTAATGTATCCTATTGGAGGTTTCGGTTGGATGCCAAACATGAAATGTAAAAATAATGAAAATAATATTACAATGTTACAATTTTATTGCTACAAATTTAGCGTTAGAGGTGATTTTAACCAATATTTAAATTTAGGAAAATTAACACAGCAATATATTGTTGATGCTTGGATAAAAGTTGAAGGGTCAAGATTGCATTATTTAAGGAAAAAACAAAATTTACTTAGAACAGATTTATATAAAGGAGTTATGGATTATATAAAAACAAAGCAAACAGACGAAAAAATGAAAATCGGCAAATGCGTTATATTGCCATCATCATTTACAGGAAGTCCCCGATCTTTAAAGCAAAATTTTTTAGACTCAATGACCATTGTTCAAAAATACGGTAAACCTGATTTTTTCATCACAATGACATGTAATCCAAAGTGGAAAGAAATTCAAAATAATTTAAAAAAGCATGAATCTGCTATTGATAGACCAGATTTAGTAACGAAGATTTTCAATGAAAAAGCTAAACAATTGTTAATTGAGGTAACAAAAAAAAATATATTTGGAAAATGTATTGCATATACATATGTTATAGAGTTTCAAAAAAGAGGTTTACCTCACATGCATATGTTAGCCTTTGTTGATAAAAAATATAAAGTCAACAATGCAGATGATGTGGATAAAATTATAAGTGCAGAAATACCTGATAGAGAAAAATATCCAAAAATATACAATATAGTTAAACAATCAATGATACATGGACCCTGTGGTGAAAATAACCTGCACTCACCATGTATGGATATAAAAACAAAAACATGTACCAAAAATTTCCCAAAACATTATAATGATATTACTAACTTTAATAATAATGGATATCCTCTGTATAGACGAAGGAATAATGGAAAACAAATTGTCTTTAGAAAAAACGTAATAGCTGATAATCGATTTGTTGTTGCTTATAATCCTTACTTATTATTAAAATTTAACTGCCACATAAATGTAGAAGTATGCTCAACTATACAGTGCGTCAAATATTTATTTAAATATTGTTTTAAAGGACATGATTGTGCATTTATAAAAATGACTGACAAAATTACTACATCTGTCAATGAAATCGAAACCACAAATGATTCTGAAAATTATAAATACGATGAAATAAAACAATTTCTAAACACAAGATATGTTAGTCCACCAGAAGCAATGCATAGATTACTTCAATTTTCAATGCACGATTTATCACATGTAATTTATAGATTAGCAGTACATTTGGAAAATGAACAATTTGTATACTTTAAAGAAGGATTAGAAGAAGAGTTGATTGATAAAAACTTAAATACAACTTTGACAGCCTGGTTCCACCTTAATACAACTGACCCACAAGCTAGACAGTACTTATATTTGGAAATACCAAGTTTCTACATTTTCAATGAAAGGTCAAAAAAGTGGATAGAAAGAAAGAAATTTTGGAAACCACTTATCAGTAGACTATACTTTGTTAATCCAAAAGATCGTGAAAGATTTTATTTAAGATTATTATTATTACACGTAACAGGAGCTAAATCATTCGAAGATTTAAGAACTTTTGAGAATGTTACATATGATACTTACTATCAAGCAGCATTAGCTAGAAAATTAATTACGACTGACAAAGAATGGGATAAATGTATGGAAGAAGCTATAGAAATTGAATTTCCTAAAGCTTTATGTAATTTATTTGCTTTCATTTGCGTTTTTCACAATCCCGTAAATGCTTTAGAATTATATGAAAAGTATAAGATTTATTTTTATAATCCAATCATACCAAGAGATGTTGGTGAAAATTTAGCATTAAAACAAATTGATTCAATTTTAAGGTCACATGGATTTTCAATAGATGATTTTAACTTACCTAACATAAATTATGATAATCTTGAGAAAGGGTGTAATGGTGAAGAAGAATTAATGGTACAAAAACAAATAAATGCTTCATATAATATTAAATATTTATCAGAAAAACAACGAGAAATTTTCAATACTGTATTAGATAGTATAAGTGGTTATATTCCTAACAAATGTTTCTTCATTGATGGACCTGGAGGTAGTGGAAAAAGTTATTTACTAAATTCAATAATTAATTACTTAAATCAAAATAATATTAGCGTTATACCTGTAGCATGGACGGGTATAGCTGCAAATTTATTAATTAATGGTAGAACGTCACATGTAGTATTTAAATTACCATTGAATATAACAGAAGACACTACTTGCAATGTTACCACAAACTCAAATTATGGAAAAAAATTAAAAGAAGTTCAAATTATAATTTGGGATGAAATAACAATGACATCCAAGTATGCATTTGAGGCAGTTAATAAATTATTTCAAGACCTTTGCAATAATAATTTTGAATTCGGTGGTAAGATAATAATTGTTTCAGGGGACTTTAGACAAACTTTACCAGTTGTTAAACGTGCCACTAGAACAGCCATCGTAGAAAATTGTATAAAAAATAGTTATTTATGGAATAAATTTAAACGTATGTCTTTGAAGGATAATATGAGAGTTGATCAATTAGATCATGATTTTAAAAAATGGCTTTTAAATATCGGAGATGGAATAAGTTGCACAAATTTTGAACAAAATAACGATCTTACAATAATTCCAAAAGAATTTTTGTCAAGCAGCGATATCATTACAGAAATTTATGGTGACTGTTTTAGTAATGGTAATAATCAAGTACTTTCAAAAAGAGTTATTTTAACACCAAAAAATACTGATGTCTTAAAAATGAATAGTGAAATTTTAACTAATATAAACGGAGAATTAAAAGAGTACATAAGTATTGATTCCGCTAAAGATGATAATGATCAGAACTTAGTTGAAACATTGCCAGTTGAATTTTTAAATTCTTTAACACCTAATGGTCTGCCGCCTCACAAATTACAATTAAAAGTTAACGCTGTTATAATTTTACTAAGAAATCTTAATTTAAATGAAGGTCTTTGTAATGGGACACGATTAATAGTAAAAAAATTAATGCAATATTCCATTAGTGCAGAAATTATTAGTGGCCATCAAGCAGGAAACATTGTTATTATACCACGCATTGATTTATGTTCATCTAAGGAAGAAATCCCTTTTCAAATGATTAGGCGACAATTACCTGTAAGATTGGGATATGTAATGACAATCAACAAATCTCAAGGTCAAACATTTGATAAAGTAGGCGTTTATCTACCAAATCCAGTTTTTAGTCATGGTCAGTTATATGTAGCTTTGTCAAGGGTGTCATCAAAAATAAATTTAAAAATTTTAATCACTGATAATTCAAATTTCAAAAATGAATTTGAAAACGATGATGAAACAAATAACATTTATACTAAAAACATAGTATTTCAAGAAATATTAAAATAATAGTCTATGTTATCATAATAATATTTAAAATGTTATAAAGTAATTCATTGTAATCACTTGTTAACTTGTTCTATTTATTATAAAAATAAATATTCATCACTTTAAAAAATGCAGAACACTTACCACAAAACGTCAAATCAAAATCGGCAGCAAATGAATTATACAATACTTTTTTAAATATAAATTGCCATTATTATATAAGGCAATATATATCTATTATAGTAAGGATCGAGATGGTATTATATTTTATCACAACATAATATAATAACACTCAGTTCTTAATAGTAATACAACGTAATAAAATAAACGAAAAATGACCGGCAGCAAAAATGCGCTGGACGTTTAATGTTGCAATAGATGAAACATGCGCTGATTTTGAATTCATTATATTTACACACACATTATAGTAAGGATCGAGATGGTATTATATTTTATCAAAAGATAATATAATAACAATCGATTCTTATTGTAATATAACGTAATAAAATAAACGAAATATGACCGGCAGCAAAAATGCGCTGGATTTTTAAAGTGGCAATAGATGCATACGCGTCTAAGGCATGATCTGAAGCGAAACATATGCCTTACTGATGAGTCCAAAATTCAGATCTAGGACGAAACGCTAATAACAAAATGGGCTAATTTAACACAAACTGAATTAACTAAAAAAAAAAAAAAATAATTTTCTGTGGATAATGTACAGGTAACTACTTCGACCTCCAAGCCACAGTTAGTGCCATGTCATCGGGGCATCGTCTCCTGGGAAGCAGAAGCCTAAACATTATAAAAATATATTAACCTCCTGTAGATGATGTCTAGGTGTCCATTACGACCTCCAGGTCATCGCAGCATCGTCTACTGGGAAGCAGAAGCCTAAACATTATAAAAAATATTAACCTCCTGTAGATGATGTCTAGGTGTCCATTACGACCTCCAGGTCATCGGGACATCGTCTACTTGAAGGCGCATAAGCATAAATAAAAAAAATGAAAGCCACGAACATGAAGTCATTAAAGGAAGACGTGTAACCATAGCCTCGAACTGGCTTCACGACACACCAAAATCAAGCTCCTTAATATTATACAAAAGCAGAGCTACTAACTTCCTGTAGACGATGTCTAAGTGTCCATTACGAACTCCAGGTCATCGGGATATCGTCTACTTGAAGACGCATAAGCATAAATAAAAAAAATGAAAGCCACGGACATGAAGTCATTAAAGGAAGACGTGTAACCATAGCCTCGAACTGGCTTCACGACACACCAAAATCAAGCTCCTTAATATTATACAAAAGCAGAGCTACTAACTTCCTGTAGACGATGTCTAAGTGTCCATTACGAACTCCAGGTCATCGGGACATCGTCTACTTGAAGACGCATAAGCATAAATAAAAAAAAATGAAAGCCACGGACATGAAGTCATTAAAGGAAGACGTGTAACCATAGCCTCGAACTGGCTTCACGACACACCGAACTCAAGCTCCTTAATATAATATAAGATATATATAATTGCAAAATATTATAATTAAATATAACCATTCGATTGTCAATGTAGAGTACTTTTATGTAACGATGAATTGACTAAATGTATGTGAATTAGATTCCCAAGATAGGACAAGAAGTTATTAATTGTCCGAAAGTCAATCGATTGTTCCTTAATCTTTGATCTACCTTCGACGAAAGAAATAACGAGTACGAGTTTTGAACGATGCAGAATATCCTGAGAACCGAACGCGTCGCAAGTTTGGAAGGCGAAATTACGCGGAGAGTGAAGAGGGGTTGGGTGAAGGAGGCGTACCTCCTATCTTCTCCTTTTCTCTCGTCCTGTAACGCGAGAGCAGAAGCGCGCGCGCGCTCGCTCGCGCACAGCACGACTTAGAACTTGCAATTAAACAGCAACAATTACACGGGGGTAACTTTAGACTGTAATAACGCGGAATAAAGGGTTGCGCGGCGGCGCGCGCCTGCTCTCGCGACTCTGTGTGTGTGTGTGTGTACTGTGTGTACTGTGTGTAGACGAGCTCCGGTTGCCACTCCCTCGGTTACGGGATGATTTACCGATCCAATTAGCTCTCTCACTCCCTCTTGGCGAAGCGCAGCGGGCAGTGTTCTCCTAAAAAGACGTCCGGTCTAATTTAACGGGCATCCAATTAAAGACTAAACGACCCCCCTCGAGAGCACCGCTACCGTCCCGATTCGAAAGAACCAACTCCTGGGGATGTGCTTTTTCGTTTCTGGATTGTACGGCTCTTTCACGATTGACCGAGTTTTTGTTTCTTCCCGGTGAGGCTGTTACCCCGTGATTTTGAACTATCCTTTTTTTAGTGTCGCGACGGCTTCGAGATAATTACGCCACAATTATTTGATCAAATTAATGAAAACTACTTTGTTTTCTTCTTTTAATTTAATTATACATTTTAGACTCTTCACTTATACGCTAATGTTTATTTAATGAATCATTAGCAGTGCCAAAATAACAAAGGATTTTGATGGTTCTACTAATTTTCTTTACTACAGGAAATATCAGATGATGTATATGTATTATGCAATCCATAGTGGACAGTACGAGTATAAAGAGTTAATAAAATGTTAAATAACATCAAATATACCGGAATTTAAAAAATATATTACTTTAATTACAGAAGAAATAAATTGACATTATTTCAATCAATTTTACAAATATGTATATTATATAAAATTTTTTCTTTCATTGTTCAAAGTAATTTATTTTTTAAAACTGTAGTAAAAATTAAATTCTCTACGATACAAATACAAATTTGTTTAATTTATAAAACAATAAATAAAAATAATAAATATAAAATGCAATGATCGTCGATGTAAGTTATCAAAATTACCCCTAAAATCCAATTGGTATACGTACAAATCTTTATCGTAATTTTTCCCAATTGCGCGACATTTATTTCTGTTCAAGCGATAAAGAGTCCAATTCCAAGCCGCATACACACGCGTAAACCGAATGTAATATTAAAAATCCGCAGAGCCGAAGGAGGATGAAATCGCGCCCTTGCATGGGAAATTTCAATCTGGACGTGCGCTCAGATAACTCGACTGAATCTTTAACGAGGGTCGTGTGCTCGCGCGACAACTGCCGCATCCTTGTCGCGCTATACTTTAAATAAGTAAATTAGATCGCCTGACGGCGCGCGGAAACGCGACCCCATTAGGGTCCATTTTATACTTTTCTCGCGGAAGGATGTGAGCATCCAACCGGACGATCAAATATTGAAAGGTCACCTTTTTTAGGAAAGACAGGATAACAAGTTTTTATAGGCCACACTATGGATGATGCTTCCTTTTCCTTCCCATATTTTTCTTGTTTCTCCTTTCTTTTTTTAGGTTAGAGAAACGAGGATCTTCCATTAAAACGCGAGTTGTCCTATTTTCACTCTGATTCTGGCATTTATTTCGATAATTATTTAGTGGAGTTTATTGAATTTAGATGTTTGCGAGCTCGATAGTTTGAATTTTTATTTAAATTCTGATATGCTTAAATCACATGATTTAAAGCTGCTTTTAACAATTCGCGTATAGTATACATTTCGCTGTACGATAAATGTGCAAACTATATTTTACAATGGAAGTATTAATTACAGGACAAACGCAATTAATTAACAGTTATGTAAAATGCAATTATTTCGGACACGCAGTTTTACGGTGCAATTAACTGAAATTTTCCAACCCATCAACCGGTTCAAATAAAAACAACCCAAAGAATTGTCAGAGAAAAAAAATCGAGTATCCAGCATTACCAGATACAAACAACAAAGAGCTGGCAAAACAGGATGAAAAGCTTGTAGCTAAACCAAAGCGTAATTCGCGTCTCCCTGTGCCAAGATAAAGATACACTCCGCCATCGAACAAGACTCAACACACAAACTTCGAATAGTCGTAAAGAAGGGTATTGTAAAAAAAGCAGAATGGGGGGCGAGACAATAGCCAACGATAAAAACGTAAAATTGATGCTCTTTTGTCCGGCGTATATACGTGCGCCCGAACGAATCGTTACTATTGGCTTGCTCGATTTCGACTCTCGTTCGTGGCACGTCCCAATACTGGACCAATAATGGCATTGCCCGCTGTACCTTCGGTTCGATTGTTTGCAGAACGCTCCCGCGATTTTTTCCACGCTCGCTGGAAGAAAATTGTCATTCGGTTTTCGGGAGATTTTTATAATTCGATTAGGGTTCAGCTCTTTATTCGACCGTATGGTTCAAATAGCATCGTTTGCAGATACGATCATTCTTCATTGTATTTCATTGTTTGGACAATGAATATCATCGTAGTTGATGTTACGTACTGGAAAAGGTCGACTATTTTCACATTCACGTGTAAATATTTTTATTTTTATAATTATTTTGTATATAGAGAAAAATGTTTGATTAAAAATTACTATACTCTGTAGAAAAGAAGGGACAAACTGTCAGACAAGAAAAATTGCTATACTGCATGGTAAATTTAATATATATGTTCTAATTTTTGCTGCAACTAATAAGAAATTTTACCATGTAGTAAAGTAATTTGTCTTACTCCGAAAGATTGTTCCTCCCTTCCTAAAGAGTATAGTAATTTTTAATCAAACAGTTTTCTACAAATAGCACTTACTTTCTTCTATACTAATTTTAAAACTATAATAATACAAGTGCAATTATTTGTCTACTAAAAATAGATAATAAGATATAGTACATCATTCTTAGTGTTAGTAATTTTTCAAAGCTGCGTAACATGTAAATGAACGTATTATAAAATCGAACGCTTTTTTTTATTTCACTCAAGAGAAATGGGCGCAGTTAATAAATAATCTACAGCACGATAGGTATATATAGTAATCTACGAAAATATCCTCGTCGTATATTAACAAGAAAATTACCTAGTTCGTTGTTAAGGTATAGTAGCTCCCTTCAATAAATAGGAAACACACCGTTAACCAAGCGTCAAAACCCATCCATCAAAATTCAATTCGATCCCTCCCCCCCCCCTCTCCGTACCACGAAAGAATGAAGCGAAACTAGGAAGAAAAAAAATTAATATATTCTAATTCCCACATTCGTATTCCCGGCTCTCGGCCGTACTTTAGTGGCGAAATAAAAAAAAATAGGAGACCGAGACAAGAAAGACGCGAGAAAATTGAATACCTCGAGGATCCGTTTTGATTGCCCGTCCATTCCCCGACACACTCGGTAATTTTATTTTTTCATCGAGGCGCGCAGGCAGCACACGTAGTCCAGCCGCGGGAGGGAGGTTCGCTTTACAGGCCAGCTGGGAAATCACCCATCGCCTCGGTTCCCCCGCGTCCTCCGATTCACCGTCCTCTCTCTTTTCCGCTCGCTCGGCTTGTTATATAATTATCGCGATACTGCTGACATTTTCACGGTGAATTGCCGACGCCCAAAGGCAAGATTAGACTCGTGTACGCGTGTGATTCACGCGATCCTTTCTTCCCCCTTTTTTTTCTTATTCGCTTCTTTACTTTTTGGCTTCTTCGATGAGGTTTGTTGGTCCTGCGTTTCAGTTCAAACGAGTGGTTCAATTTGATTCCTTTTTTTTATTTCAGCCAATACGAGTTTTATATTTGTTATTTACTTTTTTTCTGTAATGTTTGTAATCGATTGATCTACAGTTTTTTTGCTTGTTTATTTTCTTTTTCAAAAAGTTTTTGATTAACTTTTTTTGTGAACGGTCATTTTGTCGGTAAATAATCCATTTTAAGGGGTCAATATATACGCTTTTCCTTTTTGTACGTTTCAGAACCTTTAATATTAATTTAAATAATGTGCAAATACTAGATATATTTTTTACACGTGTATAAACATTGTGAATATCAATATAATAAATCCAAATGGAAAAAAAATGTTCTTGTACCTTTATTTTAAATAAACGTAACATAATAATCAGGTTCTACAAATAACTAAGTAAATTATCGGCAAAAAAAGTTTCTACTAACCGATGGTAACACTGTTGGCAGGCAAAGCACTCGAGGTGATAAACGTTGGTTTTTGCGCGCATTACCATCTCGAATGCGGGTATGGGTTTGTTGCAAGCCGAGCAATGCCCTGTGTTTCCGAACAGCCTTAGATAATCCCTCCTGCAAAGGATAAGATTGGCCTTGGTGTACAGAGTCGAACCGACCTCGCCCAACCGGCAGTCACAGCAGTTGCACTTCAGACAGTCTTCGTGCCAGTAGGCATCCAATGCCTTTAGGAGATACCTAAACATCATTTTACGTGGTTAATGTCATTTGTCGTGATCCACCTTTTATGTATACTACACAAATATTACGGTCGATGCACACATTTATAAACATTTAATCTAATCTATCTTACACTTTTTTTATTACTTTTTTAAACTGAAATCATTAAAACTTAATTTATCCCTTTTATTTTTTTTAAATTATGTTTGTTTTAACATATTCTTCCTCTGTATTTAATTAGGAAAATTAGATCATTCAAGTTTCATCGACTAAAGATTTAGCAACGTTTACTGAAATTTTAAATGTAAAATTTATTGATACGGTGTATAGAAAATAAATGTAAACGGTTATAATATTCAGTTTTATCTGTCTTCATTTTTCGAAGTAACTTTCAAAAATAAGTAAGTACAGATTTCCCATGAGTGAAATAAAAATTCGATATACATATAATATAAATAGCACTGTTTCCATTTTCTATTCTTTACACGAATTTCATACTCATGTAAGACAAAAGGCTAGGTTATTATGTCGACTGTTACGTAATTAAATCAACTCCTTAGGAAATGTTAATTATAGAATATGCGCAATTATTGAATGCGAATCACGATATTATTTCAACGATAATAAAAAAAGAGTAATGCATTAAAAACCTGTATATTATAGAATAATGTTTTAAATTCTAATTATTATCCCTTGATTTAATGAATCGAATTATTTCATACTAGAATATAGCCTACTCTAACAAATGTGTATATACAATTGTTTAAACGTTAAATATACTGATTAAATTGATTCGGGATATAATATAGTTACTCACCTCTCCTTGATTGTCTTGCGGCACCCATGGCACTCTTGCTGAGTGGAGCCATTTTTACTAGTCTCCGACTTGCTCACATCCATTGTCATCGTGATCTGGGCTAAACCACCGTCTGCAAAATAAAGGAGATAAGTCGATACTTTAATTAAAGCTCCTTGAACGCGATTGTCTAACTTTTATTTATGGTACTAATTTGTTACTTTGTATTCGGAGATTTTGCAAAACTCCAACATTGTGCTACTTGGTAGATTCTATAATATTAATGGCTAGTAATTATGCCTCGTAACGTATTGCAAACGTATTGTTTCTATAAGACTTGAATTACCAGTATAATTTTAACAGAATATCAATAGTTTAATTTAAACGTATACAAAAAACAATTGGCGAACCTCATTGATTCAAATATATTATTATTTTTAGAATTTTATTTCAGTAAAATACATTTACATTTCTTTATTCTGAAAATAATAATATTAAATATTGAAAAGTCTAAAGGGTTAATAAATTGACATAAATATATTTTATTGTTTGTTTTGTATTTTAGGAATAATTAGATATAAATATTTTTTCACATCTTATATTTATACAGATTCGTAATTGTATAATAATTTATTTATAATTGTTGTTTATTCTCTCTTGGTATTGATATTTTACTTAAAATAATTATCACCAAGATAATATTTTCATACAATTAAGGGATATTTACTGTAAAAGTATATATAAAAATACTCTCGATGTTTATAATGAGACTAATATTATCAAGTTGGGAATACGTATAATTAATTTTCATAATATTTATTAATTTTTTCGTTAATTACTTTTTATAATTTATTTTAAATGTAGAGTTCTTATAAAATACCCATATAAATATTAATTAAATGGATATTTTAGATAAATAAAATATAAAACACCAAATATCAAAAGATATTTGAGATAAGCAACAATTGTAATTAATAGGTGATTGTCAATCATATTTATGTATAGATGCTGATAAGTAACTATATGGTTAAGTAGAATTTGTACGTATAAAATTATACTCGTGTAACGAATTAAAAGTCTCACAAAGGAGTCATTCGTCATATTTTATGAGCCCGAGAACAAGACGGGGACAATCGAGCTCGCACTTGTTAAAACGCTCCAACGAGAAAATACAAAGGTGGCTCCCGTGTTGCTGCAAGAAATTAGACACCGCGCGCGCGCGACGATTTATGTGCTATATGCGTATGTAGGTGCAGAACACCGAAATGGAGAATTGGCCGAAGCAAATGAGAAGGAAGAAGGACTTTGAACTTGAAACTCAAATTTAGTAATCAAAATTAACTTGCTCTTGATTCCTTATTTGTTTTCAGCTCAGTGAAGATTAAATTATATTTAGACTTTAACGATGTACCATGCTGGATTTAGGCTATTTTTAACGTATTTCTTTACAAGTTCAGTGGTCATAAGAGTACGCCGAACAAAGATTTTTCATAGTGCTGATTTTATAAGTAATAAACCAATATAGATGAACCAACAAAGTCGATGAAATTATTTCCCATTGAGTTTTTATTCGTTACTCTTTAGTGCAAACTTATTTTACAAGTATTTTAAATTCAATTATCATTACAGTACATCGATAATGAAAACGTTATTTAAAGATTTAAATTTTAATTACCAACTTATATATAAATTCTAGTTGATAAATATAATGAATAATATTATTACACTCCACAAATTAAAGTAAAAGAATTAAGCGAATTCAAGATTCCAAACATAAATTTATACATTTGTTAATTTGGTATACGACAAAACAAAGAGAAAGGCTAGGGAGAAGATGAATGGAGGAAGGGAGAGAGAGAGAGAGAGAGAGTGAGAAGGGGGGGGGAGGAGGAGGGGAAGATAGAAGGGGAAGGCGCGGGCGGAAGTTTAATTAATTAGCCGAATACTTCTAGTAACAATCCATTACACATACAAACATCTTCGCACGGAGACACACCGAAGCAAGCTCAGCTTTATGCTGCTAATTGGCCTTCTCAGAGCGCTGGCAGACTCGCGAGAACTATAAACGCCCCGTCCATCCTCCTACCTCGATGTCAACCCTTCTTTTATCCTATTCTTTTCGTGCATTGTCTATGCGATCGTTCCCCTTCAACGAACGTTTCGTCACTAATTTATTTTAAAATAAACTATTCGGTAAATGATTTGCAACAGTTACTTCCCGCGTCTTCGATTATTTTTCGAGATAATAAAGAGAGACTATACATAATTGAAAGTTGACGTGTTTTGCTTTTTACTTCGAATAACTGTCAGATGACAAAAGCATGATAAAATAACATACTCAAATTGATCGTATATTTAATTTTTAACTGCACAGTAAATGTGAGCGCTATTTTTTACTAATATTCACTGAACAAAAATAATGCTAAATACAAAAAAATTTCTTGAATGAATATACCTAAACAATTATTCACGTATCAAAAAGGAAATAATATACGAATTTATGAATAAAATTTACTAAATGACAGACGGATGTTATATATACTTACACCTTTATTGTAATTTCCGTTCAATTAAGCGAAATTAAGCGGCGACCGATTTAGTAAGATAAAAAAAGAAAGTCGTAGATGAGCAATGCTGACTCATACCGGAAGTAAGAATAAAACTGTCATATTAAAATATCATTGAGAAAAAAAAATAATTGAATGTGATACTTTAATAATCCGATATTTAGTTAATAATTATCCGTTAATTATAAATATTCCGCTCACATTAGTATAGATAGAAAATATGGAAATAAAGTACTCGTAAATTGAATGAAATCACTTCTCGAATTCCAAGGCGGAAATCGAACTTACGTCATAATGTTCTTGGAATCAAAGAAACCCTCGAAATGAATCAGCGTTCGTACGATCTAACTTCCCGCCAGTTTTATGAATGAATCCGAGTTACAGAGGATGCGGACTTGTATATATTTTACGCGTAAATATCCACTTGCTGTTGTCGTAATCAGAGCACTTATGATTGCTTAATGCGATATTTTAAAAGTTATTTATTATTATAATGTAAAAATGTTTAAAATTTAAATTCGATAAATACTATATGACTAAAGAATAAAAAATGCGTAAAAGAAAGAAAAGGCAGATAGAAAAAAAGAGGAGGAGAATATACCGTCACTTTTATCTTTTACCCGCACATCAAGAGCCACGAATCGAGAATAAGTAAAAGACAGAGCGGAAAAAGATGAAGCGCAGGCGGTTCTTGACGAAAATGTCCTAACGGCAATATGGCTCGCCTCGCAGGAAAGCTCTCCTCATATACATAGACAAGGAGGAGCCGGACACGGTTTAATAAAAACGTCAGATATAAAGTGGCCAGCGGGAATGGACGTCTCGGGGACGAAAATAAATAAGCCTCGGATCTGTACGTTATACGACTGGCTAAGGGCTGACGGACGCGTAGGGGTTACGAAGGTGGACAGGGTCCTAAAGTGCGACCGGCGAGATTTTTATGTCGTACGGATGGGGGGAGGTCTCTGGCTCGAGCTGACGCGTTCGCAGTTTTCGAATTTTATAGGCGTTTGTATTAGTTTTTTCGAGCGCTCGACATTCAGGAGGGGGAGAAAATTATTGTTTCTTACGGGACTTTACGAGTGGCAACTTTTAAACTTCAATTCGACCGTTTAGATTGTTTTACTTTACATTTTTCCTCCTCTACGCGCATGGAATAAACAAGTTAACCGGTTATTTATGATTTTTCAAACAGTTGCACTGGAAACAATGGAGATTTTTTTAAATAAATTTTACATCGATGGAATATATATATTACTTGTTTTTACCGATTCTAATGGAAACATTTGATTTATTTAATGTATGTTGAATAGATTTTTTAGTACGCATGTGTAAACTGTTTTTGTCCGGAGTCGATCAATTAAAAATTTTGATAGATTCTCGCGTGGAGAGAAGGTGTCAGTAACACGAGCATACTCGAATAAAACTACACAAGTTTGAGCGGTATTAGAAAAAATAAGCGCGTACATGAACCCATAAATATATGTTGCGCGTCCGCTCTAAAATCCAAAGAACCGTACGTGCGGCGTTGGTTTTCGAGTCACCTCTTATACCGGGTCGCACACGCACACAGATCCGCGTGTCATTATAGTACGAAGTGGAGAGCCTGCTAATTAGTCATTAGCGGAGGAAAAAGACACTTTGAACCGTGGGGGTGGTGGCTTGCCTCTCCCATACCTCACTCCCCGGGTATCTGTCCCTCTTTGTCTGTGCGCGCTCGCAGACTTGAGCAAACAGGGTGTGCGGCTCCTGGCCCGCGTCTAATTGGACCCCGGCGACGTAAGTTCAACTAATTGAGACCGGAGCTTGTAACTACCAGAGGGAGATGGAGGGACGTATGAGGTACCCGGTGAGCGACCGCTGTGCGGATCCGATGCCCGAGGTGCCCTCGTGAGCTTTAACTGGTACCTATGCTTTTTTCGACACTGTGCTTTCGTTTCACGGGGTAAGGAGGTCGAACTCTACAATCGGTATTTCATTTTATTTTAATGGCCTTCACTTTTTTCATAAATAAATTCCTTTATTTTTCATTCCCAACGAGCTTTTGTAGTTTCGCTTTTGTACAATCGGTTTTGAAAAGTAGTTTGTTAAATAACGCTATAATATCGATATAATGATTTTCATAAACTCAAAAAAATATTTCCGAAGAAGCAACGTATAATCCTACGATTACAATAATTATAAAAATACTCTGAAAACAAGTAGAGCCGATAACGTACATACAACTCTCAATAAATCTTCCAAGATATAATTAACCCCCTTAATACCGGGTTCGTCGTCAGCGTCAGGATTTTAATTGATGGACGCCCGTAACTGCGCAAATACCTGCGAGTCATTTTATTAGACCGACTCTCTCTGTCTTCTCTGTGTTTTTTTATTCCCGTCTTTATCTTTATCTCCTTTATTTATTTATCTCTATCCGGCTCTCTCAGTGACGCGGGTGTAAGCTCGTTGGCTTCTCTCTCTCTCTCTCTGTCCCCTTCTAACTTGGTGACACTACACGAGTTCTGCTGTCTCCCCAGGAAGCTTGTTAGGCGTCGCGGCGCGCTCTCGCTATCTTCTAATTGGCGATATAATGATCCTGAAGGATGGAATGTTACCGCGGTCGTACCGCTCCTATGGAGGACCGAGCTCCTCTTGTTAGCGTTGGAATGAAAATTCGGCGGAGAATATTTCGGAGAGACGCGAATTTAGATGCTCTCGGTTATCGTTATTCTTCGCCTTCTTTTTTATTTTCTCTTAGTTACTTCGCTTTCTTGATTGAGAGGCACGCGTGTCTACGTGCTTTCGCAAGATTTCCTTCGAATAATGAGTGTTTTTTTCTTGTTGGTATAATTTTTGCATTTTTGGGACACTTGATTAAGATGTTTATATGAATAATATTGTGAAAGGGTACACATGGCAGTTAATATTACTTTAATGTTTATTATATATATATTAATTATTAGTTTTAATATCTGATTTTAAAGTTTTAAAAATATTTTTGCAAGATACACTTTTATCCTATATTAAGAAATGTTTAATACATTTCAACGAAACATTTAAAACAATAACACATAGAGTTAGTGAAATTAAAAAAATAAATATTCCACTGGAATTTAAAGTACACTATCATATAATGTAAAACCTTCAATAAATAGTAGATTACGTAAGTAAATTTCCTCAACGTTAACGAAAATAGACAAAATTAGTGTATCGAGTGTAAAGTAAGTTTCGAAAATGTTCAATAAATTTAAATAATTATTTCATTTGACGCCGATAAAAAAAATCCAATTACCCGTTGGTTGAAACGGAGCATGAATCAAACGAAGAGGAGAAAAAATGAGGCAAACTTTTTACGCGCTAATGTAAAACTGATAACGCAAGAAAGAGCGCACTCTAAATCACGGAAGCGTCCAATAAAACACAGATTGCAATCCGAGTCCCCCGACCAATTACTGTATTCCGTGTAATTTCTCATTTAGTGCCGCTTCGCTCGCGCGATCTCTGCTTAACTCACCGTATATAAAACTCGAGACGAAGAGGGCAAAGGAAAAGAGAAAAAACGAAGATCGGGCATCAGAATTAAAAGGGACAGAGAAAACAGTTTTATAAGGTAAGCAAGACGATGAAATTTACAAAATTCTTTTTGGTCAACTCAACATTTTCATAGATTACCTAGTTTAATTAATTATTAATTATAATTGACTGTACACCTCGTTAAAAATGAAATGTATTAATACTCCTTGATTTCAAATTAAACGAAGTAATTATACTGAGTGAAGTAAAAGAATGATTAACCACACTCAGCAATAATGTCCGGATTCTTTCGTGCTTAGGGAGTTGTCTGGGTGTCTACTTGTGGGTGCGATGCTAGGTTGAAAAGGTAACCCCCTCTCTCTCTTATTCCTGCTTGAAGCTCCTTCATCCGGGATCCAATTAACGATAGGAGAGCCGAAGCCCAGCCAGTTAAAAATTAGCTACACCATGCTTTTACTCTATTCTTCGCGAAAATTCATTTTCGTATATTTTCAACAAAACTATACCTACAATCTTACTTACTTTGCTAATTTTAAAATATTTCACTTTTCATAAAAAGAGCGAGGATATTCATTCAGAGGAATTACTTTTATTCAAAGTACTGTTTATTTAAATTCATCAATAATACTCGAAATATATAATTGTACACGTTACAAACAACTATCATGACAATTAGATTTTTATTAAAAAAAGAAAGATTACTGTATTAGTAAAAAATAAATTAGTTATTAACTAAGTTCATGAATGTTAATTGTGAATAAAATTAAATAACTCGTGGTCGAGGTCGAAAATAGAAAACAACGCGACTGGTTCATAAAATAATATGAAAAGAGCTTACAAAGGAATAAAATGTAATTACATCGCAATATATTAAATATAACTATAAATAATAAATACAGTATGCAACATTAGCCAATAAGATTAGATTCGATTTTCCATATGATTAAACCAACTCACGTATAGATTAACCTTATAAAAGCAAAGCATCGAGCTCGAAAATCAAACATCGAGTACCTCGTAATTCTCATAACATCGCATAGATAAACAAAGAGCGAAGGGCGTCCCTTGAAGCAGTGACATGTAAAAAACAAACGAAACTAAAGTCATTTCCCATCGCCTATGCTAGAAACGAGGTCCTCAAAAACAAGGAACTCAAATCAAAACAGGGGATCAAGCCCGTGAAGGAGGAAAAAATATACGACGAAAAGAAAAAAGGAGCGGCCTGAAGAAATTCAATTTAAACTCATTTTTGCCCTTACAATATCTGAAATGGTAAATCTAAATACGGGAATAAAATATAAAATTGCTTCGGACGTAGGGGACCGCAGGAGGGTGGGAGAGCGCATGCGCAAACTGGCTACTGGTCATTGAAAATTGGAAAATGCTCCGAGTCATAAATTAAATCGGACGGCTTTGTGATACCGTTTCACGCCCGATTTTTCGCGTCGCCGCTCACTTGACCGTAGAAATTGACGTAGACTCGGTGTCACTAAAGAAATTCGTCTCTTATGATAACGTTCATTTAATCTGGAAAATTTTGGTATTTATATCTTGACATCAAAATTTATCATAAAATTAAAAATATATTCTAGTTTACGCGTGATTATTATAGTTGTAATAATATTATAAATTTCTTACATATCGATAAGTACATTGAATAATTAAATGTTTACATTGACGTAAATATTTATGAATTAATAATTCTTATCTATAACAATTAAGAAAAAAAATGTAGTTCCCTTAAATAATAATGGAATAAGCATTGCATTATTCCGTATGTAATAATTTTTTTTATACGTACTCATTTAGTCTTACTAACTGGACGGATATTTTGATTTTACGAAGGAATCTGGAGATTCAACTACCGATAAAGCGAAACAGTTTTGCGAAGAAGAGCAGCTTCGACGACGCGGGAAAATCGACGCGCGATACTTTCGCGAAAAGGCAATATTCATAAATCACTGTTATACGCTTAGAATAAGCACTTGCTGACTTTTTTTGCGAGCACAAGTATAAAGAAGAATGTCTATTTACGAACGAAAGGGAAAACCGATAGATCACGAGAAAAGGAAATGGTTTGGTTTATTAAAGTGATCAGATGAGATGAGTTTTTAATGACATAGTTCAAGTTTGATAAAAGAAAGGTATGATTCGAGGTTTGTAGAATAGAACAGTAATAATTGTTTATTATTATATGCAAAATTGGCTAAATTATTATTGTTTTATGGGAAATTAAACATTTTTCTTTGCGAATAGTTTTTAAGAGAAAATACAAATTAGTCTAACTTAGATCAATAATGTAATCAATGTTTATTAATAGCGATATTTGTCCTTGAATTCGTTTGAATTAATGTGAAATTCTATTAAACCAGCAGTAACGAGATTCTATTAAGTCCAGTATCCTCTTGAATATCTCAGTACCAATAACCAACAGAATGCACTTAGTTAAATTAATTAGCATTTCTCCGTAGTAGAGTAAAGTAAATTTTATATAATAATACCATTGTGAATTACAAATTTTATAATCACCAATTTTCACTGTTAATTAACTTTTCTTAAAGTTTTTTAAGCGAATATTTTACATACTAAATACTTGCGATCTAACTGTGAATGATATAAGAAATAACTACTTTTATCTATTATATATATGTGTGTGTATGTGTGTGTGCGTGTGTGTGTGTATTGTATAACACTCGATTTTTTAATAAAATGCAATAAATAAAAAGTAGAAGAAGAAGAAGTAAAGAATAATAAAAGTATCAGCATCGCAATCTCTCCCGTTATAAACACACAAACGAAGGTAAAGCAGAGTAAGAAAAAGGTAAAGTAGAAGAAAGCGTGCTCAAAGTGCAAGCGGCTTTCTGCCGGTGTGTTAACCGGGAAAAGAAAAAGCAAAAGACAAGAAGAGAGCGAACGAAGGGGAAGAGGTGCGGCTTTGGTCAGCCAAGGAAGAATCGCGCGAGGCGCGAGTTGAACCGGTGGAAGGGGTTGGTTGCGCGCCGAGAGGATCCGAGATTCTATTAAGATCTCCGTAAGTCTTGTTACGGCAAGAGGGAGGAGAGACCTGGCCGTGCCCGCAAATCTCGCAATAAAACAGCCCGGCCGATTCCTTTTCCTTCGCCGCGTGCGGCACGTAACCAAAGACCGCCAGAGGGTAAACGAACCAACGTTTTTGGATGAACTTGAGACTGAGCTCTTGCGTAAAGGGTTGGATTTTCTGCTTGATTAGGAGAACGTGATGTTTTTTCTTAATTATACACACACACACACACGTATATACCTAGATTTTTAACGTCTCTTAACTCAACAGTTCTTTAAATCAGTTTATTATTTTATAATTCAATGCCTTATTTCAATCGATAAAATGTAGAATAATACAATCTATTTCCAAGTATTTCATAGTACAAAATTACTTTATTGATTTTAATAACAAAACATACTCCAATCTATTTTAACCTTGAAATAATCTACGTATTTAACCATCGTTCGAAGCAACAGAATTGAAAGTACGTAAACTTCCAATAAGCAATAATTGTCTGATTCGTATGACGTCATTTTACGTTGTACAAACTTAAATAAATTAAACGTATCTGATATATAAATATTTTATAAAATGCTCTATTGTATAATTGTAAACTCCAAGCTAGTGCAATTAATTGCAGATTTAGTAAAAATGAACTCTAGCTACAAAAAATTAAACTAATAAAATAATGTCTTTTAATTTACAGTAATGTTGTAAAATTCAATTTAATAACTTTATATTATTACACTATATTTTATGATGCAACATGTATAAGCAATTTAAAACGTTAATACATAAATACATGTAACAAAGGTGAGTTAAGCAGTATTTAAAGCATTATTTTTCATTATTTAGATTTCTCTATAATTAAGTATAAAATTATTGTAATGTATATAAAATTATATAAAATTTAAAAATTATTGTCAAATAGTTGAGTTAAAATAACAAAAAGAAATTCTACAAATTGCATTTAGTAGTAACACCATAATTTTTCTATAACCATTAAAATAATCCAAAATACTCCAATTTAATTTAGCTTCGGATCACATAGCTTGCCCAAAATACGAAAATTCCCAATGTCGATTGAAGCAAGACAAAAGCTCATATAAATCTCGAGAATCGGCCACGCAATTACACGCCTCTCTCCCTCTCCTCCTCGCTCTCCTCCTCACCCCCTCCTTCTCCCGTAAACAACGAAATCGAAACTTTGGAAATAGGAAAACGCGCGATCGGGGGAAAACGTATATACGAAAAAAAAAGGATGGACGTTGGTGCGGAAAGGCCGAAAACGAGAGGAGCGAAAGAGGCTGACGAGGGGCTATAAACGGCGAAGCGAAATCAATCAAAACATTAATTGAAAGAACCGAGAAGACAATAGAATGGGATTTTTCTGTCTCTCTTGCACACCTGATAATAGAGAGATATCCCTTCTTTTTCTGATCAACGTTTCCAGATCGCGTTTACTCGTATTCTCCCTGTTTCTAGACAAGTTTGGAGGCTATAATTAAATTTTAAGCTGAATTAGCTGTGAGTTTAGATATACTGTTACACTACGGTGATCGATATCATAGACTTATTTTTCTATTCCCATTTGACGATTATTAGTTTGATATCATCCCACAATAATTAAATAAATAAATAATCTTTCTTGAATCCAAGTGAATTATTTATAATTTTGCATAAAGATTAAATAAGCTGTTTAAACTTTTGGATTTTTTAACTTAATCGTGAAATAGATTGAAATAATTTTTAATATAACAAATTATTTTATTTTCTTGATAATATTTTAATTGATTAAATTAATTTGACTCGTAAAATCAATCAAAAATACTATCAAGTAATATATATTAATACGAGTGAATATAAGAAACAAAATTATTTTAATTAATTGTTATTATATTTAGGGAATATTAAAAACTATATAAAACTACAGTTGTTATTTAATTCATCAAGCGATTGCAATAATTAATTTAAATGTATGCGCAATTACATTGAAAATATAAATCGCATTTTAAATTGAATATTTATTTGTTAAATAAAAATATAAATTAGCTTTTAATTGATCTTAAGATTTATAGGTATTAATTTTGTTGAAAGTTAACGAGTTTATAGTATAGAAAAGGATGAGTGCGCGGGATAAAATGAAAATAAAAGACAAGAATGAAACAGGCAACTACCGGAATGCACTCCGGAAAAGCGAAGATAAGTGAAAGAGATCGTCGGAAGAGTGGAGTTTGATAACTGTCTGATAATGTCGAGGCTTCTCTCTTTCGATGCGGTTTCCAGTTGGTAAAGTTAAAAGAGTATTTGTTGACTGTTGGATGCATTAAAACTTCAGATAAAGTTTGATTAGGATACATGGATTATTTTTATATCTATTGTAAATATAATTTTATACTACATGGTCCCTTATCGCTTTCTTTTTTTATTTTCGTTTATTATATTAAAAAATACATCTGCGTTAAATACTTTGTTAGATTAGTTTCTACTTAGTTAGATCTTACTTAGTTAGCCAAACAAAATATTAATCTATTACGTTAGTCTATTGCAATAAATAAATATTTGGTTAAACATTATTATTCTACAAAGAAATAAAAATGTAATATTCATATACCTTCTAGAATTAAAAAATATTAAATTTTTTAATTATATCAGTTATCAGTAATGAACACATTTTTAAAGCACAGATAAACGTCTTAAATATATTCTGAACAGATTTATTATTTCTTACATAAACGACACACGAGTCGAGAGTGAAACTAATCTCTTATGTAAACTTACACCCTCATCGTCACTAGTCAAGAAAGTTTTTATCTCTTACTAGGAAATAACCGGATAAAAGATATCGTTCGACGAGCAGATTGAAAAAACAGCTGCGTCTCGCTGTTGTTAAATATATATTTGTAAACACATCGAGTGAGAAAGTGATCCTAAGCGTAGGTTGGTTTAAAAACCGAGTAGTAGGTGCCACCTGGCGGAATGCCCAAGGACTCGAAGAACTTGGAAGTTGCGGTCGCGATGGTATATACACAAAAAGTCCGGTTTCTTAAACTCCATCGCAATCTTAGAAATGCAGAATTTAATGAAATTTTCAATTCAAGGTTCTCGGTTTTCGTATAAAGCAACCTAATTACACTTTATGAGATTCGTATAAGCGCTTAGACCTAAGTAATTCCAAGTACACTGTTGTACGTTTATCTTCATTCGAATCCTGGGCGACCCCGCATGGCAATTAGTGTAATTTTAACGAAACGCATTTTCGCCCTCGCGTTGAAATAATGCAATTTCGTTTCTCTGTAACGAACTAGCTTTCATTACTACACCCCTTGTTTTAATTTATTTGGTTATTATACGCGTATTCTCTCGTATGTGGCATACATTTATATACGTATATATTTATATGTGTATACATCTATACAGATAGATATACGCATGTATGTAGAATTCATTGCGTCAAACTTAACTAACTACGAACAATTTTACACGATTCGTAAAAAAGTACTTGCTAAAATATAATTAAGAGGATTTAAAATGTTTTGTGAGTAATTATACACATCGTTTATGCGCAGCTGTATTTTATATGTAATTTTCATTCTCTACGAATTATCTATGTATAAATATTTTTTTAATTTGAATGAAAATAAAAGTCCTGTTTCGCGAAGCCTAAAAAAACAGTACCTTACTTTCATTAAATGCAAATCAAAATCGTCGTAACAATCAGCCTAAATTAAGCTCTTCACAAGCTTTCATTATTGCTAATGACTGCCTCGCTTCTCTCTCTCTTTCTCTTTCAATCCTCTGCCAGGCCGGTTTCGTCCTGTCTGTGTGTGCATGTCTCTGTGTGCACTACTAATTATTCTCGCACGTTATTTTAAACTTTAGCTTAACGAAAAATCATCATTAGCAGCACATTAATACTTGCTTGTTTTACGTTTCGTCTACCATTTATTTCTTTTCACATTCTGGACGTACATTTCACTTGCATACACGCGCGCACACTAGTTCAATTTATATTTAATCATGAAAAATGCTTAAGACATAAGTATTGTAAAATTTTGCGTCTAAAAAGATTATTATTTTATAAAACAAATGTAACTAATAAATATATTAGTTGCAACTGCACAAAAACCCTTGAAAACTTGTTTACGAATAATACTGAGGAAATAATAAATGATAGATGCGAGTGTCAATAATCATAATACATTAATATAAATAAAATAAATAAAGTCTGGAAGAATAATCACAAATTCAAGAAATGATAAATAAATGTTAAAATATAGATTCGCGTGTAGAGTATAGAGTAGGTGAAGCGAGTGATTTAGAAATGTTGAGCCGAAATAAAATGCGCGAAATGAAAGCGGGTATAGGGACGGGAGAATGAAAACAAAAGGGTCCGGTGTATGCAAAAAGTTCCTTGGCAAAGAAAGAGGAACGAGGAATATCCAAGCGGTAGAGGAGAGGTTACGTATACGCGAGAAACGGCGGTAGAAGCGAGACAGACCAACGTCATACTTCCGCTTTTAGCCGTAGCTAATTAGCCGCACCAATTTGTTGGGGAAAATAAACGTTTGCGCCGTCCCCGATTTGTTCTCGTGTCTCTCTGTATACCCGGGCGCAACAAAACCATGCGCACAGACTCGTCGGCTTGCGTCCACAGTCCACACCCGCGTACTCGGACATGTATACGTGTATAGACGCGTGCTCGGGGATCCCAGAGATTGCAATGTGTGTCTCTCTCTCTCTCTCTCTCTCTTTCTCTCTGTGTGTATACATTTATATACGTACATACGCTCACACACATACGCATACACATAGACACACAGGGCCCCAACATTCTATAGGGTACCTATCTTAACCCTTCTCGAACTTCAAACGAAATAATTAAGCCATTCTCTTTAGCCGGTGAGCGGCGGAGGCTAACGAGCCCGCGGAAACTAGTGCCAATTATCGAAATCCAAACGCGGACACATTCAGTGCTCAGTCTCGCTCTATCAATCTCCCTTTCTCTCTCGCTCTATCGTTTTTATTTCGTCCTGGAAATGTCGGGGGAAAGGTGAGGTGGGCTCTCTCGAGAGGAAAACGAGTGAGACGCTTCTTTATTTCGCTCGGGTTCCTTTTTCCTTGCTGAAGTAGACCCGGTAATTATTGGTAAGGAACGAGGGGTATAATGAGCGCGGGCCAGTTTACTTTCGAGAGTTCCTTTTGAGCCTTTGACCGATAAAGCTTCATTTATCGTACTTCTATTCTTTTATTTTTTCATTTTACAATCGGACTGTTTTGTCGTTTTAAACTCGGGTTATGTATCGTTCTGTACAAGAAATTATTCCTTTTATTTGATATAACTTGTTACTTCTACTTATTAGTTTCACGGCATTCCTTCGTAATATTTTATGGTTACTTTTGCATTTCGACTGAAATATAGTTGATACGCTATAAACAAAATTGTACAAAACTTTAGCTACTCCTGTGCTTCGTTATTTATGAATCATTTCTATTTATTTAAGCAAATAATTAATAAACTATTAGGTACTATACTTACTGCGAGTTATAGTGTATAATTATGCGAATTAAAAATTGTAACATATAAAATGTACACTTAATTTTAATTATAACCAGGTTGAATAATTTTGCTCACAAAAACGTAAACTTTATTATTTCTTTTTAATGGTTACACGATTTGAATTTAATTTGAAAAACATTTATAATTCTTTTAGTGTTTTCTAAAATTTCGAATTATACGACCCACAAAATTATCTATTTATAAAGATATCATTTTGAAAACATTCTACATGCAATTCAAATCATGGTAAGGGAAAAATTTCACACTACTCTTAAATAATAAACGGTTCTACGTAGACGAAAATGTAAAATAACTCTGGATTAAACATTTATTTGTTTATCACCCAATTCAACGTATAATTTGAAGTGTAATATTGCACAGAGTAAAGAAAATGTTTGCAAGAGAATAAGAAAAGGATGGTTCATTACATCGAGAGAGGTTGATGCTCAACGATATGCAACATTCGCCTAGTATGTATACATCTGGCTGGAAAGCTGCCAGTTAAACGACCTTTCTCGCGTGCGCGCGTTACACACCCCGAAGATAAAAGCAAGAGAGCCGGAAAAAAAGTGTCGGTTTTCGCGCGCGCGCGCGCGCGCTCGTGCCACGTGACTCGCCTCCTTCCTTCCTTCAGGAAGTCGGAAGAATTTGCGCGTGCCGGCACAAAATCATCGTCGCCTGTTTTCTTCCCGAGATAACGTGACGACCGATAGACGTGGGATTGAGTTACCGCGTATATTTACATTTATGAATATGGGCTGACTTACTTACCTTACAGGGGGAATATCTAAGGAAAACCTGAATCCGAGCCGTTTATTATTTGATGGATTATATCTATATAAACTGACGTACGAATTTATATTATGCAAATATATTTTTATACGACTCGGAATTGCAATTCCGAATGTTAAATCCAGTATAAACGTAATATTTTATATTGTTCTGATTCTGCATCAAATGTCTAATTTTGTAAATAAAAGATTTTTCTAAATCGTAAATGTAATAATAATCAATGAATATATGAAATTTTTAGACTTGATTTTTAACTATAACACAAAACCTGATGAGTTATTGGTAATGTTAAATGCGTGCACTAAAAAAAGGTAATATTTCATTTGGTGCCTTAAATATGACAAAATTAAATATTGATTTCTATACAGTTAAGTATTATTTGAATCTATTCTTAATGGTTTAACTTTCATCAATTTCTATTTTTCTAAAATCCTAATAGTTTACTAAATGTTAATATAATTTTATTATACGTTAATATCCTTTTCTAATATTCAATGTACCATTTCTTTAAATATTTCTTTCTCTCAGTGTGTTTAATATTAAGATTTTGTTTCTCTTAATTATGACTCACAACCATTTATGTCTCGATCAAAATAAGTCTTTTTTAATACAAATGTATGAATCACATCATTAAATATTGTTTCAATTATGTGCTATTAGAACTTGCTTTAAAATTTCCTTTTACGTTGTAGCAATTTTTAGTGTTAAACGCGTTCCCGCATATTTGCATCGTATTACTATGTAACTCAATTTTATTGTACAAAAATGCCAGCATTTCTCTTTTCGCGTATACACGAGCCAGGGAATGTGTCGTAATGTGCCACGCTGCGTTAGATTACCGCGTGCGCAGCGAAAAGAAAAGAAGATAGCCAACTTTTAAGGAATCTCTTGGTGGCATCCACGCGAGTTACGAACCGACATCGGAAGCCGCGCAACGACGTCGAGCAACGGTCTTACATAGTTACATGTCGAGCGTAATTGATACCGAGTCCTCTACGAGTTTGTATATCCTTTTACTCAGTCTAATAATGTCGAGGGATCTGATTATTTCACGAGAAATTACATCATTCTTCGACTTTGTTAATTTAATTAATTCTTTTGGAAATTTCTTTCTTTTTTATCCTTTAATATAGTAGAATTAAAGTTTTATTAAATACATGTCAAAAGTGTTGCAAAATAGTTGTTGCTCCGAAATTTTATTTGATAGATACATTTATTATGTGTAGCAATTTAATACTTAAGAGTATTTAAACAACGTCACCAACGAGAAACTGTTAACGAATAAGAGGAGCTTTAATTGTAAACGAAGTCGATTAATTGAGATTTGTTATTCATAGCCAGCGCTTATACTCGTAAGTTAATAAAACAGTGTTATTAAAAGTCTCGATTAATAGTTGAAACGTAAGAATAATTAATATGCAGCGTGACACATATTTGGAAATAGTATCATTCGTAAAATGAATTCCTGATCACCGTGGGCAATCAACGCGTGTTATAATTAAACCATAAATAAATCCTACCTGATGACAACGATGCGGAGCTTCGCGAAGGCTTCACGTTGGGAGCAATTTTGCCGTTTGGTGTGTAAACCCAGAGCCTAGTAAAATCCGAGCAACCGTTGCGAAATGTACAATAAAAAACCAAGAACCAGGATTCGTTCAACAAAATCACTGCACAAATCGTCACAAGTTCAATGTAACATCAGTATAACAATTACGTCAAAGAAAAAAACGTATATCGTCACACGAAGAAGAAGAGCGAACCGGACAGTTCGACGGCCGGTTGTAAACTGTCGCGTGCGGCGGTTGCACGCTACCGCCGACGATAAATCCCCCCCCCCTCCTGCCCTCTACGGCGCCCCTCCTCGTGAGAAGCGCCGCCGCAACCCTCTAGCGGCGACCCCACCACCGCGGCAGCCGCCCCACTCCTCGGTGGACGTGCGGTAGTGGGAGGTGGTGGGGTCGACCATCGATTTCCCCGCCGTGGGCGCGTGCGACGCTCGCGCGATTTATACTCCCCGCCGTTGGGTGTGCGAGCAACCCCGCACGTTCTCCCATATATACGTGTACGGATATACATATATATATATATACTCAGACCGGCCAGTTAGAAGATTAACGTTTTCTTTGCTCGCGATTGCTTGCCTTTGAATTTAATTGCGAGTACTTTGGCATTTTAATAATTAACGAAGATACGTTCCGTGTGTGATAATGTTTCATACAGATTTTATGTTACATACTTGTGTGTGGAACGAATGAATTTGGAAATGAAGCCGTACATCCGTTACACGAATATAACTGTATTAATTCTTTATTATACTAATTAGTGCTAATGTTCTCTGCAATTTCGAAGATGACGTCGTACATATATATGCATATGTTATATACGGAATAATAAATAGTGTATTGTTTTTCACACATAATAATATACATTTTTCAATTTAATGTCTTTATTTTTTTTATAAAAGCACAGGTATAAAAAGTAGTGTACTAATATTTTTAGTACAAAATCTTGGTAGTACTCCTGGAATAATGTATAATAAAAAATTAATTAGTCATCAAGCAGGGCAAATTAATTAATGAACAGTGAAACAGCATTACTTTAATGTACGTTAAATATTTAATAGAAGTGAGATCTAATTAAATTTTAATTAATTATTTCACCAAAAAGCATATATGCAATGCATAATATGATATGGATGAAAAATTCATCACTGGATATATATTCATGTATTCTATAATGTACATGATATATATATATATATATATATATATATATACGTATAAAAAATGATATTTATTTAAATGAATAGTTGGAAACCAAAATACGAGCATACGAGTGTATTTCATTGATTAACTTCAAATAATGATAAATTATATTTTAAACAATGTTTAATAAGTTGTATGCATAAACTGCTCTTTATTAAATTCATCAAGATTAATTGGATTGATTGTTAAAATTAGTCGATGTACTCGGTACTAAATAACGCCTTAATTTATTGGAAATAATAAAGAACTACACACTAATCGTAAGCCCGATTCATCCTACGGAATTTAAATGAATTAATTATTATATGAGACATAAATCTTATAATACGTGGGCTATATCAATGTCCTAGGAACAGATGTTACGTAATCCCCTGATTCATTAGACAGAACCGCATTACCATTCATTTGGTTATTACGTTGCGCATTATAGATTAGTTTTACGTTAATTTTGATGTTCATTAGTTCGAACGAAATTGGTAATCAACTCGAGATGAATAGAAATATAATTATCTTATTACAATGGAAATGTTTAACTTGTACTAAAATAGATTATACATCAAAGTGATTATAATATTTTGTGAAACTTCAATCAAGACAACAATAACATTAATGGGATATTGTTATTGATGGATTAGTATCGAATTCTACGAATTAATTATTTTAGTATCTAGATTTTAAATTCTACCAAATGAATTGAAAAATATACATGTATTTTTGGATCGAGATTGATTAAGAGCAAAAAAAACAACAACAATATTATCAGGAAAAAAGCAGAAAGAAGGAATATAAAAGGAATAAGAATCGAATGGGAAGAACAACAAGAAAGGAACTCCTTTATTATTAGTAGTAGGACCGTAGAGAAGCGCACGAACGATAGATCGCGAGTGAAAGAGCGCAAGAATCCCAATTAAGCAGGAGCTCGCTCCCTTAATCGCGAAAGAAGCTCGCCGCGTATATACTCCGGCAATAAAGGCAAAACTCTCCCTCTCTCGTTGAGACGGAGAAGGGGCTCCCCTCAAGAGTCGAAATAACCGAATAGCCCGCCGGCTGGCGCGCCGCGCGAAATTGCTTCTGCGACGCGATCAACCCCTCGGCCTCCCCACCACGGCGAGATCCTCCCCACTCGCGGCACCTCGACACTGACTTCCCCGCCGGGTGCTCGTCCTTACAAGGCCACACCTCCCATTACAAAAATTACACCGGCTCGCTGATTTAGTGAGGGCGAGCGGGGAGCTCACTCGGGAGGGACTGGAGGGGTGGCGGGGCAGCGGGGGGGGCACTGAGGGAGGAAGAAGGAGGGAGACTCTCCACGGCCTGGGTGGGAATCTAAGTAATGAAAGGGTTGCGCCTCCAAAGGAATCACGGAATCATTCGCCAGATTAAATTAGGAAGGCTATTGGGTCGACTCCTTTTTTTACGTGTTATTTTTGTTCTTTATCTTATAACCTTCTTCTCTAATGTATTTCGATATATCCTTAATACTATACTTTTGTTATTATTTTAGGATTTTTAATAACGCGTAGAGTTCCTAATTAGTCAATGGCTATTTCTCCAAGAGCTTCCGCACACTAAGCTACTTAGAGGAATATATTTGACTTGCAAACTTTATTAATTTGTCGAATGCGAGTTTTGTGTGCTCTTTTTCTTTTATCATTGTTTTAATTATTCTAAGATTAATGCAACAATATTTACGTTGTACGATTAACGAAATAATTTCTTCTGACATTCATAATAATGCAGTTTATTAAAGTGATTGCATTATTATTTCCAATTGTTTCATTAAAACCGTTTAAAAATAATTCTAGTATTAATTATTCATTTATATATTCTACGCAGTAATGATTAGATAAAATTAATTTATTATTTTTTTTTTATTCAAATCTATTTAACAAATACTATGTCCTTATACATCGTATCCCATTATTAAAATCTGTGAAGCATTAACACTATAATTTAAATTTTTCATAAATTTTTAATAAACAACATGAATGAATAGAGGGAAAAAACTAATAAATATTATTTTGTGTGGAAGAAATATTTTAACTCCGAAAATACCAAGAAGCTTTCAACCAATTAACTAAATTCTATTCATAGTTTCATTTTCTTGAGCACCGGCTTAACTATACAACAATCGTATAGCGACGAAATGGATTAGTCCGTCTAATCTACGCGCACCTTCGGTCTCTCTTTTAATTACCGTGTAATTTACGAACTCGTCTGATTAAATGGAGCAAAAAGGCATTGCTCGTCATTTTGGAAAATAACGAACTGCGTGCGACAGCGAGAAAAAAGAGGAAAACTGAACCGGTAAGGTAGCAGTGGGTGAGGACGAGGGGGAGGGAGGAGAAAGAGGAGAGGGGGGGGGGAAGAATGAAAGAGCGTTGATTGGAAGAGTCTTAATGGGATTGTGGCTTGATGCAGAGTAAAGAATAGCAGGGAGCGAGCGCCGAACTCTGGAGGATTGATTCGTATATAGTGCAATTCGAATGAAGTTTAGAGTACGTTTGTACTGATCTGCATTGATCCGGTATACATCGTGGCGTGATTTAGATTTTATATATTGTTCCGTAAAACCGATTGCATCGTTCCGATACTTCTATTTGACATAAACATATTAATAAACGTTTTATCTAAATTAAACAAATACGTATAAAATTAGTGAAATTACAAACGAAATGTTGAATGAAACATTGTTTTTAATACATCTATCTAGAATTATAAAATCTGTACTAAATGTGTTCAAAAAATTAAAATGTATTTTTATTATATTTTTACTGAATAATTGGAAAAATCATGAAAAAAAGAAGAGAAAGTAATAGAAAAGCAGATTTATTAACAGGGAGTCTACATACCTTAGAGCAATAATTAAACAAAAGGCACGAAATTCAAAACTTACTATTACAGAGTTGCGGGTAGGATCGAAAGGAGGCAAGAAAGGAGCGAAGAGAATGGAACAGGGTATGGAGAAAGCGAGAGGGAGGAGAAAAAAAACTGAGAAGGACGTTGGTGGAGTACTAATCACTTCTAGGGACTTTAATGGAGGTTTTCTGTACGCCGTCTACTTTGTCCTCTACTTATTCTACTCCTGGTCGGAGAGCGCTTTCACTCTCTCGCTCTCTCGCTCTCTCGCTCTCTCGGTCTCTCGGTCTCTTACTCTTCCCACGACGCGGTGCGGGCTGAAACTGGAGTGCCTCGAAGAAAAGGCGGGCGAAAAGTATCATTACTCGCATTAAGCGAAAAAAGCCGCAGTCATCTCTCTCCCACTTGCTACTTTTTTTTTACCTCGCTTCATGCGCGATCACTTTAAATAATAGTCCGAGACATTATTAAAATTTTTAATGCGTTATTTATTTTGTGTACCCAAGTGAATTTGACAATCGCGAATTCTTAATTATTACGGAAATAATTAATAAATAGTATTCCTGAAATTGTATTAAACAATAAAAATTACGCAATAACGGTTACGAAAATTGAAATCAAACATTGATATATTACCAACAATTCGTCATAATTATTTATTTTTACGTTTAGTTAAAGTAACCCAATTAGTTTTTACGTATTTTGTAGTCGCACACAGAATGTGGATCATTTGTTACGCTTTAGTTTCGCACTACTTAACCCATAACAAATAAATTAATATAAAGCAAATATAATGCAATAGAAACTAATTCTGATTAACGGTTTGCATGAATTGATATAAATTTATCCAATAGTTAAGATTGTTAAGGTTGTATAACTAAAGTTAGTGAACGGTGAGTTGGTTTCCATAGCATTTCTATTAATTAAACTAAAATGTGTTTTTAGAGTGGATAAACGCATCGAGATATATGAAACACAAATAATGCATAAAAAATAATGTTCCAATCTTGGTAACAGTAGCAATAAAGAATTTCAATATCCCGAAACACCTAAACAAGCATACAACGAAAAGTTTGGACCGCCCGGGAAGCAGCTCAATCTCGCTAAGAGTCCGAGGCACAATGGAATTAAGAAAGCTAATAACAAAAATAGAAAAAAAGAGAAAGATGTATACAAATATATAGAAAGAAAGAGAGAAAAAGAGAGAGAGAGAGAGAGACGGGAAAGTTGAGAGACGCACAGTCACGTCCTAAGAGATGAGAAAGACTAATTTGAAAAAACGTCGGGATACGCCGGTCGCATCACGAGGAAATGTATTAGCGAAAATTTGATGGTGAAGTTTGCCGCTCGGACAATTCCCGATATTGATATCCCGAAGGCTCTCCATCACGCGCGCGCGCGCTCGAGCCCCCCCCCCCACACACGCGCACACATACGGAGACAGACACGCGCGCAAACACTCACGTATGTATGTATGTACGTACCCGAGTCGGGGAGAAAAATAAAACGTATAGGAAGGGATGGCCTGGCTCACGGGCTCACCTCGTCTTTCTCCTCGCACTCCATATACGAATTTCCCAGTCCGACTCGCTCCTCTCTCCTCCTACTCTGGCTCGCTTGCTCGCTTGCTCTCTTGCTCTATTTCATTTCGCTCGGTTTTCCATTCTGTCTTTCTCTTTCGCTTCTGTCTTCGTCCCTCGGTTTTGCATCGAGGGAGAGAACGTCCCGAGATTTATTATGCATGGGGCTGATGTATCGGACATCAGACGCGTGTGCGAGAGAGCCAGAGGTGGTTGCCCGCTTCTCCGAGGAGTCTCGAGAGTGGCTATACCTACAGACGAGAACTGGACCCCGGGAGGATGCCTCGACCTCGATCGGAGGAAGATGGAATATGCCTCGGGATTTTCACTCCGGTGTTACTCTTCACTCTTTATACCTATCCAGTATCCACTAACCCCCGTGCATTTCTATTGATATACATATAACTCGAATCTAAACCACCAATATTACCTTACCAATCTCTTCATCGCTTATCTTACACTCTCTCCGATATTAAAATTGTTCGAGTAAAATATTTAAAAACATAGAGTTAAGTATCCTTGCAGTGTATTCGATTAAATGTAGGAACGACTTCACTTCATCAAACAAGTTTAACCAGATCTTTTCAATCCATCTTGACACCCGCGAAAGCAATAAGTCCAAAGGTTGAGTCGAGAAGCGAATGGTCGAATGTAATATAAGAGGGTCTGGAGGGGAAGGAGCACGCTAGCGGATAATACGATTGGACGAAGGATGAGAAGAGAAGAAGGAACGAGAGATTGGGATGCGGGCAGGATGAAAGTGGAAGAGGTTCGACTATTCGTCGTCAAGGAAAATTCTGCTTGTGCGAGAGAAAGACGATTCGATGAATGACGAAACGACTTGTAAGAGCTCTGATTATAAACTATGCGGGCTATATATACTCACATCTGAAATCCACTTACTTTTTAAACTTTTATCTATATCTGTATATACCTATATATTCATTTAATTACAAATTTTCCTTATTTGTACAATTGATGACCGATGTAATTTTGATATCATAGTTCGATTATAATCTACTTAAATAAACCGGCGTGCACGCGTATACGTAAATATTTGACAATGTCTGTGCAATGCACAAACATGTGTACATTCAAATTAGCCAGTGTGAATATGTCCTAATTAGTTAATACGAAATTAGTTTGGAATTTGAATTTCTGCACATGCACGTGAATTTCGTATAATTTAAAATTCAATGTTAATTTAAACAATTCTTTAAATTGCTCCTGTTTGTACATTTATTACATATTATACATGCGGAAAATTATTTTCGCTTGCTATTTTTAAGAAAATATTGTAATATTTAGTATACACATTTCCATCAGTAATCTCAATAAAACCATCAAAAACAAAAGGAATCCATATCTTGAAAAGCGAAAATATCGAACAAGTAAATTACGAGTACGAATTGTGTACGCAACGAAAATGGACCAAAAAATAAATAAATGGAGTTCATTCGTCTTTATGTGAATACATGTATATACATACGTATATGTATGTCTATGTAGTGAGAGTGAGAGAGATGGAGAGAGGGAAAGAGAGGGAGAGGGAGAGAGAGGGAGAGGGAGAGAGGAAGAAGGAAAGGGAGCTACGCCCGCGAATAACCGATATGGCATCGATACTCGCGTGGCACAGATACTAAGAGCTTTTCAGGAAGAGAGCGCGAGGGTCCATTAGCCGACTCGACTGTCTCCTGAGTCCATTACAAGATGAGCCTCTTCCCCGTCCCCTTCTTCTCTCTCGCTCTCTACCTCTCCTCCTCCCCCCTCTCTCTCACTCTCTCTCTCTCTCTCTCACTTCCCCTCTGCCTCGCCTGGTTCGGGCTGCTGCCCCCTGAGCTCCCACTCCGCACTACTTCGGTACTCCCTAACCTCTGATCCGTATACTCTCCAAGAGAGGGAAGATAGAGGAGGTGAAAACGCGCAAAAGAGAAAGAGAGAGAGAGAGAGAGAGAGAGAGAGAAGACGTTGGAGGGAGAGTTTTCGAAAGCACCGGCGCACTAATGCTTTTAGCCGCAGCGACGTCCGGTCCCGGACAAAAACTTACTTTGTATGCTGCAACGCCATTAATAATCAGCCGTTGCTTTCGTTCGGTCTTGCGTTATACGAAGCAACTCTCTAGCGGAGGAATGGAGAAGAGCTTTTTCTCGTTTGTTTGTTTTATACATCTGAGCGTATAACAAACTTTCGACCGAGCAGTGATTTTTCTTGATGAAATCCTACAGCTATCACACTAGTACCGTCCCCTTTTGTTAAAAGGGAAACGAGAGATTTAATGTAACTCGAGTATCTTATGTGCACTAACATCTTAATTAAAAATCCATTCGTCGATTTCGTTGCTTTTCCCTCAAATATTAAACACCTTTTCCGCGTGCACTGCTTTCCTCTACACTCACTGATGTACATTAATTTTCAAATTTATATTTAAGTTAAAATTTAAAATATATTATTTCATTATAATTAATTAAGTATACAAAAATTGTTTTAAAAATGTAGAATACATTGAATTACCAAAATGAAAATGTTATGTATTTAATTATAGAGCATAGTGTTTTAAAAATATATATAATAACAATCAAGGGGCCAGACGCTGTTTCACCTGTAAATTTCGTTAAAATTAAATATATTTCAATTACAAGTTTAATTTATTGTAATATACAGAATCTGTTAATATACATATTATAATATATTATTTTTGTGAACATTTAGAAATTTTGATTAAAAAATTGATAACATGGAACCATCAGAATCCTTGTTGGTTCACCGAAATACCCAAAATTAGCATGCGTACTCGCTTACCGTACGGTTTATTTTTCACTTTTCATAGGATCGGGCTGAAATTTTGAGTAAAGCTTTTTTAAATTAATTGTTAGAAAATAAGTAGATCCAAAATCATAAAAAAGTTCTTAATTTATTTTAAAACAATATTTTAGTAAAAATTAAAAAAAAAATTATATAAAAATCATTTAAAATAATTATTTTGTGAATAACATTAAATTCATGTTTCTATAATTCTTTTCCACTTACTTTCTAACAATGAATTCAGAGAAGCATTACTCAAAATTTCAGGCCAATCCTATGAAAACTCAAAAATAAACCTTACGGTACGAATGCTAATTTTGAGTTCTTCGCTGAACCAAGGATTCTGATGGTTGCACGTTATCAATTTTCTTAACCAAAATTTCAAAATGTTCACAAAAATAATATCTGAATTTATGTTCATTAACAGATTCTGTATTACAATAAAATAACTTTTAATTGAAATATATTTAATTTTAATGAATTTTGCAAGTGAATCATGGTCTGATCCCATTAACAGGATGTCGGACCTAAATTACAGGAATCTGCACCTTTCAACCCAAAAACTATATCTAAAATATTGCATTAAAAATCTGAAAAAATTCATACGGATAGCTGAAAACATAAGGAAGGGCTTGACGTTTTGATCTTTTAATGAAAAAATATTACTTAAATAATACTTGAATAAACAATGTTTGGTCGGTAATTATTAGTCAAAAAAAGCATAATTTTTCAACCCAAACATCGAGATTAAATTATGGATTTAAAAATCTGGAAAAATTTGGGTATATTATTCAAAACATGTCTAAGGGCTTGACGTTCGTCATTTTTTAAAAACTTTAATCTTTTGTTTGTAAAAAAAAGTACAAAATGATCTTTTTCTGGGTCCGACATCCCCTATGTAAACTATATAAAGCGACTATTTCTTAGGTACCATGGTGGATTACTAATTCATAATATTTTTCATTAAAAAAATTTCACCAAAATATACGATCTATTTTATGCATCTAGAATTATTGTAAAATAACCTTAAGTTCGAATTAATATCAATTAATATTTATATCAATTTCTTTCGAAGAGGATTTGTATTGCAACAAAAAGTAATAATTTACAAATAGTTCAAGTAGTAATTGAATAATATTTGGCAGACTGTGTAATAAGACATAAAGATTAAAAATCTCTATTCACCATTCGTATGTCTAAATCCATGCTCTCTTTCAAGTGATGGAGAAGTGACAGAAAATTCAAGCAACCTCGTTTCCGATAATTTGTAGGTGACGTGAAAGCCACAAGACACTAGACAACAAGAAATGTTTAACCCATTCGAAGGTTAACGCGATTTGGCAAGCGCAAGCTCGAGCGTCAGGAGCTTCCGCCTTGGCGTACGCGTTCTTATTGTACACCCTTGACGTAAAAGTGCAATGATCCGCGACATTTTACAATCCCCCCGCGAAGTCCCGAGGTTGTACACTGACTCGGCGGAAAATCGGTTGATAAAGTATCTTCGTTTTCCTCGTCAGTGCGGACTTTTTTTTCGAAAATCTTGAACTAAGTACGCACATTTTTGCTATTACTCACTTATAAATATGATTTTTCTGTTTGGAATGACAGATCGTAAAAACTAATTTGAACCAGTTTCTAATGCATCGTAGTATGTAGTTTTTTTAAATAAAATACAGTATACTGTCGTAGTTGTAATTATTTATAAATGGAAATGGTTATTGTCCACAAAATAGTATGAATGTTATTTTTCTCAAAATGAACGAATAAGACGCGTAACTAATAAATTTTAAAAACGTAAGATAAAAATATGTAAAATAGGATTTCTTAAAATGCATTTAATCCGGTAAAAGTATACGTCTTAGGCGAAATCTTTTTTGTTTTGGCAAGTTCACCACGAGTAAAAAAAGCTCGTCGCCCGGTGAATTATCATTTTTCAGCATAGCAATATTCGCGTGGGAGCATATGTTCGAATGCGGAAATGCGCCCGGGGCCACTCCGAATACTTAAACTAAGAGCGAACTCGGCCCGACGTCTCTTGATTTATTCACTCTGTGAATTTTTTATGCCAACTTTCTCCCTTCTCTTTCCTAAATTTTCTCTTTTCCTCTGCTTCTTTTCTCTCTGACTTAAGCTCCGAAAGTGTCCTCTCTTTCGAGCATAGCGCTGGGATGAAACTTATTGTGAGATTTTTGAACTTTCTTGTTGTGAACCTTTGTGTTAATGATTTATATTACGATTTTTATAACTCGCGCTATGGTTAAAACAGTTTTACGATTTTTCTTCGCTTACAGTACTCCAATATTATTTTTATTTTATTTCCTTTCAATTATTCGTAATTAGATTATGTAATTTAAGTATTATGTAATTGAAGAGTTATCACTGCATACTTTTAGTTAGTAAGTGACTTATATTATTTAAGTTAAATAAAATAAATAAACTATACTAAAACTATGTTCAATTGATTCGTGGTATACATGTAACAAATACACACTAAGATTAATAGTATACGTTCGTAATAATTAAACTAATAAACAGGTATAAGCTTTACTATCTACTTAAGTCCTCTATTTATTTTTCTCCCTTATTCGTTTTTGCTTTGGCAGTGTTGCACCCCTTTCATATATTTTCAATTTCTCTTGTGGAACTGCGTCTTGACTTTTTCCGTTTCCGTATTAGGTTCCCCCCGTCCAATCTGCCTGCTTCGTTTTGAAATTTGTTTGCCTACTTCTTTCCAAAGGAATGACTGGATTTGGAATCAAAAGTTCTTACGTTCCCTCACTTTTGGTCAAAATTTTCAAGACTGATTTACTTTATTTTATTCGTAGATTAACAACAGTTACATTTGACGAAATGTTGCTGTTTATTAAATTGTAAAAAACGTTAATTCGCTCTACACATTGTATTGAAGAAATTAGTATTCTCGAAGCAAGGACGGGAACGATAATATCCATTGCCCAACGAATAATTAAAGTCCGTGGAGTCGGATAAAAGTAAGTAATTATGTTGCGCAGTCAATGTGTAAAATACGCGTGCACGGACCTTATCCATTAGGCTTCTTAGACTGATGAATTTCCTTTCTCTCTTCGAGATTAATTCGCGAAAAAGCGCGCACGTAAGCCTTTTATGTCGTGAGGGCGTTTTGAAAAATGCAATAATAGGCCTTTCAGAACGGTAATAAATAAATTGCTGAGACTCGCTCTTGGTATCGCACACACACACACACACGCTTGATTCCGCATACACCCGTATAGAGGTACGCACACCTATGGAGAGTCAGACTGCACACACGCACACAGTCACACATCAGAGGACGATAATATGAAGAAGTTGGCAGGCATGTAGGGTGGATGGATATTGCTTAGCGTAGACTGGAGAAACCCCACTTTCCTATATTATTGTCCCCAACCCCTTTTCATTCGCGGACGAGCCGAGGAAGGATATGAACTGCGAGCGATGCCGAACAAGCTGATGCGCGCCTTATGTCTTGGAATTACATTTCGTCCTTCAAAGCGCGGAATTTCACTTGTTACAGAGTTATGCGCAAATGGAGCGGAATAATCGCTTCCCTTTGATTCCCAATTTAAATCGAGCACAACCCGTTCTTGTGCACCACCTCCACAACCTTTCCCTCCTCTTTCCCTTATATACTTCCGATTTCGATTTTTAAAATATTTCAATAACTGCAGAATGTGAGACATTCAAGTGTTTCGTCATCACAATAGAAATTTAATATCCTATTCTTCGTGTATGCAATTATAAGGTATACACTGCTTTTCCTTTATGACGATTATTAAAGTTTGATTGTTTGTCTTTAATATTGCTCCCCATAATTTAAATGATCACCGTACACTTTTATCGCGCCTATTATTCCTTCGATTGCTTTCTTCTTATTTACCACTCGTGCTCATTCTCTTTTTTAAGCTTAAAAGTAACTCCAGTTTCATCGTAACTTGTAGTAATGACGATTCATTTACTTTTTTCGCTACAATAATGTTACCCAACAATAATTTTGTACAAAAATTAATTTTCAAAAAGATTTTAATGAAACACGAAAAATTATAAATGTAATATTAACGACGTGATAAATGCAATAAACACAATAACGAACGATTTTTTAAAATGTATTACGCTCGATAAATTTAACAATAAGAAAAATACTCCCGCACCGAAATAATCGAAATAAAAGAAGCAATCAAAAAGAATCACGCATAATTCCGAACAATTGAAGTAAGGCAACCCGTAGGAAATAAAAGCGATAAAGAAAAAAAAAGAAGAGAAAGAAGGGCGCGCATCCACTCAGAGGCAGAAGCAGTGGTATATATACGAGAGAGCAACTGATTCAAGCTATAGTGGCGACGCGAGGCGAGATGCCTATACCACTACCCGCATCGTCCAAAAAGAAAGAGACGATACTCCGCAATAATTGCCTTATTGACATTAATAAAACGAGAGTCGCCCTACCCTTATCCTCCATTATATTACGTACACGTCACGCGGGGGTTATACGAACTATAAGAGATCGAAGGAACAAAAAAAAAGAGGATCCGTACAAGAAGCGGGACGATTCCTTAATGGACATTGAAGACTGCCACTCGGAAATGCAGACTCTTATATATCCGTGGCGCCGCGTCTCTTACTCGCGATCACGCGCGGATTCCTTGGCTATATGAAATTCTCCAACGAGACAATTGAATTGGCCCGAGCGCATCCATCTTGCCTCGCCTTTACGATCCGTTTGCCTTATAAGAGTTTCTCTTTCTTGATAAATGATTTTTCTTTACTTCTATACTCTCTTTCGGATCTAATAGTTTTTATTTTCCAACAGTTTATAACGTTCGCAGTTTTTTATATTAGTCATTATATTAATGTATGTACGTGTATATATTTAAACATCAAAAATGTAAGATAAAGTATGTTTCACTATCAAGTTTAATTTTCGACTCGATAAATAATTACTTTCCTTTATTAAATAAAAGTAATTTTATAAATCTTAATTTTACAATAGTTACAGAGGTAGCATTGGAGTAATATCGATTTGATATTTATCTTTCTCTACTTGTTAATATTTCATTATCTAGCAATTTTAATAACTGATATATACATTCTATTCATATTCAACGAGTTTATCTTAACTATATTTACACGTTAAAAAATGTATATATTTTATAATTAAATATTAATATACATTAAAATTATTATTTAAAGCTTTTAAAATAAAAGATAGTAAAATTATTTGTTTACTAATTTAATTCACTGAAAAGATACATCCGTAACATCTGTAAAATTAATGTACCATCAAAAAGTGAATAAAAATGAATATTATTTGGACATTAAATTGGGATAGCAATTAAAAGTTTTAAGTAGTATTTTGTCGATCTTAAAATTAACGAGAACTCAAAATGTTAAAATTTTTAATTAGTTGCATTAAAATTGATCCAGTGCTATCTGGCCAGACTGCGTATGCATAAATTAAATAAATATTTATTTATTACTTATAATAAATTCGTATTTATAACATTCAGGTTCATTAGTTAAGGTTTGCTATGACTGTCTATGAGAAAAATGTTGTAAAAGTAATTTTTTAACGATTTAATATTTTTAACAGTACAAAAAAATGATGTATGTTACCCACATTTAAAATATGGAGCAATGAATTATTTGAACCAAAGATAATACCACGTACACTTAAGTTTGGTAGATCGAGTACCAAGAAGAATATTTGAGAAAATAATCAAGGACCGAACGTCATCTTTGGTAAAACAAAAGAAAAAGTTGGCAATTTCAATAATACCGAGTCCTGGCGTTATAACGAAGAGGCTATATCGTTCGCAATAATAGGAAGGACGGCGCGGAAGCGAGTGGAGAGGAGGAGGTTCGTGGGGGTGAGACGGGGGTATAGCTGTTCCGGCGATATTTCACGGGTATATTTCGCGAGCTGGGCCGGCGAACTTTAATAATATTCGTTCCATCAGGTATGGGCCGGCGCTCATATTAAGTCGCTTCGCGTCGAGGGCTCATGACGCAAAAGTAGGCGGTTGGAGCAACGGTGCAGGGTGGTGGGACGAGTGACGGGGGACGAGGAGGAGGAGGAGACGGTTGGTGGGGCGGAGGAGGAGGAGGAGGAAGCGGGAGAGGGGTTGCGCGAGAATGAGACGTGTAATAAAGTGAGTTTTTAATTTCCACCAGAGGCTGGGTGCGGTTGTGTGTGCTGGCCTGTCGGCTAGTATTACTAGATAAATCACCCAACAGGCAATAACCCCATACCTCGCGCCCCCATCTTTCTCGCTCGCGTATTTACCTTCTCCCTCTCTGGACGGTCTCTTCGAATTGCCGAGGTGTCGAGGGGCTGGGGGAAGGGGGTAAAGGGGGAGGGGAAGGGGGGAAGGCGGGCGGGGAGAGATGCTCGGGGGATACCAAACGGGGTTGCGAGTTTTAATAAACGTGACGGTTGATTCGCTTGACTCGTTAATAACGTCGAAAGCGTATTCTCTTCGTTATGTGCGCCGCGGGGCTCGCGTTTTCTGGCTTCTGTATAAATGGCTTTCGGATTGGACCCCGGGGTTTCTTTCGATTGATAACGGCCTGTTGGGGGCATGCCGATGCTTATTCAAGGAGACGCATTGATTTTTAATCGACGATCCATTTGTTCCGGCGATAAATCTTGGACATTCGGTTATGAAATTTTTACTTCGAGATTTCCAAAAATTATAACAATGTTATCATCAGCATATAGTGATATTGGGCTTATATTACTATTACATAGTATTTTTGTGATTAAAAAGTTCAACTATTCTCTTAATCCTTAAAATAAACATTAATTTACGAGAGAATTTATGACCAACGAGATTCGAATTAAAATTTCATTAAACATTTTAATATTTGATTAAATTTTAATTACACTAAATAATCTTAAGAAAAGTTACTCTTATATATACAAGTCGATTACTCTAATAGAACGATTTAGTGTTCTGTCCACGAAAATATAAGTAATTTAATAAAGTGATACGTCTGACAATGGTTATGTCGTAAAAAATTTCAATCTATAAGATTAATAAATCTAAGTAGATTTAACTTTTACATTTAGTATGGGGGATGATCATCAATCTATTAAAGTGATATAGATTACCTAATAGATTCACGTCATGCTTTTTTGAGGGTATTGAAAAAATTCAGTCTGTCAGATTGTTTTTGAAATCCAAGGTTATTGGTCAAAATTTCACTTACATAAATTGACTTTTCCTTTAAGAGCTTAAGATAGTACAAGATTCCTAAAATATTCGTTACATTTCAATTTTACACCTTTGTAAGCTTGATCTTCACTTAATGAGAATAAGGTATTATTTGGTAATTATCAACATTTAAAAACAATGGTATCATTATTATTATAAACTCTCTTGCGATCTTTTATGTACATAAATATACCTAATCAATTGAACAATTATATTATTAATATCAATAATTGTAAAAATAAAAGTCGTAATATCCCAATAATAAAACTTTTATTTGTAGACTACTTAAAATTTAACGTTAACGGTTAACATTCAAATATTTTGTATACGTTCTATTATTTCAACTTTACTTCAATGTGTATCTTTATTTCTTCTTCAAAAGTCTCATTAACCACGTCTTTCACATACATATGGTACACAAAAAAGGTCTAGTAAAAAATTTCACACCGATTGTTACACACGTCCGAAGATAATCCATCGTAATATACACATACAGAAAAATCACCCATCTGCGCCCTGCGCCGCGAAACGTATCATCAAACGAACAACAAGCTTCTCGTTATTTGTCATCGGGCTTTAAAAAAAGGAGAGCGAACGGGCCCCGTGTTAAATCTGTTGAGCCAATATTTGCACCGTGAAATTTTTGGATGCCACGCCCTGTACGAGGGCCCGAGGAAAATACAAAAGCGCACGCTCGTGCCTATCTTTTTTGCCTCTTACGTTTGGGGACCTTGTCTATTTACCCTGCGTCCAGGAAATCGGCTATTCCTTACCATCGTTTCGGGGGTAACGTGAGATTTATTTTAACACGTGCGTTTTCGGTCTGAAATCAAAACCTTTGCGTTTCTAACGCGCATCTCGAATTTTAGGAATTGGACATCAAGTCTTTGAAATACCGCGGATACAAATGTAATTTATTTATTGATTTATTTTCTCTGGCTTTGTGGATTCTTGGATGAACGAATCGATTATTTTAAAAAAAGAAAGAGGAGTTCCAGGTATTTTTTAAACTATAAGTTAAATAAATCCAAAAATATGTGCGTCAATGTACAATAAACAATGGTTGCATAAATATCAAAGCAATCCATAAATTATAAATATCGGTAATATAAAAATTACGAGCGAGAGTAATGGACAAAGTTTCTTAGCGAGTATAAATTATTTTTGATAACTTAAAAGCGTATCTTTAACTGGGTCATATTAAACCGTAATTATGTTTTAAAATTTTGCATACTACTACTGAGTATACAAAATTAATTACATTTACAATTAAAGATATATTCAAATATTATACACTAAAAATATTACCATTAATAATGAACTTTTGGATACGAGTATCATAATTAATAGTCAGTGCATACACTGAGAAAAATGATATAAGAAAAATTACTATATTTTATAGTAATGGTGGGACATACTTCGACTATCGTAATTTTTGCTATATTTTGTAGTAATTTTTGTTATAATTTTTATAAAAATTACTATGTACATAGGAAAAATTGCTATAAAATATAGCAAAAATTACGATAGTCGAAGTATGTCCCACCATTACTATAAAATATAGTAATTTTTCTTATTTCATTTTTCTCAGTGTAAAAACGCAAAGTATATTCCGCAAACTTTTTCTTTCAATTAATTTAAAGAAAGCCGAAGAAAGCGTCCCTCGTTTTTCCTAAAAATAGTCTCTCTAAGAGCGAAAGAGGCACTCGAGAATCCTCATAACAAATTTCACGAGGGTATACGTATGCATACATCATGCTCTTGGTTAAGAGAAGATGAAAACAGATCCTGAGACGCGCGGATTAGCGGTTTTAATGTGGCTCTTCCTGCCTTGGATATCTTGGCGTGGAGCTCTTGCCTGGCACGACTCAATCCTAACTTCTTCTGAATCCACGTGCGGACATCTGGAACGTATCTCGGAGGCTGCCTCTCTCTCTCTCTCTCTCCCTCTCTCCCTATTTCTCACTCTCTGTCACACTTGCTTTCTCCCTGCACTCTGCGCACCGTTTTTAAGTTCGCTATATGCTCTCCCATTCCTTTTTATCTCGGCACCGTGTGTCCCGTTCTTTCGGTAGTCTTATCGCTCGGTTGACTAACCACTTTTCTCGATTAGTTATTATATAATATTCCAAGAAAACCAGTCAGAAAAATTAGACAGAAAAATTGCCGCGGTTTCTACTTGGATATAGGTGATCGCTGGCGAAGAGAATATCTACAACCTGAGCAAGTACAACACATTATGTTACTAAATTAGGTTCTACGCAATTTGACCTTGACATTCAAACAGTGCGTTTCAATACACCGATCATCTCGCGGGGGGTTTTCCTAAAAGGCATTTATCCCACACAGTTTGATCGCAGATTTCCCCTCCTCCACGAGCTATACTGGACGAATGTTAGGCTGTAGGGAAACAAAGTGGTAAATTGAATTGGAAATAAAAGCTTAGAGGATACCTAAAAGTTCTCAAAAAGAGTGGCATACGTGAAACTACCAAATTTTTGTTATTATAATTATCCATGAAAGTATGACTTTTAAAAAAAGTTTCTTTATTAATTTTTATCCTCCTTTTAATTATCGTGAACCAGAAACTTTTGGTGTAATTACAATTTTGAGTCTGTGCTAATGTGTATAATAATACAAAAGTTTATTAAAATGACAAAGAATTAATAAAAATTAAAGTTTTATGAAAAACTTACTAAAGTCTACTTTAACTACGTTCATAATATTTCATTTGTAAATTATAATTAGTTTGAATTAATCAAGTTGAATGTTTACATCTATATAAACAGAATATAAACGCAATTATTTACACAATATTATTAGTTAATAATTATTACGAACAATAATAATAATATTATTTATAAATTAATTACGAAATTTTAATTTATTAAACGTGACTATAAACAGAACTCTTCAAAGACACAAACTATTAATTTTAAGCATTAAAATGGTAATAAATGTTGCTGTGTATAAATCCAATCACATAATATTAATCGTCGTTCAAAAAAGAATGCTTATTAAAAAAGAAAAACGGTGAATAAAAAAAGGATTTGAATAGACCCTCATGTGACATTTCGGAGGTATTCGTACTCGGAAGTACGAGACGATCTAGTTCCTCATAGAGCTCGCTACTCAAGGAATCCTGCGGGTGCTTATAGTATAATATAAACGAAGACCGAATCGCGTTACATCGTCGTCTCACTTGGGAAGATTAGTTTTACGAGGGCAACAAGGCGGTGCGCGCTTGTGATTTGATTTTCTCGGGCGCCTCTTGGAGAAGAAACCGAGAGCGAGAGAGAGAGAGAGAGAGAGAGAGAGAGAGAGAGAGAGATATTTTGAGCGTGGGAAAGGCGGAGGCGATTCATCGCCTGGTTGAGAGGAACGACAAAACGACTTGAACGATGTGCTCTACCGGCACGTTTCTTGGGAATTTGGATTTATTTAACAAATGTGCGTCTTGAAAGACGCATAATGAGAGCTTACTATGGAAAATTGACTACTTGTACTATATGCAGACATTCTTCGGTGAATTTTTGCAGATTTTTCACTTTCGTGTTTTGTTTTTATTTTGTAGGCATAATGGTGGTCAAGTATTTTTTATTGGAAAGGGCTTTCTAATTACACTATTTTCGTTATAAAATTATATGATACGATTACAATAAAAAATGTTGCATGGAATCGTTTAATTACATTATTAATAATTAACAATAAAAAATAATTGAATACAATAAGTGTTTTATTTTTTACTTTTCTGCAAAAATAATGTGTTTATAATCATACGAAAATCCTAATTATATTTATGTTTAATTAACAATAACTACAGATGGATATCCGAGAATTTTATCAAATATTACATTACGTCTTAGAAATAAATAATAAAGGAATAAATTAATCTGAAACCCCGAAGTAAAGTGCCCTTTGAATGGGCAATTACATTACGCGTCACCGGCAATAACGTAAAAAATATAAAGCCCCGAAAAAGTCTGTGAAGAGAGAGCGAAAGAGAGAAAGAGAGAGGGACGGGGGGGGGGGGAGGGGGCCGAACAGAGAGGTAGAGAGGTAGAGAGAAAGAGAGAGAGAGAGCACGAGGGTAGAGTATCCCGCGATAAATAAGCAACGAGGATCGCATTAACTCGAAAGGCCTCATAACATCCGAGCGTCGAAGCCTCGCGGCGAGCAGCTGCTGCCCTATCCTCGAGCACTTGGACTCTCGCGCGTGCCCGCATGTTGCATAAATAAGGCTCGGCTCAATTATCCCTGGCTCGTCCATTAGGCTTCCGAAAATTCATGCGACTAATACGTCCGCTCCGGGAGGTCGACGGCTTTTTCTATCCGACCTACGGGTCGGACCATGGCCCGGCTACTCCCCGAACTCTCTCCACCTACTTAATTGGGTTTTTATACGCGACCCGAGATGCGTCCAACGCGTTGGTCTCGGCTTTGTTTAGCTACATTATAACCAGAGACGTTTACCGGCTTCCCTTTCCGAATCTATTTGCGTTATTGCAACCAACATTTTACCCCACTTATGTAATAACGTTACACATACTCAACATTATTTGTCACTTTGCATCCCTCATTTTATAATTACTTACTCGTTTTACTCATTCAATTATGTACTATTCGTTTTTATGAAGATCGTTGTATTATGTAAAGATTAAATGACTTATTATTTCATTGTTATATTCATTTATTCCATACATTTTCTTATTTATATTATATATTACATTGTATTTTATGAATTTGTACGACGTATAAAATTTATAGAACATTTCATAATATTAAAATGTTTTTAGCCCTAGGTAGAAATCTTACCAATTGTTAGCCAAAATGAGGACGAAATATGACGTCGTTCCACTACAAAGTGTCCAAATGATACTCTATTTTCTTTTAAGAAGACGTTTATTATCAATTAATCTATATCATTAAATTTGCAAATTCAAATATATTTACATTTCTGAGAATATTTCAGATTTTCATGATAAAAAATCAAAAATATATTGATAATATAAGTCGTCAAGAACCTAATTTATAGAATAATATCAAAGAATTTTAAACTCATATAAATATACATATCACGAGACAATAAAATAAATTTAATGCACTTTTAAATACAAGAATTGTAACATTAAAACTTGTAAAATTTATACCCCAGGAGTAACAAAGAAAGTGAGAACAACGATGAACGGGAGACAAAATGTAAAAATCAAGTGAAAATTAATAAGAGGCTGTATTTTCATTCGTAATCCGACTTGCGAGGTGACAATCGCTCATTAACAAATTTTTCAGCGCAGCGCACGCGCAATCATCGTCGATACACACTGGCGTTCGAATGAAGCGCAACAAAAAAAAAAGAATGAAAGAAAGAAAATCGCCCGTGTGTCTGGCTGCACGAGGGTGAGTTTTTAGCGTCGGGGTCGAAGAGGGAGAAAGACGAACGAGAGAGGGAGCACCGGGTCAAATAGCGGCCAGAATGCCGTGGTGATTGCCGGAGGGCCGCATAATTGCACCCTTTGTGGTGCAATCAGCGCCGCAACTTGCCCCGGCGCCTCTCTCTCTCTCTCTCTCTCTCTCTCTCACCACTTTTTCTCTCTTTCTACCCCCGGCCGTTTTGATTCTCCTGACCTCTCCCCCGTTTTTACCCGCTCTCTGCGGGTATTCCTTTGGTAGTAGTTCCTCCTGTACTTTTTCCAAGATTGAACCTAGCCTTTATTTTTTGAATGATTCACAGGTATGATGATCAACGCGCGGTATATGAATCACCTAATGAGATTTCGTTGATTTTACCGTATGGCTAAATATTTTTTCAACTTCTATCACTATTTAAAGAAATGTATATAAATAAATATAAATATAAATAATTTGTTACTTAACGAACTATTCCAACAATCCTACTCATCTATACGGTTTAAGATCCAATAAAACTGTTGAAAAAAGTACTTGAAGCCATCGTAATTTAAAATATTATTAGAAACGTATATTCAATAATTTCATCAAAATTCATAATATCCAAGTAAAAATTACTTAATGTTTATTTTAATTTCTATTTATCTTATTAACCTAACAGTTTTCGCTTGAATTATTATCGTGCATCAGGCTTCACCGATATATGTATTGGATTAGAGAACTAAATACCAATTACTAACTAGCTTCCAAAAATATCGGATTAAGATCAGATATCGGTTGATTTGAGTTTCAAGTCCAACTTGAACCATCACCGTTGGAATAAAATAATATAATGAAATGAGTAACCACTATTTTCTGTCTCTCTCGAAAAATGTCAGTTTAAATTACGCAGGTTCGCACTTTTAACGTGATCGTTCGACGCGACTCGCTTATTAATCACGATCCGACTTTATCGCGCTCGCGCGATTTTGTATGTTTGAGTTTAATGTTACAAAGAGGCTTTGATTGTAATGCCCGCAACGGGCGTCAGGGCCAATACCGAGGCTAAATTGGATTTTTGTCAAAGGTACATAATACGCCGTGTAATTACGCCGGAGTTGATGAATAATTCAATTATACCGGCTGAAATAATAATTGTATTATATTAATTGCGTTTATCGATTTGTCAGACGTTACGTCGTTCCGAGGTATTTCATATATCTACAAATGGATTATTAAAATCTTTGATCGATCCCGTTTGTTGATGACGTTTTTCTTCATCTATCTGTGTAATACATACAAAGCAATGTATTTTATAATTATCATTTCTACGGATGGACATAAAGTCGAGAATTTAATTAAATACGTTATTTTTCAATTAATATACCTTTGTCCTTTTAATGAAAATTATTTACTTGATTGGGCAAATTTTAATCTTTTATATATGACAAAAATTAATTATACTTTTTGTTTTTGTTATATTTTTCATTAAATAACTTAAAAAGTTTTTTTTATCAAACAGTACCGTTAAACACTTTTACATTAGTTCTAATTAATTTAAGTTATAAGTATCAAATAGTAGGTAAATAATGTTTTGATTTTAAACAATTTGTGATATATGTAATTGTATTGATATATATATATATATAATTAATATAAATAAGCATCAGGATGAGCTATATTTTTCTTTCAATATTATTTATCCGCAAATATGCAATAAATTATGTAAGCAACATCAGCATTTATCAGCTCATTATCAACTGATAATAAATATGTTCACTCGAATTACCATTGGAATCATCATATATACACCCATCGAGGTAGCGCATCATCAGCTAAGGAAACAGCTGTGGTCCGTTTCCTCAGATCTTCAAACGACCCTCCTGGATTATTAGGAGTGTGGCCTCTGTAAAAGATAAACAAGAGAGGCGAGGAAAGAGCCAAGAGTCTACCCAACCGCAGGATGTTTTGACTTAGCTCCTGATATTCGTTCGCTTCACGGTCGACCCCCGCCTCTGCCCCCACCCTCTCTCTCTCTCTCTCTCTCTATTTCGTGCTTCCTAATTGTCTGCTCCGCGGACTTCCGGTTCGTTAAACGGCTCCTCTTTTTCTGCTTAGTTTCGTTCGCTCTTGGGTGCCGACGACTTATTCTCGCTCTCAAGGGCTTGATGATGCAATCAAGGGGCATGATTTTCATTGGTTCTCATTCGTTACCTTCTGTGTACCATGAGACTGTTGTTTCTATCTCATTTTTTTTTTATTCTCGCGTTGATTTTCGTATTCCTGGATATTTTATTGATTTGACGAAGGTTTACCGAGGTACTGTGGAAGACCGTAATTAATGCAACTGATGAGGCGAAGAAATTTATTCGTTAGCGCAAATTGTCTTGTTAAGACTGAATAACTGCTGCACTCGTGCATTTTTTATTATTTATTTTAGTGCTATAACATTTTTTTAATGCATTTGTGATTAAAAGTAAATATATATACGGGTAGATTATCGAGTAAGGATGAAGAAATTTTCGTTTGTTACTTATAACACTTTAATCGTTGTTTAGGTTAAATTGTTTTTAGTTTTAATTATTATTCTCTCAAGTATTTCTCTGCGTAAAATAATCTTTGATTATATCTGTTCTTATATTAAATATTAAATTCACATTTTAAAGGCATTTATTGCATAATTTTCAATAATTATTTTTCAACAAATGTATTAAAGTGTACATATGCAAAATAAAATTTATTTAATTAATTGAGAAAAAGTATGAAAAATTATGGTACACAAAACAAATGATTAATTTGTTTAATGAGGAAACTGTAATTATAAATAACTAGTGTAGGTTAATTAAAAAATGCTACAGTAATATAAGCAAAATTTGTTTTCCCTGTACAAAGCTAGAGTATAAAGAATCGTTATATTTTAAAATTCAAGAATCAGTAGGTATACGAAGACATAAAACTAAAATTAGCATATCAAAGGCGGGAGGAGAAATAAATGAAGGCGCGCGACAAAAAAAGGTCGCATAAACTGACATTGATTGTGTCAACCACCCAATCATACTCCGCTAACGAGTAAAATCCCGCACCTCGCAATAAAGAAGATCCCTTACGAAAAAATAAAAGAAGAACAAACGAGGAGGTAAAATAAATTGAAAAAAATTTTAATTCTCGAACAGCCTTATTAACTTGGTCGAATAACACACTTCCTGAAACTCGGTGGGGCTAAATGAACCTGCTTTAATTAACTCGAGCAATTTTTCTCTCTTCTCTCGGTCCGCTCCCCCCGTGGCCTCCCCCTCTAGGCTTCCCCCGTGGTCTCCTCAACGAAAGAGGAAGAATCCTCGCCGGGAAGCCTAGTTGTAGGTAGCCGGCTCTTGAAATAATACAGCGACTCGCGGTATAAACTGTGCATCAGCACTAAAAGCGGTCATTTACTGTAATCCGGAATTATGGAGATTTCGCGGCACCGCGTTCTTCTCGTCGGTGATTGCGCGAGAGGAGCAAAAAAAAACCTTCCACCCGCCGCGAGCACAGAGGGAGGGTGAAGGGTGGAGTGGTGGAGTGGTGGAGGGGGAGAAAGAGAAATACGAGAGGAAAAATGACGCGGGACAGGGAGAGAGAGGGAGAAAGTCGGAGAAAAAGCAGCATTAACCTCTTTTTATTTTTGACCGACGCGACTCTACCATTTTGCTTTCAGCAATCGTAAACGAGAGTGCATTAGCTATCTTTTCTTTGCCGCTTTAAACGCTTGCGCGCGGTTCTTCAATAATTGACGCTTTTTATTATTAGAATGTACATGTAGGTCGCTTATCGCTCCCTAAAAGGTTCGATTAGACCTTCAATCTGTATATATAGTCATTCTGCTAAGTTAAATAAATATATTTCACCCTTTTAACTGTTGTAGCTTTTAATTCAATGTTAATTGGTATTATTTTATCGTACTGGTAATTCTTCCTGACACATTACGTACGTTATATTTGTTATTTAATCAATTATTTATTACTTTTACCAGAATAACAATTCAACATTATTTTTAACTAAGGTAAAAACATCTTATAAATTTTATTAATTTTCTTGAATCAACGCATGATTAATTCACAGTTTCAAGGCAAAAATTGCTTCATTTGGAATATCTCTTTACGATAAATACAAAATTTTAACATCATCTTCTTTCCATACTTTATAAGTAAGAAAAATACAAAACATTAGATTACTCAAATTTTTATATACACTGCCTTCGAATTATAATAAAACGAAGTAGAAAAAAATTATATAAATTTATTTAAAACCGTAATAATTATTTTTCTATATTTTCTTATCCACTGAACAATCGAACTTAAAACTTTCGTATGACTTTGATATACAGCGCTCGTATTATACATACTTTATTAAGTCTTAGAAGTGTATAATAATAATGTAAATCATAAATTTCTTAGAACTAAAGAATTGCAAACCACGAGCGCAACAATGAGCTTAAATTTATAGAATTTGATTAAAGAATCTTTATAGAAAACATAATGGCATCTTTTTTAATCATCCTTTTTTTTCATCAATGAATCTATACAATTAAATGACAAAAGGAAACGATCTTATTGTGAACATATGAATAATAACCTTGTACATTATATTGCACATCCTAAATGCACTTTTATTTTTCAAACTCATCCGTGTATCGAAGAATGAAATAAAAATAATTTCAATGGGTCATTAATTAAATTGACGATAAATAAAGCTGATATAACTAAACGATGCAATGATGTAGCGATGAATGAAGACACTAGTCAATGAAACGCTCAATAAGCCGCATAACTCTCTTATTTAAGTTACGGTTCGCGAGTGAATACTAGTCGCCTCGAGAGTTGGAACGAAACAAAAGGGCATTATACGAAAAAAATCGAATGAACAAAATCAAATACCGAAACGATCGTCGGATCGATACGAAGACATCGAATGTACATTAAAGAAACATACCAACTGAACACATCGTTATACATTTTTTTAATTAAATAAATATATATATAGGTTTCGAGAAATTAAAACAATTATAACAAGTATTAATAATGTATAGTAAAATAAATTATTAAATTATATTATTTTATTTAAATAATAAATTTAATATTTCTCATGACATTATTGATCGCTATTCTAGGGACTTTAACTGTAATAGCATACAATATGGACATAATTTATTATTTAAGTTTCGTAACCTGAATAGTAAAATTACAACGTTAAATACGCAACTATTTGTTTCTCATTAAATTCTTCAGTTATGAGCAAATATTTAAAATCGTATTATGTAAGTGAACGAAAATCCTGTAAAAAACCGATTATAGTAGGAAAAAACTAGAGCGATTCGTACAAGAGTCATTATCATATTAACAATCGGCCAACCGTCAAACTCGGTAAAAAGAATGAAAAAAGAATAAGCCAAGGCAACTATGAGAGATTCGCTTAATTAACGTAGTATTTACTCTAACATAACGAGGGAGTTCCAAATATTAATCGGGCCATCCTCGAATGTCGGAAAAAAAGCTCCGAGGACGAAACTCGCATTGCCAGCGCGAGAAATTCAATTTCCCTGGTCGACTTTAACCCTTGCACACATACACACGCCGTGAGCAAACAACCTAAGGATAATGAATTTAATCCCACCCGCTGGGGTAGCGGAGGTGGGTAGGACGAGGGATGGAGAGAAGGGGGGGGGGGGAAGGGGCTAGTGAACGAGCGAGAAGGAAAACGCGCGTCCTGGCTATTAGACCCACAGCGCTAAGAGCTGACGGTTATAATGAGCCGCTCATTAAATGGTCGACTTCTGGACGTACGTTCGCGGCAGCTGCGGTGAATAACCTGAATTATTAATAATTTATATTTTCTGTTTTTTTTTTCTTCGTCTTCTGTTTCTTCCTCTTGTTTTACTTTTACTATTTAACGGGGGCTAGTGGGATTTATATGTCTACTGAGAAAACAGACGCTTGATTGTGTGGGCTGGATAGTAACTTTGCGTGCGCTTCATTAAAATTTCGTGAATTAGCGTTGCGTATACGTATTTAATGAGGGATATTGTTTGGAAATTGTTCGTCTCGTTATGGTGTACGCAATAATATTTGATATAAATATGGATAAATATTTATTAATTATTCTTATCGTTTGTTGAGCTGATTTTTTTTGTCTAAAAGTACTATTAGTCAAAAAGTAATAATCAGTGTTACGAATATTGCCGATGTTTTATAAGTTTTACAAATTAGCAACACAGAATAAATTTTTTACGAAAAAGAAATTATATTTGTGTATTCCCTCCTATTCTATGAATAATCAACGAACACGTTCTTCTAAATACTTTAAACAGAAAAATAAATGTCATGTAAATAGTATTACGTAAAATATATTTGTCTACACTTAAATCTCATTTATTAATAATATTCTTCGGAACAATGTCTCATTAAATTAATTACCTTAACGTAGACCAAAACTATAGCTAAAAATACAACACTTGTATTAATCAATCCATTAGCGTGTTTTTCGGACGATTTCTCGTGTGTTCTTTGTATGAATTACTAGTATCCAAAACCACCCATTGCTTAACGACTAATCATCAAAATTGTACGTTTCGCAAGAGAAATTCGTGGGCTCGAACGAACGAACATCCTATTGATAGACATTAGGATATTAGATTTCGAGCTGCCTCTCTTACGTCTTCGTTCGTTTTAATGCCAGCCGTGTCACTTAAACAGGGAGGGGTTTAAAGGTAAAAAGAAAGAGAAAAAAAAGACGACGAGCATCATGGATTCTCGAGCGATTAGGGGCCCCTGGCGTTTTAAGTGCTTTTTTTTAATGAAGCCTACCACCACTATCGCGTCTGCAAGCCCATCCGAAAATTTCGACTTAAATTAAAGTGCTTTTCATCGAGTGAAATTTTCAACCTCTCTTTGATGTTGTTTTTAACGTGCAATGCAAAGTGATGCACCTTTATTTTCAAAGGGACTTTTTATAAGTAATCGGTTAATATTTCACGTATGTGTATAATGACGAATATGTGTTGTATTATACAAAACGATGCTTCCTCGATCGTTTCTACTTGAAACCCTCTTCTGAAACGCATTCGGAATGCGTACGGCATTAGCGTGAGAGTGAGGTATAGTGTCATATACTCGCTTTTAAAAATAACCCGGCACCGGCCTGGCCACCAGAGAAAAATGAAAAGTGCTCGAGTGATAGAGAGAGAGAGAGAGAGAGAGAGAGAGAGAGAGAGAGAGAGGAGCAGTGCCTCTCATTCACCGCCGGCGAATAATTGTGTAATTCATATAACGAACGCTCTTTTGCCTTCTCGTCATTAAGGGAAATGGCATTATTATTCGACGAGTGTGTGCGTAATGGTGCCGCCTCGCTTTGCGTAATCGTACACTGCGCACCCCTGATTTATATGCCCCGTTGTCTTTTACCCTTGATAAACAACATTTTTTATCTTCTATTTTTCTTTTTTTACAATTTTTTATTTCGTACAGGAATATTAATTTTTATTATAAATTATTCTATACTCACATGGTTAGTTTTAAACAACAATTATTGTTTAAATAATTTTTTTATAATACATTATTAAAAAAATCAGCGGAAGAACAAGTTTCTACAAAAAGTACTGCGAGATCATACATTCATTTAAAAATACACTCTGACCACTCGTGGAAAACGTACAAATTATAAAATAATACTTTAACATTTGTATAATTGTGTTGTTTAATTATTTAATATGAAAAATGTTAATTTTTCCTCGTTTCTCTTCGAATAAAAAGTAACATTATAAATCGAACAGAAAATACAATACTGATCAAATTATAATAAATTATGTGTTATTTTCTTTTCATTTCCATATTTAAATTAAAATTCGTATTTTAATTATAATTACGTAAATTTTCCAATGTGAATGAGGATAAATTTTATTATTCCACTTAATTTTCTGGCAGATCGATTAATTTTTCATAAAATGCTTTTTGTTCTCAAAATGAGCTTGTTAAATTGAATAAAAATTAATTCGTATAAATATCATCATGAAAAATCAATGATTAAAGATACGATTTAAAAATTTAATTAACTACTCGATCCAAATATAATTAGTATATTATAGAATTATCGTTTAATTTATCATTTTATAAACATTTGACAAAAAATTGACTTCGAATTAAAATAAAAAATGTATTAAAATGCAACAATCCAACCTAATTTACACAAGTTGTATAAGTAATGTACCAATAAGTGTATTGTATCATGTTTTGTCTTTGATGAATAAGACTTGAAAAAAAATTAACGCCTTTATCACTCTAGTAGAACGATTAGAGATTTAAAATTATGTTAATAGCAAATTTAATAAACATCTCGTTAATAAAACATTTAATTAAAAATCGTTATAACAATTTAATAAACGTATTTTAGCTTATTGGTTTTTTATTTAAACGTTTTTAATTGATTACACGTATTATATAAATATTAATGCATTTAATTGAAAAATGCGATAACATAAAACTGTATGTTATTTATTTAAAAATTTTCCATTTGAAGAAATATTAATAAATTAATTTAATCAGCGTGCTATTAAACAAAAAGAGAAATTGTATAAATCCATCCAGTGCATTATTATATGTTTCTTTTCATAATACGTAAACCCATTGATTTATTTATCATCCCCACAATATCATACGACGATTGTCCAATGAATTGTTCATTATTCGAACCTCGGTCATAATATAACGCTATCACAAAAGCCAATTCGATAAGCGCATTCACGCACATTTATACACACATGTATATATAAATGTGTATATATATATATATTATATACCTATATACATATATATGTATGTATGTATATACATTTTATTCTCCGCAGATATCGTAATTCCAGTAGCCGGATTATACGATAATTGCGCAAACAAATCTCCGACGCGCCCTTATACATACCTTCGTGGCTTTTAGATAACCACCCGTAGATATTCCCATACCCTATTCCTATACCGCTAACGTTAGACATTCGATAACTTTGTTTAATTTTCTTATTTATGATTATTCTATACGTATATACGTATAAAGAAAATAATCAATTAAGTCTACATTTTTACATTTGTCTACATGTTTACTTATATGTAATAGTATAATCTTGTACAAATTAATATATTTCAAATTACCTGCCGAATAATTAATTTTATTAGCCTCAATTTTATAAATTTATAATCACAAATAATTATATAAACTGAAGTAATAACAACGTATTGTTAATTACATTGTATACATTCAATTTAATGCATTATTTACACTTACTTTTTGCATTCAAATGTGCACACAATTTATATTAATGAAACTTTCTTAATTACATATCATTTGTGTATTTATATTCCATCTAAATATATATTTTTAAAACAGTATACATAATGAAATGATTAACTTGCATTAATCATTTATTATTTTACAAATAAACCAGCACTAATAGTAATTGTAACAAAAAGTGTGTAAACATTGTAGAAGTAATTATTGATAAGATAATATTAATTTGTACGCATTTTTAACAGACAATATAATTAATAATTAAACATCATACTTATACTGATTTAATTAAGATTCGTTACATAGTTATTGGTATGAATCGATACGAACATTTATTTAATCTTTACTGTAATAAAAACCAGATGAAATGTAAAGTTAAAATGATTACGAAGGATACAAGGATCGTGGATGTGTATTGAAATAGTGTAGTACAATTCGAAACGAGAACGAGGAAATGCAGAGTTTGCAAATACTTAGCACTATGTTGTATTGGTAATATTGTAAGCGGTAATTTTACTAATGGCATCGCAAGCATTTCTGTTTTCTATCTTGAGCACCGCGAGTATACGAATGAAATTCGAAACTGCGTAGGAGCGGCGGTGCGACCACATTCACTAGATGACTTTCAATGTTAATTGCTGATCGTCTCTATTATATTACAATCCTTCTGTTCGCGTGATTGGAATTAAAAATATTTCAATATACTAAGGTGCACCTATGAAATTAAAATTATCTGGCCATGCTAAATGTAATACAAGTTATACGAGTATTGTAAGTGAAATGCATGATTAAACTAATAAGTATACGTATAGGAATTTGTTAAAAAAGGTAAGACAATATTTTGAAATTTAATTTTACTAAATAACAAAAATAATTTTGTCGAAATGAATGGAGAATAATAAAACAAAGGAATTTATTACACGATCGATTTATTGCACTTTTATAACTGGCGCACTAACAGCGCAAATGGTTTAAAGTGTTATGTGAAATTGACCAGATGGCCCTCTTCACTCACCAACAACCCTTAATGAGACTCGGTGCTTTCAGTTTGATGACGTATTGCTCGGTGTCATTAATTTTGACCTTTTTATAAACTTGCGCTAACCGAACCAGCCATTTTAATGATCATCGTACGATGCAATGAATTTTTTTCTATATTTATACGTAAATATATATATTTTTTAGTTCAATTTTATCTCAAATTGGAAAACTTCCAAGATTTACTTTCAGGTAAAGGTGCTGCATTAGTTAATTGATATAGTTGTCGTTTTTAAAAGGGTTACATTTAATTTAATAGATTACCAAATTTATTTTTTTATTTTAATATTAATGAATTATCTTACAAAATGTTATTAAAAAATTATTTCGATTACAATACAGTTAATAAATATTTAATTTGTAAAAGAAAAAAAAATATTGTTGAACTCAATATTTTTAATAAATTGTGCACTTTTATTTTTTATAAATGCAATAATTAATTGTTACGAGTTTTTAATTGTATTATTCTATAAAACGTGTATCTTAACATAGACACATCTTTCAACAAAAATCTACTATCGCAAGAAAAAAAAAGGTGAATTTAATAGCTAAATTACGAAATGAAAAAATAACTACCAACTAACTCTTACATCAACATCCATTTGCAGTCAAACCACCGAACTTTGTTACCAAAAGGGTATTATCGAGGTTATAAGAAAACAGCGAAAACACGAGAACGCCATTATAATGAGGTAAAAGACACTTTTTGTTATTATATCACGTGCATCATGTTTATAACGATACGCAAATAGCCCGGCAACTTTATTAGCTGCGAGTCCCCATTAGTCTGATGATTTTACGGACAAATCAGAAGCCCTTGGGAAACTGTTACGTGTTCGCCGTTATTACCCTAAAAGGTTCATTACACTTTCGCATTGTTGCCGACCAATTAATGCTCGGGACTCGAGGCTTTCGCATAAGCACGTACGTTAATACGTTTTAGCAATCGACATTGTTAATCAATCTTTCTAAAATGATTTCTTTTTTAAATACAAAGAGGCTACTTCTATTTCGGAAAATTCTTATGGATAAAATTGATATACACGTTTAGATTATTGTTCGTTCAATGGTAAATTTCCATTTAGGAAACTTAATAATGTAACGCTAGAAAGTAGTTTTAATAATTAATTTGCATAATATTTGAGACACGCGATTTTATAGTTGTTCGTTATCGAATTGACTTTGAACCTTTGTTTAATTTCCTTTTTTTATTGTATTTTATTTAATTAGGTATGCACGAATAAATTATATTTCAAATCTCTACGTAAATCACAAACACATTTTTAAGAGCAATTACGCTAACGTATTCATGAATCAGTGAAAACGTTATAGATATATTAGTCAGATTTTATTTAATTATTTTCATTTTAATTTATAACATACCTTAATTTCTTCCTTACATGCAACGTACAATAAAAAAAATTACTCTGAAGGATTTTTTCAAAAGATTTAAAGTGATTTATTAAATATTGAATTCGTGATAGCGTGACGTTTGATCGTTTCAAAATAAATGAACTTTAAAAAACTTTATATCTAATTAAGTTTGTAACGATTTTGTAATTTTGTTTAGTATATTCATAAAATATTGCTGCTGTTCAAAATTAAATTCATCCATTGAATGTATATTTATTGTAGTACAACCACACTAAATATTATAACTATCGTTAACGGCTAAATGGACAATAATTTACCACTAATCCAATTGCCGTTCTCAAAAAGTTAAGCACGCCCGAAAATAAAAGAGTGAGGAGGAGATAGTTTCTGCGGAAGGTTAGAGTCTGAATTTCCCGATCATCAATTTTCCGAGTCACGACGACGACGAGCTTCCGAATCGTGTGCGCGAGTTATTTGAATGAACTGTGTCGCGGGTCGGGGCTATACGGCGGATGGATAGACACAGAATGGAGAGCCGGCAGCGAGCGGGCGAGCGGGAGTGCAGTTACTGATTTAACGCGGGACAATTGAATCCAATTACAACCGCCACAGCACCGAGCTACCGCCGCTCCCCGACAGTGATTCTCAACTCGAGATTCTTTGATCACTAGTATGATATTCCTTTAACGCCAAAAACTTCAAGATATTTTGAAACAATAGAAGGAATAGTTCGTATTGTAATGCAGAAATTTTTTAATATTAACTCGGGATTTTGTTTGCAAAAAATTAGATGAACAGAATGATTTTAGGTACTGAGATGTATGTGATCCGTTTGTGATTAATTTATTTTAGAATATTAAATTAAATAAGTATAGACGTTTAGTTTCTAAAGTTATAAGTATATAACAAATATTTAACAATATTTTAATTATTGTAATATTTTAAATGTATAGCAAAAACATAAAATGATGAGAAAATTGTTATCAAGTTATTAAATTATTAAATTGTGTATTCAAAGAATTTAATTTACTTACATTTTAAAATAACTTACGTTCGATACGTATCTGATTGTTTTAATAAATTAAATGAGATTTTTGGAATTTAAGCACACATAGGTATCGGAAAATAATTTTTTTTAAATAAAAAATATTATTTTTCATCAAACTTCATTTTAAGATAAATTCAAAGTGTTTTGTTACACTTCATCATCTTTTTTTCTTAATTGCTCGAATTTTTACGGTTTTATATAGAAATGCAACGTTAAATAAAATACCGTACCGAGGACCAATAATTGATTTTTGAAACAAACGTGTAAAAAATATCCAATACAAGATAGAAGGTATATATAACATTTATTTTGTTGTTTTTTTTTTTGCTCAGATTGACAATAGCCCTGAAAACGCGATTGTGCAAGTCCAACAAAAATGGTCCCCCTTTTCGTTTCTAATCAAAATAACAAGCTTACACAACGCAGGGCTTTTAAGTAACCGCAATCCCATTTTCGAAAAGGAGCGACTCGCGGAAATTGCGCGTCGTCTCTCGGAGAAACCATAGCCACCAGTGTCGAAATTCGCCCGAGAGTCTACAGTTATATAGCCCTCTACGCGAAACTCACCGATTGCGTTTCTCAATTGCATCTCGGTCTCTCGTTGCTCCTTGGTATCGTTTATACAGGAGGCACTATCAATTTTATTAATTAACATAGCGTCGCATTTGTCGAGCGTGCAGTATAGTCCAGCGAATTGAATTGGAACTGTTGAAAACCAAGTTGATTATTTCTTTCGGTTTTATCGAAAGGGTCTTCGCTATCTCCGGATAATCCAGCGCGATTGCAACACATTTATTATTTTCCGTCGCGCACACGGACGTACCAACGGAGAAAGAAGCGAACCGCATTTCTTCGGAATGGAATCAAGAGGAGGAAACTCGAGTCGCAACAATTTGGCAAAATGTAAATGTCGCGGTGGTTCTCAATTCGAAGTACGCGGATGAGTATGTATGTATATACGCAGTTGCCTCGCGAAAAGAGAGAGGGAAAATTGTAGGTCACCCCAATCAAGTGCCGCAAACGTGACTCGCCGCCCCCTCGTCAAGATACACCGCCGCAATCCCAATAAATTAATCAAAACTCCGTATATACCCCCATCCCATCCCCGTTTGGTTCTTGCATTAACGACGCTTATAACGCGCGCGTAACGCAACGTAATCCGTCCGTCTGGGCGAACCGCTCCTCTCTCTCACTCTCCTCTCCTCTCCTCTCCACCCCCCTTGCCCCTCACTGCCTCTGTGTACGCGTGTGTTAGCTCCGACGTCGTCAGGCGCCCCTGGCTGTTCGTTAGGGGCTGCATTGTCCGCTAACTAAGTACAGCGCCTCCACTCAGCCACCCCCTTCTCTACCCCCTCTAACCCCTAACCCCAATCTCGTCTGCTCTCCCTCTCTCCCTCTCTCCCTCTCTCTCTCTCTCTCTCTCTCTCTCTCTCGCTCCTCTTGCGGATCGAGATCTACGTGTGCGTGGGTGGGAGTTGCCTTCCTCGACTCCGGGTGACTCCGAGGCACGTTGCCTGTCCCAACCTTCGATCGACGGGCTCACTTGATGACGCAGTCGCGGGACATACAATCCCAGGTACCCTGTACCCTGCACCCTCCATTCTCTAACCCTTTCATTCTAATCCATTATTGTACTATTCCTATTACAATTAAAGGTCACCATTTCTTACCTCTTCTAATTTTATTATTCAGGTATTAAACTTCTTATCCAAGTACTTTTATTATGTTTTTCTCTTATCTTTCTACACTTACATTCTAGCCACACTTTGAACTATTCAATGAGTATGTATCAGTAGACTTAATTTTTATCGACGGAAAAAACTTTTTACTTGATGAAGTATTATTATTTACAATTTTAAATTAGAATTTTTTCTTTTTCCAGTTACCTATAACGATTACAGTTTTGGACCTATATTTAATTCTTTAAATCAACAGAATTGAAATATATTTAGTGTTTACGATATATGTATATATCGCTGTATATTTTGATCAATGCAAAATATTCCCGGTAAAATACATGAATAAATGTACATAACTGATGATGTAAAATTAAATAATTTTATGTCTAAATAATTTAATAACACAGTGTTCTTAAGCGCGTCATATTAAATGATGCACTAGTTTCAAGTACGAATTATTTTACTACTAGGAATCTCGCGTTTGTAAAATTTCGAGTATATCGTATAATAAAAAATAAAATACTGAGTTTTGTTGGTTAAATTTCTCGAAAATATCATGAATAAACAATACATAAATTTTTCTCAGCCAGGGAAAACAGTAACAATTTACTAAATATTAGCATTTAAATTACCATAGATGTGATGTAGAAATTCAGTGTTGGTGTCGGTTTTATAACTGTGAACGCAATATATGGAAATAAATGCGTTAAAAACATAAATATTCCATTGCCTTTATTTCACGATGTTATATTTTAATGTATTAACGACTTTCACATTGATTGACCCACAAATGTTAATTTAAACGATATATATACCATTTATATCAAAACTACTTTTTGTCTTTTTGTCGACCTCTCTCTCTTTCTTCTTTTCTGTATCTCTCTCTCTCTCTCTGTCTCTCTCTCTCTCTTTCTTCTTTTCTGTATCTCTCTCTCTCTCTCTGTCTCTCTCTCTCTCTTTCGCTCTCTCTCTCTGTCTCTCTCTCTCTCTTTCGCTCTCTCTCTCTTTCGCTCTTTCTCTGACTGAATAAACGAGGACAATTTTAAAAACGAAACAAAATTTAACCAGTCAATTGGATTCAATTTGCTGCTGTCCTGCAGTGATTTTTTAGTGTAGCAATTGTACGCACAAGCCCAAAGTGGGTTAAAAGCTCAGTTCTTTTTTTCACCTCAACGGTGCTCGCTCCTCGGATATTTTTCTTTCTCTCGTTCCTTTTCATTCATTTTTTGCGTTTTATTGGATCGAGAATAAATTACGCGAGAGATCGAGAAAGATAATCCGAAGCTTCAATGCAAACTGCGAGATAAGCCCCTGCTTAATTAATCCTATCGTACCCTCGCCATTCTTTATCTTTTTTATTCGCAGACCGAGTACACTTGCCCCCTCCCCCTCCTCCCGCCTTCCCAACTACCCTCTCCCTCGTCCTCTTCCTCCTCCGCCACCTCCCTCTCTCCAACGCGCTGCCCTCCCCCACCGTCAAGCCGATAAATTAACTTCCAGCGAATTAAACTCTAAGCTGGAAAATCGAGCGATCCGCTGCATCATGCAGATTCCGTATATAGCTGTTCAACCCGTTACCTAACTGACCAAACAGTTTTTCCTCAATTCCTTATACCTTCTTTTCTGGATGATTCGTTGTTTATTAATTTACCTCCGGATAATGCGCTTTTCTTATACAAAACTTTCTGAGTTATTCGCGCCTGTTTTGTAGTATAACGATTTCGTACGATTACTTCTCTCTCTCTCTCTCTCTTCTCTTTCTCTTTCTCTCTCTTACCCTCTCTTTTACTCTGTTAATTGTAATTTATAGGTACGAGAGGAGCTGCGGAATTTAATTTCCAAGTTTATATGCGTAATAGATAAAAAGAATATCGTTGTATGGTACTGTAACCTGCACTAAATCTCTGTAACTAGAAAATGTTCTATTTATTAATAAAAACTTACTTATTAACGTTAAGTAAGACGTAGAATATTCCATTTTTATTTCTAAACTATACTAATTAGATTGTACTTACGTATCGATAGGGATTTCAATTATATACATTGAAAGTTTTAAGCAATTTGTATATTTCAGATTAATTTATATAGAACTACTGACGTTTTCTGTCATTTTACAAAGAATCAGTGTACAGAAAATTTAAAAGCTTTTTATCCGTATGCTCCAAATAAAAGGATTTCCATTTATTGAATTAAATTTTGAAATAAAGTTTATTTATATATTTCATTTTATTATTGCAATGCACTTTACCGTAAGAATATTTATTTCGCCAAATAAAATACAAGAGATTTACGAACAAGTACAGTATTTTTTATTTTAACGCCACTAACGCTAACGATAATATTCAAATTTTAAAATGCGATTAAATGAAGAGGGTGGCGGTAAAATAATATTGTGCAAAATTTATCAATTCGACGTTTGAAGAAAGGTACGAAAAAGGGTTTAAGAGGCACAGCACTGAGTCGTATTCGCCAGACAAGAACAAGTGTCAATCAGCAAAAGCTTTCTCTCTCCTTCGTGTGCGCGCGAGTCGCATTCAACGCAATCAGGAGCTCGAGAGTTGAATGTACTGATCGCGAACCAAGGCGAAATTCACTATATCCCTTATATTTGTACAAGGTTACCCAATACACTGGATTTGTAGCCTTCTTTTTTTCCCTTTTTTTCTAATTCGCTGCCTTGTTCTTTTGATTGTTAAATGATCGATCCTTCTTTAGTTAATTGTCTGAATTCAACACGATTACGTGTGTATTTTTGTGATAATTCTTGATTTTAATAAAACATATCGTATTAAAATTATGTAATATCCGACTATTCCATTTTTATGGCGTAAAAAGAAATTGTTTCTATTGTTTAGTATTTCGTTTCAAGGTTTTCACAAATTCGCTTAATGAATGTGTGCTGTAATGTATGGACATTATTAACGGAATGTCATAGACAACATTTATCCTCCCTACCTTACGGACAAACGCGATATTTGGTAATAAATTTCTAAATAACCGTGAAAAAAAGATAAAAGATGAGGCGTCTTTGTTTATCAATAATCTAACTGTGTGCTGAATTTTAAACTGAAAATTGCGTTTTCTAGTAAAAGTGTTACTAAAAATGTGAACCTTACCTCAACAAAGTAGAAAGATTTGATTTTTTCGATAAAACTGTTCTCAAAAACGCAATAATATTTTAGTGTCTTATTTTTTCACATATTATTTTATTTTTTTATTAATTAATCAACAATAATTGAGTAGAGACCCCCTTTAATTAGTATATATATATTAGATTATTGAATTATCTAGATAGTTACTAAAAAAAAGTGTAAATTATATATGTAAAATACAAGAATATGTATCTACATAATCGTTGGATTAAAACTTTAAATGGTATAGAAATCGTTTAAATATAAAATGAATTTAGATGTTATTAACTATCTTGTGATTTCTTGAAGAAGGATAGTCCATTTGATCCGCAGGTATATATCCACTACGACCTCTCGACCTCGTGGCTTAATGCTAGAGGAAGAAAGAAGCCGGTTTATATATACGCATGGGAAAGTACATAAATGTATAAATATGTAACCGAGCGCTAGTAGTTGAAATGTTAGTTTCGCGCGGTAATGAATGTGCATCGCAATTGCCCAGATATGGAAATGCAGTTACATCTTTCAACGTTTTTTTTTTCCTCTCTAGTCCTGCCAGTTTATTTCGTTCTGCATTTTAACGACGATTCCTTTGTTATGTTATCAGTGTCATTACTACAATGCATCGCGAACTTGTCGGGGGATTGGATCTGATTAAGATTGAATGGGCTCGGCTAATACGCAAAACTCGTTTTTAATACACGCGAGACGGTATTAGTCTTGAGAAATAGCTTCGTATCTCTTGTAAGTAGAGTACACAACTCTTAATACAGGTTTCCATTTATGACGTAGATGTGCAATCATAAAAAGATTTCGATTAATTTTAAATCTTTTATACTATATACTTTTTTTACTTATACTTCAGGTTCATGCTCGGAAACAGTATTATATATTATGGCAAAAGAGTCTCGCTTTCATATAGTACAACGTTTATAATAAACAAAAATTAGGTTATTTAGTAACTGTGTCAGTGATTTAAAATTCATTAATTTATTATAATAGGAGTAAGTAATTTCAACAACTTCTTCCATACTTTTGAATTAATACTGTCATTTTAATTATTTACTGAAAGTGCTTGATAAATTCATAAATACATTACAAAACTTAAGATTCAAGAATGATTATATTACAATTTTTATATAGGGTAAAGACAGTCTTATAAATAAATAATCATTAAAACACTGAATATTAATTAGCATATTGTTGCTAAACGTTAAATAATAAAACTGAAGAGACAGTAGTTTATTTTATTTTCCGTATTAATTACAATTTACTTAATTCACGTGGTGTACTTTTAAATTAACATTAAAAAGTGAGCGCAAGAATTACGAGAAATGAATAATGAAAAAGCTGTCTGAGAAAATGTTTCTCCAACACATTGTTACGTCTCTCAACTCGATTTTCGACCGCGCGAACCCGTCTTCCACGTGTTATACGCGAGTGACCGGTGCGAATATGTAAATAAACGACCGACACATCCGGAAATCAGTCTTTGAGGGCGTGCGGGCCGAGAACGTTGTAATAATATAAGACCGGTTTCGATGTGTATACATGGACTCGGTAGCCGATAGCATTGTTATACCTTCAGTTTCTCTTACAGTATTCGAGTACAAGTATTTCGACTTTTGATCAAAATGTCTCGAGATTCATCGAGAGTATATATGTATATATATATAGATAAATTCCCGATAAACATTCGTTTGTTTTTTTGATAATTGACTTTCCTTATATAGATCTAAAATTGGTACGGAAATTGTTCTGTTATAAGTTTAATTTGAACGATCTTTCAGTGTGTCTTTTTTTAATTACATTCGCTATCTACAAATGAGATCTAAATTGATTGCGAGAGGACTTGAAATCTTTAGTTAATTGCTTCGCTTTATTTCGTGTAAAATCTTCCTACATGATTTAAACACAAATTCGAACTATATATGTTAATACTACTTTTAACTTATTATTTGCAATATTTTAAAATACATTGATCAATTATTTGAAACGCTACATCTGGTAGTACTTAATTATTTCCTCATTTTGTGCGTACGAAACTTTAACCACAGCAGTATTCTTCCAAATTTTATTAGTTCAATAATATAGTTTTAGTATTCTTATTTAAGAATTTAAACCACTAATTGTTAAATATGACTTAAAATTGAAACTGTAATTCAAAATATTAACAAAGTAAAAAACTCACCACCAGTTTCCACTGCGAGCTTCAGCAACCCGACCGCCGCAACTGCATGATCTGAAAATAATAAAGATCACAAAGAAATTAGAGGTTATTCATCTGCATTATTATCGAAAGTAAAAAAAAAACACCAACAAAAGCATTTAAAAATAAGGAAAAATGTAAAGGCATGAAGGAGGTCGGGACTATTAGTTAAAGCACAAAACCCGCTTATTATCACCTTTCCGGTTTAAGGACTGTACTTAACGAGGCTCCCAGCGCACAATCACTTATCGCGCAAAGCTCGTTCGATGGAAAAGCAAGAGGCGTGCGTGTGTTTACCAAGACCCGACGATTCGTTGTCGTCGCACGCCCGCATTGTAGATAAGCGACGGTTCGTTCTAACTATAACGCGTTGTTTCTAGTTTGCACAATTATTTATTTTCCTCTTTTCTTTTTCTTTTACGCAACGGCTAATCGTTTCATTTACAAATAGTTTAATATTACACCAAAATCACTTCGTGGTTCCTATATTTATCTTGCAGAATATCAATCATTTTTATAATACATTTTACCCGTATAATAATTATTATTACTATTAATTTAACCCGTATAATAATAAGAAATATTATGGAGTTCCCGGTTCAAGCCCATGCCAAGGCTGTTTTTTTCATTGAAATTTCAAAATGTTTTTAAGATTTTTTTCTTTTACTGTTGAACGTATTAGAATGTTTCGCGAAAAGGGATGCCGGATTGGCATACATAAATGCGAAAATTGCTGTGCTTCGTGGATATATTGACATGGATATTATTTAAAACTATAAGAAAGATAAAATTTGTAGTACTGATGCAGTAAAAATGCAGTAAACAAACATTAAAATAATACATATGATTGTATTTGCCAATATCTTAATTAAGTAATAAAAAATACTTTAGATTTCCTGTAGGATATATGTATAATTATTAATATTCGTTGATATAAAAGTTTTAGTATGTTTACATATTATTTATCTATTGTTACTCTAATAAATAATTTATTTTCTTTTAAATATTTGTCTACGCCTCAATTTTCAGCTATATTATTTGGTTACATTTTAATGAACAATAAATAAATAAAAATATATATAAACTACGTTTGTATGCATAAAATTATTCGGTCAATACATTTATTATTTTAATTAGAAACACACACACACACACACACACACACACACACACACGCACATATATATATATATATATATATATATATATATATATATATACTGAGAAAAATTTATTTAATTATAAATGTTGCTATTAATAATGGCAATTTTTACCATTATGAATAGCAATTGTTGTCATTATGTAAGTCTGTCCTTCGTTTACGATTGAAATATTAATTTTTTAATAAAAATAAAGTATTTATAAAGTATATATACAGTATCTATATAGTATATATATAGTAAATATACATATATACATAAATATATATATAAATATAAATATATACAGATCCTTTACAAAATTATACATATTTTTTAGTGTTAGGTGTATCTGGAATCTGTACGTGTCGTTCATATTTTTGAATACATGTAATAACTTCATCTACGTGCGACAGAATTAGTAACTAAATTTACATAAGTAGATAGAATAACAGTGATAACTTTAAACAATGTATGCAATATACTTTTCCTTGTTACACATGTACAAAAAGCTTATCGACTCCATAAAAAGACAATTGAAAAGAATCAGTTTATGATTATTCATATTGTGCGTACAATTAAATTATAATTTTCCTGGTATCAATACAAGGACGTTATGTAAATCTGAAAGGTAGTAGATATATGTATAAACACCTACATTAAAAAAGTAAAATTCCAAATATACAAATTTGGTCATCATAAAATATATGTATTACACTGTAAATGACGGGGAATGTAAAATTTATTTAAATTCAGCAGACGCTATCAATAGGTAAATAAATTTATTTAAAACCATTGACAATTGGATTGGATTTGAAAAAATTTCATAAAAATCTTAAACAGCATTCTGCGTCGAAAAATAAGAATAATAAAAATACGAGACAAAGCATATTTGAATCTCCCGCACTATAGGAACCTCGCAATCTTTCAAGAGCCGAGAGAGAGGGAGAGAGAGAGAGAGAGAGAGAGGGGGGGGGGAGAAGCGAGCTGGCATTTCGCAATCTCCTTCGATCCAATATCCGAGTTTTTTGACAGCAATTTCGGTCACGTCCGATAATATATCTGGATCATTAATATAAAGCTTCTGCCGCCCTCCTACCCCTCGCGACGACCCCCCTCCGCTCGCTCGGGAAAATTGCTTTTCAATCCCCGGTAACTCGGCCCACCCCCCTCACCTCTGCCTTTGGCCTCGACAGTGGCGCGCCGGCCGATATGACACCCCCTTCGCTATCCCTTTTCTCTCTCGCTCTTCCGCTCCGCGCTCCCGTCGCTCCCGTGTATAGGTATAGGTGTACGTACCCGTGTGTATACCCTACCTATATGCGAAAGGCATTTTTAAGATGAAATGGAATACAAATTTGTTTTGAGTGGCAGAAGGATGAGGAACATTTTTCTATACAACTAGACGGGGCTGTATCAATCGGATTCTCTGCTTTACCGACCGAGTACCACCACGATATTCCAAATTATTTTCATTTTTATCCTTTATTCAACGGCAGCGTTACGTTTTCAGTTTAGTAGTCAGACGCGTACATCATTGTTGTGTGTTTTGCGTAAATAGTGGTTTTACTCACATCAACGTTCGTTAAAAATATTAAACATGTTTTGATTAAGTGGATAAGAAAACCCTTAAGCAGTTAGTAAATAATTTTTAATATAAATTGAAAATTCTACTGGTCAAAAACAATTATTAAATGTTAATAATTTTAACATGTACGTTTAATTAAAACTAATTATTCACATTATTTGTTAATAAAACAGAATCTGTTATAGCAATCAAATTAATATTGAATTAATAGCTATACGTATAGTAGACATTGTATGTATAAACAGTTAACCAACAAAGAGTATAAACATAGACAAAGCTAAATTCAGAAAACAGAGCAGTCGCATAAAATGGTAGATAAAGTCGCCGAAATGAGAAGTATAATCCTCTTCGAAAAAGAGAAGGAAAGAAGAAAAAGTAATTTCACAAAAGGTTCAAGGTTCGAATCAGCGGGGTCTCTCTCTCTCTCTCTCTCTCTCTCACTCTCTTTTCTATCCCGCCCTCATATCCCCGTTCTATCTGACCGAGGCAATAAAAATTAGTCGATATAGCGGGCGAAGGACCCCGAGAGGAGGAAAATGAGATCGGAGAGCGCGCCGGCAACGGCATAAATATAAAAAGAACATCGCGTACTCTTACATACACACGTCTTCGATTATATCCATATACACACGCGCACATAGTAATAGTGTAGAATAAGAGAGTAAGAGAGAGAGAGAAAGATAAAGAGAGAGAGAGAGAGAGAGACGATTGGGCCACCCCCCATAAAGATCCCCTCGATCAGATAAAAAATGTATTATAGCCGCCATGATACAGAACTCAATACCTCGGCGGCAGCTTCCCGCTGGAAAAAGCTCGGGAGCTCCCGGAAAGCGAAGGAAAGAATCGCGCGTGGAAGAAAACGTGAGACGCGAACATTTACTGCGGCGTCATATTCATATTTTCTAAGAGACAATGAATTCATTTAACGTGGCTTTACCGTAAATACCGATTGTTCATCATTTCCCTTCGATATCGATTGTTTTTAAACATATATTTTACAAGTAACAACCTAGCGTACAAGGAAACGTAATAATTGTTTTGGCCTGTAGTGCCAATACTTTTAATTAAAAACAGAGACTATACAAAATAGTAACTTTTGATCGGACACGAATGTCGCTGATAACATATACATATCATTCACAAATGAAAGGTACTATTTCAACTATTTGCATTGTAACGAAACAAAATAAATATACTTCGCTACAAATGGCAACACAATCTCTTTAAAATCACTACCATTGAACATCAATGTCGTATTACTATACTATTTAATGTTTTCAAAACTAACATTTTTAATAATTGGTATTTCTTCAAGATAAAGAAACTTGGTAAAATATAATATAAAAAGAAGTACATGATTCTTGAATGAATGACACGTATCCTTTGTATTTTAATGAAATATATACTATGATTCGGTAAAATAATAATTTACATATTATATACGGAAAGAATAGAATATTTATGACCTCTCGGCAAGGACAATTCATAGAACAAGAACAAAAGTTCATCCAAATCATGTATGTACGAAACAATATAAATCAGAAACGTAACTTCCCACCTTTCGAAAGTATCCGGTAGAGCCATTAAACAAAGAAAAGTAAACCGAGAGCAAACTCGCTTTCATAGAGGACACATCTCACAAGATCATCGGGCTTTGCTCTCGAGTTCCCTTCTTCGAGGTACGATGACGGGGCAATTCCGCCTAACAAAAGCCCAGCGACTGCGCCCGCCAATCCGGCTAAGATGCAAATCGAACGCCGGCGTTAAAACGTACACTCGGCCATATTAGGGTGAAGAACTGGCGATCCAAGGGGTAATTTTATCCGCACTTAGCAAATGGATTTTCCCCTACCTTTAACTTTCTATACCCTTTTTACGTTTTCTCGATATACAGCTTTCTTCCTTCCAGTTTCTAAATGCTTCGCAACTTGCAGCCTGCGTTCTACCTTTTTGTTTTATTGGTTATCTTTAGTGCAACTAGATGGTATATATGTAATGACTAATCTCTTTCAAAACTTCCCAGTTTTAAAATAATTCTTCATAAATATTATGGAGATTTTTACAAAGGAAGAATTTTAGACCTCATAGAATTTTAAACTAAAGTTAAACTAACTAATCTGAACAGGTAAAATTGTAGTTTTACCATTTTGTGGACTAATGTATAATTTAAAATAATTCATCAATAAAAGTGATAAAATAATTGAACTTGCCAAAAAAACTACCCGTATCTGGATGTTGGATTTTATAAATATGTACAATAACCAATATTTCTTCTAGTTTCTATTGCATTGACCAAAATTTAAATAATTAAAAATGTTAATAGATTTAAAACTTTCATTAATCGCGTATTACTTTCAAAAAGAATTTCCACATTTGTATACACAAATAATTTCGAACGAATCCAAAATCTCGAGTCAGACACATTTTCTAATAAAATCACTTGACTTATTAAAATTATTATCAACCATATATAATCCATTCCATGTTGAAGAATGGATATGATCGTCTGGTTTAATGAAAATGACGTTTTTAATATTAATATTTACAAATACAAAAAATAAAAGTAAATGTTTGTTCAGTACAACATTGGTGAAAACAAATCTTTAGTTGAGAATCATCACAAGATCTCTGAGAGCCAAATTCACAAAGAGTTTCAAATGATTTTCGGCATACCGGGTTGAACATCAAAGATACTTCCCGGTAGCGGATGCGTTAATTAGTAACGTCGTAGGGATGTTAATGTGTACCGATCGGTACGAGAGCTGCCTGCACATCAAAGACGCGCTAGAGTAACTAAAGGCATCTGCTTGGGTAGGGCAAAAAATTCGGGTACTAACCTACAATGACATGTGTCGTAGTAGTAAAAAACAAGGATTGGAGAATTAGCAAAAGAATGTATTACATATGTTCATACTTTTTAAATATTCACTATCCAAAAACGTACGTACCTGGAGGTCCTAAATTTTTTGCTAATAGTAAAGAATACTTTTTTACTATGGCAGTTCGAAGAAAAGTATAAATCTCATTGTAAACTTTGAAATAAAAAATTAAAAAGATATTTTTAATCGTATATGTTTGTCACCGTCTTAGATATAAAAATAAAAGTGATGTTGATAAAAATGTTGCTTTTGTAGATTTAATATCATAACATGTTTTTCATATTTTCATATGAATAATTTTCCATTATGTTAGAAAGGTTTCTTATTTCATTTTAACATTACTGAAATATTCGATAAATTAAACGAATATAGAATTTTAAATTATGAATTATACAAGCTATCACTAATAAATTTATATAAAAAACATTATTGAGGATGAGTTTGAAATAAAATTCTAGACTGCGAAGACTTAATAAATTCGAAATTTATACTCCATCTATCTAGTTACTTACCATTATCATTCGACGTATATTTTCATTTAACAATAAATTAATTAATATTATACATAACATTAGAAGATTAAAAAAGCTTATTTCCATTGTTTTATTCTATAAAAATTAACATTAATACGATGTTGAAATTTCCATCTCGAGTAGCATTGAAAGTGGTATAGCGCAATCTGAACTTCGTAATCGAAAGATAGTCGGGAGTAGTGCGTGGTAATTACATTAGTTCTGCATTATTATTAAATAATGATAATTACTTATTCACAAATTTTCGATAATAAACAGATCATTTATTTATTCTTTTGCCTTTACCTGCAAGAATCACATTCATATTTTATATTTTTCTATAAACAGAATAAAGTTCCTTACAATTTTTACACTTTAGCATAGTGTGGCATAAATATCACACACAAATACACACATACGCACACACAGTTACACAGATACACACAAGTATATATAGATAGACAGAGAGATTATGCATATATTTAGAGATTATACAACGTTTTTCATCTGTTAAGTAATAATCGACATTAATTATTAAATTTGTAGGTAATGCTATTATTAAATTCCTCTGAAATTTCGCAAGTTAAATTACATTGCATCCTCATTACTTCCCTCGAAATTTATTCATCAGTAATAGCATTTAATATCCGTTGCAGTCCATTACAAGTAATTATACCAATAGCTTCTATTACAATTTGCTTACTCCTCGTCGTTTTACACTTCTATAACCAATTCATCAGTGAAAAAGATTAATATCGCTTAAGAGATTTGCAGAAACACACGCGTCTCATTATTTAAAGAAGCAAATTATACAAGGTGCGCAGGCTAAGAATACAATTCACGCCACGTTACTCAAACTAAAAAGCATACCGTATAAAGACACACATGCACAAAAAAACTTTGCGCGTCGGTCAAAAGAGAAAGAGAGAGAGAGAGACAGAGGAAAAGAGAGAGAGAGAGACAAGACCTAACATAGAAGAAGTCCGATGGGAATTTCGACTATGTTTTTCTAAGCCGAATATTTTCGCGCTAGCATTAAAATACCCGTGCACAATGACCGGGGTGAAGCCTTCTCCTGATTGTTCCTAATTCGCGAAAGGATTATAGAGAACGCGCGTGCGTACACATCGTCGAGCACTTTCGAGCAAGTCCCTGTGGACAGTCGTGCCATATTATACAGATCGGATACAATGCGCTTTTAGTTTTTTTTTTTTAATTTTTTTTCTCTTTTATTCCGGGATCTTTTAAGCAACTCTACTGCAGGATACCACGAAGGGCCGTGGCTTCGTAATAAGATATCCTCATTTTCTTAATTAAGCGCGTTGAGCGTCATTTTCAAAATTGAATCGGAGCAATTCGTGAAAAGACACGATCGTTAATTAGTAAAGTGACCATGCCGCGATCTGATTGAAATTCATTCGCTACTCAAGGTTTTTAAAATAATTAGAAAAACGGATTTTGATAATGCACACTAAGAAATTGTAATGTAAGTGAATGGCGCTGAACGAACGACGGGTATTTTGATTTTGTAAGTGCTACATCTTTTTTATTACGAAATGAAGATTTCTAATTCTCTAAATTTATTTCTTAAGCTCAATACACCGCAACGAATATTTTTAATTCAATTGAATGGAATTTTTGTAATTTAATCTCGTAACAAATTAATAACACTTTTATTATAAATGGATACAACATTTACTTAACAATTTCCTTTCGCACAATTAAATTAATATCCGATAAAAATGACCAAACACGTTGAGGATTTAACATCTCTAAATGTTCCTTCGGTAATCCTATCTATTAAGGAGGTTAGCAACACGAACGTTAAAGAAAAAAGAAGGTAACAATAAAGGTGCGCGGGAAAAAGAGAATGACACAGAACGCGAAGCACAGTATGTAGAGAAAAGAAAAAGGAGTTCGGGCAGGACGAGCAAATAACGGGAGTAATTCTATTGTGCGGCGACAAATTGATATAAACACTAATGCACTCGAGGCACTGAAAGTTTCGTACACGCGGGCGCGCGCGCGCGCGCCCAGCCCCGCCGGAATCAAAATAATGGAGCCGTGATAAAAACGCGCGCGGCTCGTTAAATCTGCTAATGCACCACCGGGCGCCGGCGGATCTAACGCGCCCCAAGTAACTATTTTTCCCTTTCCGCGCAAATTTTTTTTTTTTTTTGCCAAGTGGCGAGACTGTGGGAATTTTACGTGCCAACGTGAGCTTTGCAAAAATCCGCGGGCTGTTTCGCTTAAGCTGAAACAGTCTCTTTTTTTTACAGTTCGTCAGTGAACTTTTTAATGGATTATTTTTGTCCGTAAGATTTTTTTTGACTGTGTGTTTAGGGAGTAAACGAGCTTTGCTTTATAGCGCATCGTTTGAATATTTTCCTGAATGGAGAATTTTTTGTGTGATTCACGGATAGGTGATTTTTGTTTACTATTTTTTTCCTTTGTTTAATCTACAGGGACATTTACCTTAATCTGGAATTTAAAATAAACAAAAATGTGTCTATACTTTTTTTTTAAATATTGTAATTATATAACTGACAAAGAACAAGTAGTATACAAAATATTTGTGTTATTCAAAAACGCAAATCAAAGACAAGATGTGTATATATTTTTTAATGATAATAAATTGGAAGATAAAATATGCGTAAGAATGAGAATTTCTTACGCTAACTAATTATAACAACTAATTAACGAGAAGAAAAAATTGTTCAAATGCTTAATATATAGCGAGGAAAGGTAATCTAATAAAATAATGTAAGCATACACCGTAAAAGTTGACCGAATAATACCTCATCTCTAACGAAAGCAATTATTTTAGCAGCCCCAAAGACTGCAGCTGGTTCGAAAAAAGTTGACGGCACAGGTCGCTCGATGTAGGTACGTGTACGAGTGTCGGATAACCGTCGCGATAAAAACGGATCCGCAGACGGACGGCTCGTATATGTATATATATATATATATATATATATACCTAGAGAGCTCGTGCGATACTAATAACGCTAATGCAATGTAAGTAATGTAATTGAGCGCGACACGGCCGATGTAAAACCCAAACCCGGGTATTTCGTAGCCGCGAGACACATCGTCGAGTTTCAACCTAAGTAATTGCGAGATAATTGTAAAAGATGCGTTTTTCGCTTCTACTCTTTACCTTTGTTGATCCATTTTCTACTTTATCTGTAATCCTTTTTTAATGCCAATTTTTTTAATGCATTTTGTTACATTAAACCTATTTGTTTTCCAATTGCATAAATGGCGCATTTGTATTAATAAAATCTATTGTATTTTTATAAATATTGACATTTCAATCATGTTAATTAATGCATATAATTTTATGCACATATAATTATCCGTATAATTAAATTTTCGTTTTTCAACACATTTATCGAATTTAATATTTGGTATATATATATATATAATATATATATATATATATATATATATATATATATATAATTAGCTTATTCAAAAAATGTTATAATAAATTTTACTGCAAATTAAAATTTATATAGAACAATGCGTGAGTTTAATTAAACGCTGTCGGTAACCAATCCATTATGAACTTAATCAGACAATATTACACGTATTAATTAATCATATAAAAACTGATTTTATCAATCTAGATCAACCAATATTTTTCATTAAAAAGTCCAATTTAACATTTTTAATTAAATACTTAATAAATAAATTTATTAATATTCATTTTATTAAATTCCTAACTTACTCGCGTGTATATAACAAAACTTTAATTTTTTAATATTGCATATACTCACAGTGGAATAGAAACTAAGTATAAGTGAACGATATCAATACTGTAGATTAGCTACATATTATAATAATTTTTAACGAATTCAAGTAAAAGCAGTATACATCTATCAAAATAATCACATACAATTAGTTACTTTTATAGAAGATTCTTTATTAGCTGAAGATTAATCTAAAGAACAAATATTACAACAGCTCAATTTCAATCTAGAAATAATTTCGGTCAGAAGCTAATCTTGCGTGACACGTACATTTTTTTTTCGTAAACCATATTTAACGAAAGGGTCTATTCGTAACGCTTCCTACAATTTTTTTTCGCAAAACCACATCGACCGCTTCTTTAATCCTCGAGTTGCTTTTTATCCACAGTACCATTTTTTTCGACCTTTACTTTCCAGGCCATTTCTTTCGCCATCGTCTTTCCTCACCGCGAGACACTATTTTCTTTTTTTTAACGCGTGGACCCACTGAGCTTCTATATATCTTTCTATACTATATAACCGCGACACTTCGAAACGAATCCGAGGCTAGAAGTCGTTTTTTCGGCTCTGTTGTTTTGCGGTAAAGAGACACTCGAACCAACGGAAATTGTACGTTTTTAAGGGGACGGCGATTACATTTGCGTTTCATATTTAATTGAGCTGTTGCAGCGTGAAAACGATGGTGTAGCAAGTGTAATGGTTTTATTTGTTTCAGACTCGATTAAACTTTATTGTTGATTGTGCAACAGATATATAATACGTAGATTTCTTATTATTTCACTACCTCGCTTTCCTTTATAAACGATTTTAATTTTGTTTTTATTTTTTTGGTTATTAATTGAGGTTATACCATTTGTAATATTGCGCAGATATAAATTTCTCTTTTTGAACTTTACTTCTTTTTTTTAAGACTTGTAATTGTATATAATTATAATCGGTGTGATTATTTTAAAAATGCATCTTTAGAATTTTGCTTCACTTTATTTTATTGTTTCGGTTATTTTATAATTTAACATAAGACGAATTATGAACATAAACTGTATATTAAAATAAAGTGAACTATTTGGTCAGTCTTCTAATTGTATCGAAATATATTGCGCATATAAATTAATTAATGTAAATGATTAAAAATATTGAAACAGAAGGTTACTAAATTTCAGTTAAATGTAAAATCGGTCTAAGTAACTGGTAGGTTGCTGCAGTTTTTCCATCTCGACTCCCCAGTATTGCGCGTTCAAGAAGAAATAAATAAATAAAAGAGAGATGAAAAAGGCGGGGAGGGTGGGAAGTGCGGCAGATAACATAATTACTTTTGGCCCCCGGCGTAAGCGGCGTTCTGCGGACTCCAACGCGTTGGCGGTGCGGGCGTCTTGCGGCTGTGAATTTAATTAAATATTTTCGTTGACTGAACGTCTGTTCATCCCCACCCCAGCATCCTTGTCTTTCTCTCGCTACTGCACACCAGGCAATTTACTTTTTTAATTTGTGTAATGAATCAAACTTATACACTTCTCGTGCGTTTTCAGTCCCGACGCGACCTTTTTTTTCCTTTCTTCGTTATAACTCGATGTTTAATTCTATCTGGATCTCTTAAAGAAATTTTTGATGAACATCACCATTTTTTTACGCATTATTGTATTTAGTTATTTAATGCTGCTTTTCTCGTAATAACGTTAAGTGGTTCTTGATCTGTGTAAAGTTAATAATATAATTTATTTATTGTTAATTCACAAAAGAGACTTTTAATTTCTATTAAAATTTGTTTATAATCATGTTTTTATACAGTTGTACCTAATCGTAACAAAAATATTATTGTTAATAGTAGCTACTAATCCAATGATATAAAGTTCAGTTTATGATTGCTCAAATAAAATTTTAATGAAATTTCATCAGTTAGGTGCAACTAATTAAAATTTAAAATACTGTTAATTGTAAAATAGTTAAAATTTACACGGAGAAAAGTATACCTACAAAAATTACAGTGACGGTACCTATTTGATCTTTTAATGTTTTTAATGTTGTTCGAGCCCACGTGTGCGTGTGTGTGTGTGTGTGCGTGCGTGCGCGCATATACGTGTGTGTATGAGAGTAATGCAAACTTAATCTACAAAATCATCAAAATTCATTATTTTGTTAAATATAAAATATTCTGACAATATACAGTAAACTTATATTGTTACAATATTTCTAAACTTATACAAAGTGTATTTAATAAACATATCCATATTTACTTTTTTATTTTTATCTGATATTTTTAAAAATAAATTAGCACAGTAAATTTTGTAGTAACAGTATAGTAATTTTTACCATGACGGTTTGACAAAAATTGTTAGGTTGTCCTATTGAATCAAGAATTACAAATTGTCACTGTAATTTTTCTAGGGACTATACCACCATACTTTTTGTAGGGAAAACTTTCTCCGTGTAGTATAAAAAATATGTACAATTTCTATTCTATACAATAAATATTCTTAATAATTACTTCAACGTTTTCGAAAACATTGCAATACTATCCAAGATTTTCTCAACACATCTGGAAAACTATAACATTTTCATATCCAGAAAAATCAATATAGAAATGCACAGTGTGGAATCGTATCCAATAATTTAAGTGATCGTTATAAATCTCCACTCAGTTCGGCTGTTTAATTGAAAATCTCAATAAAGCACAGTGTATAAACAAAAATCCATCCGGTCGAATGGTATCGTTTTCAAACTCCTTCATATATATGTGTATGTATGTATATATACGCGCACGCACGCAAACACGCACGCACGTGGGTATATTATACAGATATACATATATATTCATGTACGTACATATATTCGCAACTTTCCAGTTGACTTCCTTCGGTGGCGACGGGCGTATAAACGCATATGCTTCCAGACATTAATTTCCAAGAGTGCTACTTTATCGAATGTTACTCACGTAATCCACTTTTAATATATTAAATCCCCAGCGCTCTCTCGCGTCTACTGTAATACGTTGTGTATCTCCTCAACGCGAGAGCGCGATCGACGCGCTTCGATCGTTAAAACAACTAAATTTTGCTGCTGCTTTCATATATGTACAATATCAATACATTTATTTATTGTTGTTAATTAAATGATTCTCTCTATTGGTATGGTATCGATAAAAATTTAATATTACACATAGATTTTTATATACACACGGTTAATCGGTGTGTTGTAAATTTAATTGTTTTGTAAAATTTGAAGTAATAATTTGGTAAACAAATTTTTTTTTATTTTATTGTTTTACTTACGTATCGATTAATTTTTGTCAGTATATGTCAATTAAAAAATAAACTGCTAAAATAAGAATGTGAAGCATGATGTTAAATTAGTGTTTTATCGTATTATACGTATTAATGTGTAATAAAAGCTATTATAATACACTCAATTTTCCTATAGTGTAATTTTATTAGATAGAGTGATGTAATTACATTGTATTAATGTTATACAATTCTTTTATTCAGAAAAAAGATACCTCTTTCATCTCGACGCACATCTGCGCAACACTATATGAATGTGTGTGTTTGTGTGTGCATGCACGCGTATAAGTGTGAAGAGAGCATAAAGGAATAATTTATATTTCGTAGAAAAATTCCATCGTAGTTGTTTCCCCTCGATCGGTTTAAAAAAGACGAAGCGCAAAGATACTCATCGAAAATGACGCCGCAGTTACTTAACTTGGAAAGAAGCCCGAAACTACCAGCTGTGGGGTAACTCCAACGTGTAACCCGGTAAAGTGTTCCGAATAAACCCTCGTTACGCGCGAGCCCTTCGTTGATCGAAAAAGTATCGTACGAGGGAAGATTGGATAATTCGGCGTCTTTGGCTTAATAAGGAAACGTTATTATGTATTAAGAATGATCCTCTTTAGATAAAGGATCGCGACCCCTATGATTTATGCCCTAGGGATGACGTTTTTTCGATCTCTCTTTCTCTTTTGCTTGTCGATTTTTTTTCGTTCGAGTTGTTGACTCTTCTAATGACTCTTCAAATTTCCTCAACGGATGCCAGGATGTTTGATTGATTTTTCGTGAAACGAGTTCACTTTTTTCTATTGACTCGTTTATTAATGTAAATATTTGATTATGAATACATTTAATTATTTTTTTTACTCAAAAAGCCAAGTAATATTTAAATTTTTATTTGTAGACAAAGTTTATGATTACATAAATGTTGCTTATGTTAATACGATTTTTGTCTCTTTGTAAACTGATTGCAATATTTTACTATGAAAAAAGTCATTTTTGCAAAAATAATTAATTTGATGCGTATATATTATATTTTATGTAAATTACTTATTAGATTCGTAAAAGTGATGTTTTAACAATAAATATATGAAAACATTAAGATAAATGAATTCGTAAAAGTAATGTTTTACTAGATGAATAAATAACTATAACATAAATCGAATTTAATAAATAATACGAAACGAATAAACAATTTCTCAACGATAATTGAGTTCCTTTTTCACCATCAAAAGATACAAAAGAATGAAATAGGAACATTTGTATCGCCTTATTTTTGTATGTACAAACAAATGTTTACCAATTCATCGGTTTTCTCTTGATTGAGAATTGTTACAATTTATAAGTATAGGGATACGTGATTCAGCAATAGATGTAAAAAAATTGAGTTGCCTCGTTTTTTTTAATGCAAACAATAAACATTTTACTCGGTGGAAAACGCGTTTACCCGAAACCGTATAAACGTTTCTCTTGCTACTATTGTGCGCTCAATGTGGATGCATTTAGATTGAATACTAAATTTTGCATTCGCTTGTTGTTCGGCAATAAATATCGACGTTTTTCCTTTCGCCACGTGCTCCGCTTTAGTCTTTCTTTTTTAATCTTTCACATCGCTATGTTTTTGAATTATCATCATAATTTCTGCATCCCTCGGTTCCCTAATGTAATTGCTTTTACAATTTTCGATAATATATTCAGACGCTTAAGTACAGAAAAGTATTAACCGCAGTAGAAATTTTAATATAAGAAATAGTCAAGGAAGTTATAGTGAATGACTGCAATAAATTCTTAGTTCCTCGAAATTAAAAATTGTTTTTTTTTATTATTGAAAACTTTTGAAGGGAGATGTTCAATTTAGTTAAATATTTTTCTGAAATAAGTAACATGTTGTAAGAGACGATTATTTAAAAAAAACTGTACCACTACTAATTTGGTTTCTGCTAAACAATTAAATTTAAAATCAATTAAGGTCAAAAAGATATAAGCAACGGAAAAGTTATATACACTTGCCACTTCCAATTTTACTCGTTCAATTAAATAACAATTGAATTATAATAGTATTTCACAACACTATAATACAATAAAAAAATGTATTATAATTATATTATTATCTTGTTGCGGAATTATAATAAAACAATTGTTTACTATACATCAATGAAACTGCTGCGTTTAAAATTTTGTATTGATTAAATGGAGCTTAAAAATAAGAAGAAGAAACACCTAAATGTCCATATTATACGGTAAAATATACGTTTACCTTTGGTAAAGCACTACCTCAGCCAAAAACAAATCCAAACAATTTAATTTTCTACACTGACTCACCCAGCGGAAATTTCCTCTCGCGACGTTAGACGCGAAGCCAATCGGATATCGATATATCGCGCAAACCCCACATTAAAACCATAAATATCGTTACCCTCTCTCGATATCCTTCGAGGAGCAGAAAAAAAGTACACGAAAGAAATATAAAGAAAGAGAAGAAGGAGCCAGTTTATCGTCAGCGAGATGCCACCCGGTCGACTCACGAGGAAATAATGGAAACATCAGGAGATCGATATGTACCACCGATACGATTTGATCCTATTCCCGATCTGGGTTTTAATCTACTTTTTCTTATTCCTTTAACGTTTGTCCATAAGCAGTATTTGGAAATAAATTACATTTCAAATTTATACTTACGTGTTAATATTATTTGTTTTATACTATTTTTTGTAATGTTCCGCGGTATATTGATACCACCGTCAGGTTATAAATACAAATTATTTTAATAAAACAATACATATATAGATTTAATGAAAATAGAAAAATAAAAGAAGTACGCGCATTTACATCTACATCTATATTTGAATAATTTACTCCTGTATTAATTACTGTAATGGAGCGAGAAATGAGAGAATGCTTTTGAAAGCATTAAATTTGATGGGATGAAAATTAATTTGTTTCGAAGGCACTATAATAATGTACGATAGTTTAAATCCGTATAATCCAAGTATTTTATTGATTAAATTACTTGTATAATAAATTATAATTAATAACCTTCCGCCAAATTTTCGTAAAAGCAATCTTTAATTTTCAGTCCAGATACGAGATTTGAAAATGCACGCTGAAAACGCAAGTCACTAAGTTACTAGAGGAGTTCACGGGATTGCTCCATCGATTATTCTAATGGTAAGTCAAGTCATTCTATAGAAATTAAAGCACCACTTTAAAATCTTGATTCGATAAAGAACTGAATAGGTGACTAATAAAGAGAATAAGGTTTTCCAGAATGTAATCTTGGAAAATAAAGGAGCGACCATTTGCTGTTTAATGCTCTTCAAATTTATTTTTCAAAATTCAATGTCAATTTATTTGAGACTCAAGCTGGCGTTTCAAATTTTCATTCAATTTTACGTAGAATGAGTTTATATTTTACTACGATTAAATATAAATAAAATTAATAAAATAATAAATGAACAATTAAACAAAAGAATGGTTTATTTAATTGTGTTTAATAAATTATCATTTGTCTTTTAATTTATATTACACAATTGTGGTCGTGTTTTTAAATTGTTATACTTTTAATATTAAATTTTACATAATCGATATAACAATTTATAATATTCATAATTGCTTATACAAACAAACCTTGTGTATCGAATTAAATAGAAAAAGTACATCGAAAAAGGAAATATGGTATATGACCAATACAGACATATTACAACGCATCGGTAACCTTGAAATCAACGCATTCCGAATCTCCCCAAGTAACCCCGAAACGTCTCCCTTTCAACATCCCCTCCTTATTCTGCCCTGTTTAAAAGATCCCATTGCTCCCTTCTCGCGCAATATTATTATCGCGGCCGATGCACTTTCTACACCGCCTCTCTTGCATTAATGTCGGAAAGAATTAACTTTCGACGTCTCCGGATCAAACGATATAATAACTTTATATACATTGGTTCTGTACTGACCGATGAAATAACACGTCACCGTCCAGCTCTAATGACTCCTTCATTTCGAGTCAGCTGTGCGAGGTGTGTTTTTCGATTTTTCTTATTTCCTCGATGCGTTCTCCCTTTTTATTGGATTCCTCGGTTTTATGAACTTTTTTTCGGAGTGGAATAAGAAGGCTTCGTTTTATACGGGATTTATTGCGATTGAATGAGGGGAGTTTCTTGAAAATTGGTAGTTTTCTTTAGATTTGTTTTGTTTATGATTGGATTGGAAAAGTTATGGGTATATGTATTTAGAAATAATGTCCAGGAAATCTTTATAGGGAGATTTATAGGTTATTCTAAAAGTAAAAATAAGTTAATATAGAAATATTTATTATTATAATGCATTATGCTGATACAACCAATGTTAAAGATTATAAATAAATATTTGTCTAAACGAATAGAATAAGACTTTAATAGTTTTTCTCAAAAGGATACTCGTGTAATCGATCAAGGTAATGTATTCGTAACAATGACATAGCGAATTACTCAAATTGCTGTCTCTTCTCACATCTAATAGACAAATTTATAAAATATAATCTTTTTCTATGAAATTTAAGATTTTATTAAGCAGATAAATAATTTTTGCAATTATTAGTAAATATACAACTATTAAACAAATCTTTTAAATAACATCGGATTTATACAACGAATTAAGAAGAATACAAAAGCTGATTGACATCCTATTCGAGACTTTCCTTTATTCATACGTTTTTTTTTACAAATCGATGGTACCAGTGCGCGCGAAGCTTTTGTTTAGGAAATCACTCGTCCATTATCACTATACGCAAGAGGAATCGGTCGACGTTTTTCTCGCCCTTCTACACATAAATCGACCTTAATCATCGATGGGAATTTTCGGGAGAATTAATTTCCCTCGTCGCGCATTACGAAAGGTGAACGGTCGTGATGGGGCTTTTTGCCTTCAACGTATTTGTTCCCCGCGTTTTTTCTCTCTTTTTATATCTCGCTACTGTTTTTTTTTTCACTCGATTTGTATATAGAGGAGATGCGCGCATTTTGAGCGAGAAATCTTAATTTCATTCGGTCTTATATACGAATTGTCATTCCAAACAGGTGGCACTGCAATAAATCGTAAGGGGACTCTTTTATGGATTGATGCTTGACAGGGAAATAAAATTAGATACATTTATTAGTTGCTACTATATTTATTACCATGGAATTTTGTTGCTGGGTTTAACAAACAGAGGGGTAAATAAAAAAATGTGTATATATTTATGAAAACTAATACTAATAAGTACATTAATTAACCTTACAGCATAATATTGAATATTAAATAAAATACTTGTTAAGCCTGTAATGGAACGTTCAGTAGAGCTGCAAGCTCGTAGTTATCCGAAGGTTCCCCATTCGGTCATCAGGTAATTCACAATTTATACGAAAAGCGACGTTAAGTAATACAAAGAGTACACTTTTTTATATCGAATAGAAAATGTTTAACAAAGACAAAACATTGTATAAATAAAATGTGTAAAATCACACGTCACATCAGCATTACAAAAGTTCGGTATAACGAAATTCAAGAAATATATATATTGGAAGGCGTATAACACTTCATTTACTTGGTAAAAGGTTAAGAAAACTTTTCCGTAAAACAAATCTCATATTGACATGGAATTTATTTCTTCTCAAAGGTAAAAGTCCAAAACCTTCGATACGGAGTGCGCGTAGCTCAAAATCGATAAGTTTAAAGAAAAGAAATGGAAAGGAAGCATGTCAATTTTCGAGAAATATTTTCCATCGGCAAACACGAGAAGAAGAAAAGATCGTAAAACCTGTAATCGGATGAATCGAATAAATCTCGATGATACCGCTCGTCATCGAGTCCGTGTACACACGTATGCAGACACGCGCACGTAGATCTCGTACACATACATCTGTATCTCGTAGTATTTTTTCGGTTGTTCTCACGCGCGCGAGAAAATGGAAATGCGATATATATATATAGATGTATGTACATATATATAAAGTCGGGGCGCGATATCGCGTCATCGTCCTCGTGAAAAGTTTGTCGTAACATTTTTAAGCCGCGGGTATCGATTCAGAAAACCTAATGGCTACATTTACGAGCCTTCTACAGGGACACATAAGACTCTCATCTCATTTCGCTTGGGTATGTTTTATACATATATACGTGTATATATACCAAGGCTATGCGCACTCGTTTTTTTTTCTTATATACACGGAAGCGGTTTTTGTTGTAAGATGCACAACGAATATTACTGCATTTTATGGAATGCTTTGTTTATATTTATGGACTTAATGCCCAACGCTCCTAGCTCAAATTTATGGATATTAATTCAAATATGTACGTTTGTATGCATAATTTGCCGTATAATAGTAACATACACCTACGCACTCCACTTGCGAGTTTTAACAATTATTATTTTACTGCACGCACTGAAGTATTTTGTCGAGTGAATTCGGCTACGAATGTTGGTAATTTTGTTCAATTAGTAATACTTATTATTTTCTTAATTTCACCCGAAATCAATTTTAAAGATTAAAGGTAATCATTTCCGCACTTATATAAATGTTTAAATGCCAAACGGAGAGTATAGAATAGGTTGTGCCAACTATTATTTCGAAACTGGATTTTTTCCTCATACCCTAAGGAACTTAATAACTGTACAAAGTTCGCAAACTACGGTTTTATTATCCTTTAATTTATGTTTTTGATTAAAGTTTAATTCCCTCGTTTGAACGATGAAAAAGTAACGCTATAAATTTAAATAGCTCATAATACATCAGGAAAATTCGACGCTTAACTCATCTACCCCTCGAGTCGGAAAAAAATGATGCATGAATGATGAAGCAGGATACATAAACGATTACCTCGGTCATCTTTAAATTAGTAAACGCGCGACTCTGTAGCGTAAATATTTACGATAGTGTGAATGAAGGAACGAAAGAAAAAAAAAGAGGCATCAATGCGAGCCATTTATCAGATGGACGCCAGGGCAAATATTGAGAAATCGACAGTCCCCGGTTCGATTTGTCGCGGCGTTTTGTTGTCGATGGCCTTACTTATTCACGAGTCGCATTAAAATAAAACAGCCCACCTCCCTCTTTCTCTTTCTCTTTCCGGGCGTTCTGGACTGCCGCGTCATTTCCTATGCATTGGTCGGCACTTTGCTTTTCCGCCGGTTTATTGTACGCAGAATGGGGGATTCATACTTTTACATCGAAGGTGACGCGGATCGAACATTTCGTATTCACGATAGGGTTATTGTTTTTTCAAAACTGACTCTTTGTCTTTTTAATTTTCCTTTCCTTTTTTTAATTTTCATTTATTTTATTTAACGGTGAACGGAATCTATGTTTGTTCTGCGTTTTAATCGACGTTGCGTATACCTCTACGATCCCTTCAGGCTAACAGCTTTTGTAATTTATTTTCTTCCGGCCCCTTGTTATTTGTAATAAAAATTACAATGGGATATATAATAATTTCTGAAGTGTTAGCTTGGAGAGTGCGCTTTTAGAAAAGATTTCTACAAAAAATTAAACATTAACCTTTATATCATATTTTTAAATTAAACAATAATAATTGTAATAAAAAGTAACATCGTTACTATTTTAGCTTAAAAATCTGTAAACAATTAAAGTAATAGTAATTTTCTTAAAATATACGTGAATCACGATTAGTCTTAAAAAATTTGTCTAAGCTAACAACACATTACATTCTAAATATTTATCTAAATATATGTATGTTGTGATAAACGAAGGAACCCGTGTCCAATAGGTAGGTTAAACAAATTATTTTTATACTTTTTTGCACAAAATATTTTTACAATGTTACAATGCTATAGAAATTCAGATATAACTATAAAAAAATAAAGAAAATATGGTTCACAGAAACAATACAAATGAGAAAACGTAAATATTGGTTATTAAATATTTTGAATAAAATATTGATTCTACTCATCTGATCAGTAGTAAATTATAGCTAAGAAAAAATGGAATCCAACTATCCACTTTCCATCAATACAAAGAACTGGAAGTATCACGGGACCTGCGTCGCTCACATACGAATGGGAAAAGAGAAGCGATTCGAGGCGCCGGAAAGATTTAAAAGGAATTCAATGCTTATTTGTTTTCGCGGTTCGGTGGCTCATCCCTCCGTGAAATGGATCTCGTCCTCTCTCCCTCTTTTCCATATATGTAGCACCATAAAACCACCTCTCTCTCTCTCTCTCTCTCTCTCTTTCCCTCTCCTTCTCTGTCTTTCTGTATCTCTCTTTGTCTCTCATCTCCTTCGCGAGGATATGTGTAGTTTCTTTTCGCGCACACCTCTTTTGGCTTCCCTTTCCCTCGTCACATCGAATGACATCGCGATATAGGAAAGTCTCTTTCTCTCTTTATCTCATTCTCTCTCTCTCTCTCTCTCCCTCTTTCTTTCTCTCTCGCTTCGTCCCGATGCGATCTATAATACGATTCGGCGACCCCCCCCCTATATGCGAAAACGCGGATATGGAGTGAAATGAAAAGAGAGTATTCGTTCTCGGAGAGAGTGATGAGTATTTTTTTTACTACCTTTTTCTTATAGAGCATTGTTGAAAGATTTTCATAGTTTTACTAATGGGTATAGTTGATCATCTAGGTTATTGGCATAATGGTGGATTATTTCTTACAACAATTTATTACGGTTAATTTAATGTTGTACATAATATTACCAACTTAACTATTGTTTACATTCATACACATGTACACCCCATTGTCGTATCGTGTCTCGTAATTATTTTTTTTAATACACAAAACGTAAATTGATTGTGGAATTTCCATTTAATTTATAACTCGTGACATTAAAAAAGAATCTGAAGAAACCAAACAGATCGTCAAATTCAAGTGTTACGTATTCGACATAAAAACAATCAACATCACGGTTGATTTTGACACAATCAAATTAAACTGGGAAAGCGTACACAGACACAGGAACGGAAAATCAATGCACGTATAGATATAAAAAAAATATTTTAAACTTGACTTGACTCGTGGTCCTGAATATATTCGAAGCTTGCCGATTTCAAACAAAGTTAATTGAAAAACACATTGCGTGGTAAAGGCTGTGTAGCGTCCACGAGGGCGGAAGATTAATAAGGGGGGATTCATATCTCGCGCTTTCTCCCTGTCTATCTTATTCTCTGTTACGTTATATATTGGAAGCGTGTCACCCGATCGGTTCTGCTTAGACGGGACCGAAACGACTTTTTTTTCTGCGGGTGAATTTGAAAACTTGTCAAGGAATAATTTTAAAAAGTCTTATCTGGATTTGTATTTAAAATTAATGATGGGAATTTCTAATGTATACATTATTTATTTGCTTAGTTATTTAACGTTGTAGTACCATCTGCATTTATTTTTTAATTTGATAATTAAGCAACGTATATGGTATAATTTTTATACGTACTTGTAGTATCGATAAGGCAACGCTATCAAATGCGATATAAATATTTAAAAGGTATATAATAAATGAAACTTGTAACGTAAATACGCACGTACGGCACAATATTAATAAAATGAAAGCTGTAGATACGAATAAAAAGTGATTGGAAAAGATATAAGGAGCATGAGTGATCGAGAAAGAGGAAAGAAAAGCGAAATGAAGAGAATGGGCTGCACGAAAGGAAAGTTCAGTAGAGTGTGCAGTCACAGGGTTAACCGGACGATGATTTATAACTTGCTTCAATAACAGCCAATTTCAAAAAATAATTTTACCTTAGACCATGTCATCGTCCTGTTTGTCAGCTAATACCTTCAATATAATTGCTTTCGATACTCGAAAGATATTTCATATTTTGATAATGTTTTCATATTTTAAATATTATTCTAGTGCAACTTTAAACAAAACATTACGTAATCGTTGCATTAGATCGAGTAAAGTATATATTCTTGAAAAATATTTTACTTTTTACGCGTTACAATTATTATTTTTCTATAATATTATATTTGATCTAATATATAAATAAATAAACTAAATCGTTAGGAAAATTGTTTAACGTTAAACACGAGATAAAGGATTGTAAAATGCATTTAACAAAAATTGGTAGTGAGTAAAATGAGAAACGAATCTTTATCATGCGACATCTAACCTACATTATCCTCTTGCTTCAATCTCCTCTGGTCTCCTCACCTTCCTCTATATCTGTTTGACAGACACCATTTCTTTCCCTCACTCGTCCGAGAACGCGACATCGAGAACTCGCCGGGAAATTGAATAAGGAGAAGGCCAGCGGAGCAAGTCGATCGAGACGACGAACGTGACGATCCAAGAACAATTTGGCAGGGCGGATCTCGCGTGACAAGGTAATATTGATACTTTCCGCGCGCGGAACTGAATATTCGTTACCGATCGCTCGGCTCTCCAGTCTCTCAGGATAACTTGCCGCATACAGATGTGTGTGTGGGTGTGTGTGTGTGAGTGCCTGTGTTTATACGTACACACGTCTATTTTTCTTTCGCTCACCAGCTATTAGGTAAGAGAATTTTAAAAGTTCGACGAGGGTGTAGTTAGTGAAAGTAAAATGTCTTTGGAAGTTAAAGGAGAATAATTGAATTTTTTATTACTTTTGGAAGAATCGTTTATTCTTCGGATGCAATTTCTGTACGAGTACCTGCACACATTAATAACAATGTTATTAAATTTCTTTCGTTGAAGTTAATTAAGTTTAAATTATTAGTTGAACGGTATTACTATACAAAGAGCTTTGTAAACCAAGATTCATTTCTACTCCATTCCGCCTGTCCTTCGGTACAACCTTTTAAGAAAATTGTTTAAAACAAAGGTAACGAAACTTTGCGTACATATTAAAAAAATGATTATTGTACATTGCTCGAAACTCGTAACTTACACGTTTTTAATCCTTTCAGCAGTGTTCACTACAAGTTTAACGAATATAACTATGACTTGTTGTAATTGCGAAATAATTTCATTAAGCTCGTGCCTTTGGAGAAGGATGGCAACGAAAAGCTTAATTTTTTAAGGATAAAATAACACTTTTATCGAAATAGAGGAAACAATGTGAAAAGAGAAAAAGGAATGGTTACGCGAAATTGACGCAAATCCAGGGTGTGTGAGTGTATTCTCCGATTTTTAGCATCGTCAGGAGAGTCGAGTCTCGATCGAAAGGGTCCATTACCCACCTCGGCAACGCGACTAAGTCCCCGCAATTTACAGCTATTGGCTCTCGTTTCGTGCGCGTCACATATGTGTAAATATTGCAACGGGATGGTACGACTCGAAGGCGGCCAGTGCCGTATGTCCAAATAAAAGTAGCAAGGGCGCGCGTATATTGATGGTTATTCCATCGAGTGTTTATTGGACTTAATGGGGAGCGAAAGGTGTCGAACTAAATGTGTCGGCTCTTCTCTCGAGTGTATAATGCGTGCTTTGCTTGCATTGAATTAGGTGAGATTACTTCATTCTGCGCAACATTTTCTCTTAATGTATTGTTATACATATATAGTATACACACACACATACACCCACACAATTGAATAGTAAGAGCTTTTCGATAACTTGTGTAAATATTTTTGATATACAGTATGATGAAACGATTGGAATGGAAGTTGGCTTATGAAATATAATCCAGTCTTTATAAAATCTGCGTATACAATATACGATATACACATTGCAAATTTAAGTTTTACATAAAAGAAAATGATATTCACGACTATCGAAAAGTAAACTACTAAAATTAACTGCGTACAAAAATGTTTCATTAAGTTGAATAGTGCACCAATAATATTTTACTCGTACCATTATTTGTTATGCAAATCGTTAAGTACCTCATTATGTAGTTAATCTTTTAAAAATGCAAATTCCAGCTGATTGCAAGATTATGCAAATAATTTATCGAAATAAATAAATTCATTCATTTGAATAAAGGAAATGAAAAAACTTATCATTAAAGCACAAGTTATACCAAAAATCTATCCTGAAAATCTTTTCAACGGCGTATCAAGATATTTTCGAGTATTCGTGTAACGATTTAATATATATATAAAAGGGAGGCACGCGCTATAAAATCAAATTGAAGGTTAGAACGCAGTAACTTCGGAGCGTTAGGTGAATAAAATGTTGTGTAACTGGTGTAAAAAGTAAAATGGCTACTTAGGGCAAGATGTTCGATGTTAACTATAGTTGTATGCGTGTGGCATGCACACTTGTCAATTTCCCTAGTAAATTTAAAATACATACGAAAGCACTAAAAGCAAAAAAGTAATTGAAGAAAAGTTTAATGGAATATAAAAGAACACGAAACGAAAAAGGTTGGTATTATCCTTGGCACGGCCCTGTCCCGACTGTGTGTACATACCAACATCGGCACACGTGTGTTCGTATCGATACAGCGCACACACACACTCGTTTATGTATATATATATATATATATATATATAGGAGTCGCGGGCAGGATCAGCCGGCTGACAGGTTCCTAATGGAACCCGTAAATACCGGCGTCCGAAGTGGGTTATGTTTTTCAAATGAGATCCCGAAAATTGAGTTGGAGAGTTGAGAGATCGTCCGTAGATATTCGTATGGTATCTTTTTCCTCTTCCTCTCTCTCCGTCTCTTTCTCTCTCTCTTCCCCTTCCCTCTCCCTCTCTCTCTCTCACTCGGTGTATCTCGCGAGCTATCAACTACCGAATATAACCGTGATAACGATGCTTCCAATTACCCGCCGATCGGGTAAAAAAATACTTGATAACCGGACTTTTCCGCGTGTCGTATTCTCTTTTTTTTTCCATTTTCCTGCGGGTGTCCGAGGAGCGGCTTTCTTAATTGAACGCGGTGATTCATCAGCGGAAGTACTTCTCGTAATTAAGTAATTAAACTTGTATTAAATGAGAATTTATTGTATTGGCCGCTTCTTATATCTTCCTCTTTCCTCCACTTTCTTTTCTTTATTTCTTAATCTTGAAAATTTAAGAAGGTGGTAAAAATTCATGCGGTTTAACATATACATTTTGTTATACATATATCTATATATATATATATATATATATATATATATACGTAGGTACATTAATTAGATTATTTGAGCTTGGGGTAGAACGAGAACAAGTATTATTTTGCCCAGAAACTTAATAACATTAATGAGTTGGTGAATTATACCATACCAAGAATAATTAGTATTAAAATAATTATCAACTATACCCGCTTACTGAACTCATTATACATTATTATACTGTAAAACGAAAGGAATATTACGTATGACAAAATTATTTTTTACGTATATACATTTTAATTAATACGAGTAATTAAATTACTAAAATAAATACACTTTAATAATTCTATTATCAAGTTATATCACTACTAAGCTGTTTCTAAGTTTTTACGAAATTAACTACATTGTGTTTAGCTAGTTATTAACCATATTAGTATATATTAATTAATAGTTTCAGATCACACATATTATTATATACACATTTTATTTCTTTAAATTAAATTTTTATAATCTGGTATCATATCAGATACTTCATTCAAAATATATATTTTATTATTTAAAATAACTTGTAAATATCCAGTATCGTAGCAGATTTATAATTATAATTTACTTAGTTACGTTATTATAAAAAATTATAAACACTAATTTAAAGAATAATACTATTTAATAATAATAATTTATGTGAATTCGGTGGACTAATTCGTTGATTAACAAAATAAATTTAAACTTTCAAATTACAAATGAAAAAGTTTGTACTCAACAATTTCTCCTTACAAATAATTAACGCATGACTGCACTTAATACCGAAAGTATAAGAATGAGCGAGCTTCTTAAAATAATACGATTAATTTAAAATGCAAAAAGAAATGAAAGTAAAAGATCATCACCCAGGCAGGTTTAAATTCACGGTTTTTTCGGCAAGCTTATATACATACGCAGGCTGTTACGAATTCGTTTATCGGGCAATAAAGCCCGGTTTAATGGGAGCGGCCCCCGCGGCCCTTAATTAGCGTTGGCCGAGCGCGTTTTCGTTCTTATATTCAAATGGGCCGGAGGAAGGCAAGCGCAATTAGCGTGCACGCGTGTGCGCGCGAATTACTGTGTCACTTTAGCGAATTTCCTTCGAGCTGCGGATGCGCCCACGACTTTTTTGACTCGCAGTCTCGGCTAATTAAGAAGTTTGATTGGAACTTCAATGCATTGTTGTACGAAATACCGTGGGAAATGGCTTATATTTTGTCAATGTTCCATCTTAATTAAACTTTCGAGTGAACCAACCGTTTGTTCTTACACATTTCGATTCAAGAGACCACTTGAATTTTTAATTGACTTTTATTAATGCTAGATGTACCGTGAGGATGCAATTAAATTGTAGATTCTTTTTTTTTCTTTTGGCCATTAACGTTCAAAAATAAAATGTTTCTCAAACGTTATTTTCTGACAATTATTGCATTTATTTATCTTAATTATGCGTTTATATAGCGGTTAATGATGCAATTAGACTCGAAACATTGCATGCCCAATCGTGTTATCTATATATTGTCTTTTTTATTTTTATTTTTTTATTAAATTTATTCCATCGCGATTATTGATGTAGTATCTAAGCAATGATATAAAAACTTATATTAACGAAATTATATTATCTAATTTAATAAAATATCTTATAACTTTAATGTCAATAATTTATACAAAAATGCTCAGTCTCATATATGTATTCTTTTTATTTCTTAACATTGAATTTGTTACAATTATTAATTATATAATATTGACGTTACAATATAATTAATACAACAGTTTTTGGAAGCAAATATTGATCATCTATGCCAAACTGAACTTTTTTCTTACACTAATTAATTTATACTAATTATATTTTTAAAAGTGCGAGTACATCATTATTCATCTCTCGTAAATTTTTTTAGTTCATATATTATCATCTCTTTTATCATCTCTTTTTATGAGTATTTTCAGCATTAAATAAGACTTTAAAATTATAATTTTTATCCTTATATGTAGAAGAAACAACGAACTGAATCTTCATTAATATTTTTGAAAAGCACTTTTGTAATGGACCAAGGTAATTTAAATATATATTAAATACGAGGGAAATATCGAAATCCTATCGGCAATCGAGAAGGAAAGTACCTGTATTAAAAACATCATATATGCATCACCTGATATAATTTTTAACGTGTTCTCGTACTGAAAGGGCTCGCATGCAAGCTAATGCCGAGATAATTGGTCGGCGTTTCTCGCCAGATTTATGAGGCAATAATTGCAAAAAGCGAGGTTTTCAGCTGCCGCGTGCTCCGGGACCGTTATACGCGACTGCACCAAGCGCGAACATGTGGCAGTCGATTAATACCGTCAAGCTATGCTACGGTAATGTTACGAATTTGCCTCTCGGTGTGCGACCGATGTTATACTCGTTGTATTTTGTTATTATAACTTGTCTTCATCTTCCATGTTTACTTAGATTATACAATCATTTTTGTTTTTTTTTTTTGTCGTTTGGTTATGTTGATTACGTATTAATTAGATGATTTGAAGTAATTACATAGTGTAAGTCAATAATTTCACGTTTGTCTTTGTTCATAAATCTAGTTATATCGTTTTTTAAGACAATTGCATACCACTATATTATTTTACACATTATAATTTAATATACACATAAAATAGCATGATATATTGTTACGTGATGCATGGAGTGTAGACAAGTAATATAATGTCAATGAATCACGTTTACGAAAAACCATTTGTATAGCTACAATTTTTTCGTATTTGCGAAAGTTAATGTTTTCAGAGAATTTCGTGAAAAATAAAAGGTAACGATGCACATTTATTTAAATAACAATACATTATTACCATTATATTTTTCAACATTATTGATCATCTGTTAATTAACTCTGATCGAAAAATAATTTATTATGCCGCGCAGTACATTGCGCGTGTTTACATTATACCTTAAAAATAAATAAATAAACTGGTATTTATGTTTAAAAGGTATATAGGTATAATACGTATAAAGGCAATTAATGAAATGATTACTCACAAAAGTCGCCGAGCAAAGTAATTACTTTTAAGGAAAAAAAAATGACACAATAAAGATTGATGTTAACAGTTGTTTTAGTCGGTTTTCTTTGATGCAATTCGATATTGTGCCGTAATAAGATTTAAAATTAGTCACGCGAACGGTAAATTGTCACCTTTTTCTTGCATTATAAGCTGTCTTTTTCTTTCATTCGTCTTTCGTACTTGAAATTGAATATTACGTAAAGTCGTAAGCGAAATCAGCGATGAAAAAATATAATAATAATAATATAACCGAAGATTTTATTACTAATGTAATCTACAATCTTGAATCATCATTGAAAAACATTGATCGATTCTTGGAGGAAAAAATTAATGAGAAAATATCAAAGTATGGTTTATGTTGCGCGGCAATTTACATGCGAATTTACGATGTATTTATTACTTATTGATTTTTCAGTGATCATAAAATAAACGAAAAAGCAATATAGGCGCGTTAAGTCATTAGCAATGTAATTATCTTGCTTGATGGGATTGCATAAAATTAAAGAGGCATTCTTACGTGTTTGCTTCGCATAATTTTTCTCTTCTTAATTAAACAAAGAATTTTTCGTATAATATCTGCCCCTTACCTGCAACAAAAGAGAACATTTTATAAGTTTAATTATAACAATATATATAAATAATTAATGCTACATATATTTTAAACAGTAGTATAAATTATTATTTTACGTTATTACGGACGAAGTATTAGATCAGTATTTTGTCACATCCGCAAAAACTAGGTATACAACACGAGGTACTTGGTTTCTGAGCGGAGCAACCGAGACGTACCGCGTGTTACCTATAGCATTTCGGATGAGTAACACGCGGTGCAGATCTGTGGATAGCTAACGCACTCGGGAGAAAGTTTTGGGATGGTTCAACACGCGGTGGAGTATTTGCCACGCGTTACGGTACTTTTCGACGGATATACCATGCACCGGACTCTACCGCGTGTTACCGTTCCTTTCCGATGGTTAACACGGGGTGGAGAATTCGCGTAGACAGGTGACAATACTACAATACGTCAACGACGTTGAATGGAGAAATAAAGTCGGCAATTCATGTTCGCGAATAAAAGTACGAGTTATACACAATAATCGTGCCGAACAGTTTTACGTATACGAATTGAATGTGGAGCCGGAGCCGGGGCCACTTATCCGATTATATACGTCGAATCGTGTCGCAATTACAACAGACGTGACTCTAACGCGCACACGTACGCACACACGCACACACACACACACACACACAAATTTACGATTGTATGAACGCCACCGCGACGATAATTCGCCCGGCTGTTTAATGACGATAGTAATGCTTTTAATCTTTTCTCTTGAAGGTAAATTCCAATTATCGCAATTAATACCTTGGACAATGAAGTCGATTAGCGAGCGAGAAAAAGACTGACTGGGATAGTAATGGAGAACGAAAAGGGTGGACAGAAAAGTAGGAGAGAATTGAGAGTAAAATAATGTAAACCGGCTGGAAATTAGATTAGAGCGCATTTTTTTATTGTTTGTTTTCCGCTGTATATGCAAAAGAAGATAAAATGAAATTAACGTTAGCGTAAATATTTTAGCGGTATTTCTTACTTGGCGTTTACGTTTCATTGTAATATTTTTTTAATTTAATCTTTTCCTTGAATTTTACAGCGAAAATTCGTTTTTTTTACATTAATTACGTGATATCCAGAATGAGTTATTATATTACCCAAGAAATGTTTGTAAAGCTGCGGTAGTTCTTAAATCAACTTTTATCTTACTCACATTTTAATTTGATGTTATACTTTTTGTAATTGGATAATTATTACATGGATATATTTATAAAGATATATTTCAGCAAATTGAACAGTGAATATATTACTAATGCCTTAATTAATTCGGTAAACAGCCTATAAACATTTTATACATACGATCGCTTGTAAATCCAAAAGAAAGTAAAACTATGATTAATAAAATTAACGATGCTATAAACAATTTACGTTTGATTAACACGTTAAAGTTGGTAAATTAGTATTGAATCTATATAAAATATTAATTTAAACATTATTTAACATTCGTTATATATAATTATGTTTTTTATAGTGTAAACAGAATTTAAATAATTACAAAAGATAATTTTTTAAAAAGGTATGAATAGTACCCGATTATATACTATATGAAATAAGAGTATAACCTCGCAGGTAGATATGGTATCATAAAATCGTATTTTAACCACTTAACTTTATATTTTTCGAAATGTGTAATTTTTGTTTAAAGTAAATAATGCAAACTTTTGTTTATACTAACGTTATATCGATCGTAATTGTATTACTTTAGAACTTCTATATCATAGCTATAATATAATTACATTCTTATTTAATATTATATACATCGGTAAATTTGTCAAATAATGAAACTGTTGCGATAAAAATATATTTATTTAAAAACGGAAGGGTTGAAGCATGTGTGTATTTTATTATGTTTACTTTATAAGTGACTATTTGTATGTAAATAATTGCAGTTTAGTCTTATTGCGCAAATCATAAGAGGATTCGTGGCTGGTGTACAGTTTAGTGCGAGACTGTTTTTTGATCTTATTATTTTTCAGTGTAATTCCGAAAAGAATTATAGATCACCCTGTGCGGGAAAGTGAAAACTTTCCTGGGACTGTCTATACACGGCAAAGATCGGTGCTACGAGTATATGCGCCGCAGGTGCTATGTTTATCGCTTTAGTTTTTGTACAGATTTATTGTATACGTGCGCTTGAACAGCTCCGAGTTTTTTGTAATAGTTTTAGGTTAAGTGCATAAATGTACAACAGTATTGCATTTTACAGCAGCGCTAGGCTTTGGTCAGTGAATCGGAGAGACTTCGTCGTCGTTGGTTCCATCCGTTTTACTTTGTTGTAGCAATCGGGTATCGCAAAATCATAATATCTCGCGATTATATTTTTTTTGCTATTATATATGTATAAGTCAATAATTTTTTAATTAGTTGTTAATTGTGTAGTTTTTAACATTATTTTGTAAGTTATAGTTTTTTACGTATATTTTGTATTTTTACATTTGTATGTATAGTTTATGTTTCCAATAAGTATTTGTCTAATTTTCATATCGCTTATTTCATTGAAACTACCTTACTGAATTTTCGTGCAGAACAAAAATCGATGTGTATTTATTAAAAATCATTCAATCTTAAACTAGACATTTAAAGTTAAAAAACATTCTTGGCGTGGTAAACAATAATTAACAAGGATGGTCATCTCGGTATTCGTAAAGTTACACGACAAGGTTCACTGGAGCAAGATATAAATGAAAGAAGATTGGGAGGGAGAGGGATAGGGAGAGGGAGAGGGAAAGGGAAAGGGAATAAAAATCATGCGATAATCGAATTTTAAATCGCCATCGGATATCCGCCCGCGCCGAAATAAAGCAATTGTGCCGTCGGACATTTTCAATCGGCGCGATGAATGGTTCCGATACTCTTCGAACCTTTCCCACTCTCGTTGCCAATCCGCTCGCCGAAGTACTATTTAGTCATTTCGCGAATTAATTGGTTTCTCTCGGCCTCTGACGGCATGATACGCGCCGTTATATATATATTATATACATACACCTATATACATATATATATAAAGTCGCGATATCAATAAGTTGAATCGGAAAGTGTCAAAAACAAATGGGATAATTGAATTTTCGAAAGCTTTCGTACAGATAATACACGAAGGTCATAGTTTTTATTCATTTTCGTATAATGCAGAAAATCCAATTACCCCGAGCTCATTAATATTTTAAATATACCATTCACTATTTAGTTTGATTATATCGTCTATTATTAATTGTACGTATAATCGCGAAATTTTCAATTATTATTATACTATACATACCGCATTCGTTTGAATATTAATTCTAATAATTTCTTAGTCTATATATATATATCCTGTTATTAATACACTCGGATAATTTATTTTTTTCTAACCAATTAACTTTAAGCTAAATTATTTCAGCATTCTTGTTTATTTATCACTCTACTTTATTAACTAATGATATTTATTAAAAACATTAATTATTTGGTTGTCAAACGCAAAATGGTATAAGCAGTATTGATTGATTGCATTTAATTACAATTTGCATTTAAAATATTATTTCATAATATTTTATAAAGTGGGTAATGTATTTATTAATACATAAATAATTATATAAATTCAATAATGAATAATTAGAATATAATATATTTTTTAAAGTAAATTTTCCGAGTACATTATTACTATACCTATATTACCGTGTACTTTCAAATGTACACATCGTCAGAGTTACATTTATCATATTTCATTGGGTTATACATCGTTTTCTAGTATTATATTCAAGCATATAGCATATACTAAAACAATAACAATACATAATACGAAACTTTGCAACATTAAAAATTATGCGTTAAAATGTTAATATCTTTAATGCTAGCTAGTACGTAAAAATAACTTGATCATATCGACATATTAATTTGGAAAATTATTTAGCCTGCAATATATCTCGCAACCTTGTCCCCCACATATAAAATCACACAAATAATATATTTTTATTTATGAGTCTAATATACTTTCTCATTACTTTCGATATTAAATACAAAATTCATAATTAATATTGATATTCACGTCGTAAAATATTGTAATTGTGATCGTAATAGAATTTATTATAATAATACACATAATAGTAAAAGGAACTATCCAATTTTTTCTGAGCTTACAAGGAGCCAAGTTATACGTACTCGATTCACTCCAGGGAAAATTAATCCAACACCGAGAAGTGAGGTGCACTTCCTAAAATAATAATTACGACGGGATATATATCGGGCGTATAAAAGGAAAGGAAGAGGCACGCGCGCGCGACGCTGCGGATTAAAGTAGAATGGGCCGACGACGTTGGCTCATTGTCCTTAGAAGCGGACCTTTAATTACCATAAATCTTATCGGGACGTGCCGATTAATAGGAAAAATAGAGAGGTAGTTTATACTTGCTTGGAGAAATTTCCGTAATTGAACGAGAGTACGGAAATTAATTATGCAATAACTGGGATATGAAGAAGATTCCTCTAATTAACTTTATATTTTTATTTTTTTATTTACCGTTTATTTATTGTGCGGGGTATTTTCAACTTGATCGAGTGAACATTTGGAGTATTAAACACTACATAGCAATCATAAAATTTTTATCGAAATATATGCAATCCGTATAATTTAGTAATGAATGCAGAGACATCCTGCAAACTATAATTTCAAATAACACGTAAGATTCGACAACCAAACCAATACAGAAAATAGTATTAAAATTTAATCATCCACGGAGAAACAAAAAAAAACCCAGGTGGTGTAGCAAAACTCGTATAAAAAAAAATAAGTTTAAAAATAAAGGCGAGCGATACAGGAACTTGGGGGAAAACAAAAAATATTAACAGCCCGTCGTGCGATAAGAAAAAAAGTTGTTAAAGCACGAAATAAAAGAGTAGGGGAAAACAAGATCAACAGAGAACTAGTCCCGCGCACACACGGAAAAGATACACAAAAAACTAAAAGCAGGGTAATGAAGAAGGAAATGAAGGCGCTCGTTCGCGCGCTATCTTTAATTCGCAGTTTCATTATACGCTTGACTAACGTGACTCACGTTGCACCTCGTGAACCGGGAGAGAAAACCTAACATCGCGAAGTCATTATCGAAATAGCGTTTCAATATTTGCAAAATCCCCTCGGTGAGCTTATTTACACACTCGGAATTTAATGAATGTTCGTATTCGTAAATGCACGCAATTATATTCATAACGCCCGTGCCCACGGAAATTAGAATCGAAAATTTATACATTCACGTTGCCGATCCACAGCTGCGTACACGCACACCTATTTTAAAGATCTCCGCGTTTCTCGAGGTGAGGCATTTTACTTTTTTAACGTATCGAATATCCTTCGAGTAGACGTTAATTACATTAAAGTTCTCAGGGTAAAACGTGTTTATGAAAATAACTTTGAGAGTCAATTTTGAGAACGTCGCTAAGAATTGGGATAATTTAAACCTGTTCCAAGAAGTTTCATTAAAATTTTTGCACTTAATATTTTTACTGTTATTTCCGTAAATCTTTCTTTTTCTTCGTTGATTGGAAACTTTGTTTTTTTCCCGTATTATTCTTTTTGTGACTGATACGAATGCTCTTCACTTTTTGTTGATTTGATACATTTATTTTTAATAAATCCTCGATATTTCATTAGGTATTAAGGCAGTTCCAACTTTTCTTAGAAAATTTTCTTCTGAGCGTAGCTAATTGCAAAACAAAAGAGGCACGTGGTCAGCATAACATCATACGCAGACAATTTTAATTGAATCATCTAGACATTGTTGTCCCCTGTTTAATTTAAAATTAACTTGTCGTCACTTCTGCTTCGCATGCGTGACAAGTGCGCAATCTCACTTTGCATTTAATACGCAATATTTCTAATGATATTTTATTACTTGAAACGTAAGTTTTATTTGATTAAATTAAACTTTATTTTCTTTATTTAAAAAAAAACAATACACCCAAATAGAAGCCAAAAGAAAAAAATACGTAGTTCTAAAATTTTACAAAATATTTTCTTGTAGCGTTATGATAATGCAGGTATCAAGATGAGCTTCTACCGAAATTGTAAATAAAACAACCGTCTTCTTGTGCATATATAGAAGCCAATTGAAAAACAACCGATACTACATCTACTTCTTTTTTAGATAAAGTGTTATAATAATCTATATTATTGTATGCGCAGAAAATAAAAAGAAGCAGTTCAATGCTGTCAGAATAATATTTATCTATTATCTGCAAGATTACAAATTCTTAGTTGCGTTGAGAATCTTTCTAATTTAGCATTATCGAAAAAAATAAAGACAATGGAAAAATCGATATGTAAATTATTATCAGTTCTATCATATCGAGTGATTAAATAACATCAATAACGAATAACAGTGAGATACTCTGTGAACAAAAGTTCGTTCATTTCCCGGATTTATTTGGCTTCCTCGCGCCAAATAAACTGCCGACTCTGTTTCTATTTGTCCGTCCGCTTAGCATCTATATTGATTCAATAGCTTTGGAATATAGGTATAACAGCTCTGACATTTAAAAATGTAAGAGTCGGAGCTCGGAACGCGCAGCGGCGTAAGGCCAGGCTAATAACTCCATTTTTTTATTGTCTACGCAAATACGCTGTGTTTGGAAACGTTACGGCTAGGTCGATCGTTTATATGCGATGTTGGAATACGAATATACTCTTGGTGCATGTGGGTTGCAAAAACTAGACACCTTGACCTTGGGGATTTTAGAGTCTGCCTCCAAGACATCCGCCGGTACACCCAATAACATGGTACAACTGTCATTCCACTCGGTCAATAGACTCAACCAACCAGCGGTTCGGGTAAAACCTGCAACTGGCTGATGTCGTAGTTACCGCCTGACGACGACGTATTCACAAGGTCGACCAATCCGTTCGTCAGCGGTTCAGCACAAGCTTTCAGTAAGAAGCGCTAATCCACCAGTATAACCTCCGAGCAAAACAAGTGGCTAAACAAGTGACTAGTGTCAAATACTTTACACGGCAATACAGGAGAAAAAATATATCTCAAACACAAGACAATAAAAATTAAGGTTGATACACAATGGACCATTATACAATATATTATTTAAAGTTATAATTGCAAAGTTTGAAAATAATGTAATATTTTGTATCTATTGAAATCTAAGTGCAGTAGTAGCATCAAAATTCGGGTAAATCGATTAATTAATTAGGAAAAAACCAATGAATTCTTAAAATAGCATCATTGACACAGTTTTACAATTATGTTGAATTTTATATAATATTTTCTTCATCGGTAAGATAGTGTGGATAATAGTTATACATACTTACAGCAATTAACGTTAACATGAAATTTTTAACAGTTTTAAGTTATGTTATATTTACTCAGCACATAAAAAATAAAACTCTATTGATGTTATTTTTATTGCATAAAAGCGTTTAATGGTTTAAAAAAAATCTATCGTCATTTATATAAATAAAAATAAATATTTACTTTGGACTGAAAAGAAAAGCGTGTATACGTATATAAAATATCCAAATAAAATGAGTAATAGCGGAATCACGTGTACAAAGAAGACCGGAAAAAGGGGACACAGAAGGAAAAAAAAAACGAGAGTGAGATGAGTATAGGAGCTAGTTACGGTTATCTGGTGTACGGCGCGTGGTACGCGCTTACAATGATGCTGCAGACGTCCGAGCGATGTTCGTCGAATAATTAACGGCGCACCAACGCTGTCGACAAATATTTTTTTTAATTAACCGAAGCTGCGCGAGCGATGACTTTTATTTTCTTAAACGCGCCGGCCTGTCCATTTTACAAAGGAATATGAATTTTCTCATTTCGCGCCGCGGCGAATTTGCATTTAATTGAATATAAAGAGGACGCGTGAATTTTGATTGCGAATACGGCTTCATATCGCTTGCCCTTCTCCTATCTCTCCCCTTCTGCATCACACTGTCTATCTCACACTTTTTTTGGTGTATCGTTTAATTGTTTCGCGGAGGCGTCTTTTATTACGGCTCGAAAGTCAGGTATTACTCAAAAATTAGGTTAACGCCTCGTTTATTATTATCGTATCGGTGTATACAATATGCGACGGTGATGCTTTCGAGCCGCGCATCTCATATTGATAAATATTGGACTACGCGGGATGTACAACAGGATTTAACGTAACAATAATTATCATCGGCTCGGTTTTATTCATGCCAAATTTCAATTAACTAACCAGAAGTATGAAATTCTGAAACCGATTTTAAGTGGCCGACTAATGAAGAACCGCGAGGTCGGGACGAAATTGGAACTTGGAATTGCTTCCCAAAAGTAAATTACTACTTGTATTATTAACTTATCTCAAAGTGGGATCGTCGACTTTTTATTTTTACACTTCTAAATTGCCAAGCAGACTTTGATGAACTGTTAAGATGAAATTGCAGGCACGCGTTAATTGATTTATTTTATTAACTCTATCGCTATTTATGTAGTTGAAATGAGCGTTTATATTTTGTACTCTCGAAAGACGCAGTTGTGAAAAACGATCGAATTACATTGATTGTTTCAGAGAATGAAAGTATGCCATATTATTAAATTTATATTATAGTTTTATTTTTCATTTATTTTGTTTTTGCACTGTAATCAATTAAACATTTTCTTTCGATAATTAATTTGTTTTACGATTTATAAATTACACTATTAACCTAGTAGAAATAGATCGTTTTGAGGTTATGGGATACCATCTTTTTCCATTAATTTCGGATTTATTGCCCATTTTTGGTCAAACGGCTAGTTTTTAACTAAAAAACGTTACATAAATACTTTGATGAATACCGGGATAATTTCCACCTATTCACTATTTATAGACAATAAAAATAAAAAACATCGTTACGCTAAAAATAAATTTTAGACCATTCCCTCTCATTTTTACTTAAATTTACCACAATAACTTTATATTTTTACAATAATATAACTAAAACAAGATAATAAATAATCAGTATATATATATATGACCGAATTATTATGTAAATGAGCAACAATAAATAGTGGTGATAAATTGAATAACAGAACCTCAGCGAGTCCGTACAATACGAAGAGGCAATATAATAAGAAGGCAAAAGAAGCGCGCTCGCAATTAGAAAACACAAATAAGGTGACGGGGCAATATCCGCCTTAATTTTCGCGACTCGGGCCCGGGGCTCGTGCGCGCTTGCACCCACATACGTGTAATGCCCTGACACGCATAATACCGTGAACAGAACCGAACATAAGAAATTAAAAAAAACAATAGAAAAGAAAACCCGTGAGCTCGGGCGTTGGTAATTGCAAAATTAGCAAAAACAATTTATCGTTTAATCTCGCCTTTCGCCGCGGGCGCCTCTCCCCACCTTTTTTCTCTCTTCTCTCCCCCCCCCCCCTCTACTCCCCTCGCCGTCCGTCCCTCTCTACCCCTTCCTTTCTCATCTTGGAGACGCGGCTCTCTGCCTCGGATAAAATGTCCGGGTAATAAAAATCTTATAATTACTTTTTACTTCCGTTCGGGAAAATTTTAATTAAACCTAAGAATTTTCCTTTAACGAGAAATGACTCGACGGTGGTCGAGTTAACACCGTTGAAAGAAACGGAGGCGGCCGCTGCGTATATATATACGAAAGAGGATCTGAGAGAGAAGGGAGAAAATCGATGAATCGATTTGTCTCGCGATTAATCGAACCTGTCGCCCGAATTTAGTGGACAGAGTGGATGTTGAGTGTACGTGTCTACTCGACTGCATTTAGTTTAGATTATTTTATACTTAATTTGAAGAAAGCGTCGATTTTGGGACAAAGAGAGAGAGAAAAAGAGGGAAAAAAGCAATTTCTAACAGTATGTAATTTTTGTTACCATGTTTTTATTTTTAGCAATATACCTCAATTGTAATATTAATTAATCTATTTAACAAACGTTTTTATTAATAAAACTGCATAGTGTTAATTTATGTACTTATACAAACAATTAATAAACTGATATTATATTAGTAAATGACAAGTTCTGCTATAAATTTTAAAAGCAAATATAATTTTTTATTAAATGCGTGCTAATGAAAAAATAGTAATTTACATTTACTATTCTCAAATTGTTATTATGAATATCATTAATTAATTAAAATCTGTACAGCATCAAATGATAATTACTTAATCTGAACTTTGTACCTTCATTTGTCTATTAATATAATTAATAACATCAACATAATTTTTCCGAGATAATAATTAAAAAAGTACTTTTAATTATAATTAGCTCCATTCATTAATATAAAACTTCTTTCTTTATTACTGCGAACTTTTTAAACAGATGCACAAAGATATATAATACTCCAGTTTTCCCAGTTTCTAAAGGTAATTTATCGATTAATTATAATCACAAATAATATTTCAAGGGTAATTTAAATATCTAATAACATCACATACATTAATATTTTAATGGTAGTTCAGAGCGTACAAAAAACTACTCATATTTTATACAGGCAATTCAAATTATAATAAAAATTCAATTTATATTACCCCAAATGAAACCACTCTATTTTACCAAGAAGTCATGTCTAAGGCTATAGTTTATGAAAAATATTGTTTGTCAACTGTCTATCCAATTGTGTAATGTCGCATAATGTTGTAGAATAATTACATACAAATACACCTCAAATTTCTAACATGTATCAGGAATAATCAGTTTATTTATCTATCATAAAGTTTCAAAGTGTAGTTACAAATTTGTATCTTAAAACATCTAATCCCCAATTTCATTATGTTTTAATAAATAAGAATTATTGAAAATTATTTTAAAATTTTTCATCAGCTTCAAAAAGACACTTAAACATTTAATTTCATACGAGTGAACTATCATAGTGTTTATTATTATTTAAATAGTTGTCATTAGCTCTATAAATTTTAAAGTTATTTTTTCATTGAGATGTCCTAAAGAGTATTTCTCAATACAACACAATACAATAGAGAAAATCTGCACCTCTACTCGAAAATGAAAGAAAACCGTTTGGCTTCCCAGAAAGGTGTATTAGGTTTGAAGATCGCGCAAAAGAAGGAATCCATAGTCAAATCAAATTCACAACTCGGAAACCGAGCTAGCCCAGAGTAATTTACTTGAATTTCGTAACGAGCGAGCAAACGAACGTTCGCGCGCGCGATTTACGATGTGCTCGGGCAAAAAGTATCGAACGCTTGTGCTCACGCGCGCATCGTCACGGCAATAAGCCGCTAATTTACGCCGGCGATTTATCAATTTGCACAACCGAGCGCAATCAGCGGGGCTTGATTATCGTCGACGCCGCGCGTTCGAAAAACCACAGATTTCGCGCGCGGCGCATGTGCGGATTTCTCTTGATATATATATATATATGTGTGTGTGTGTGTGTGTGTGTGTGTGTGTGTGTGTGTGTGTGTGTGTGTGTGTGTGTATGTGTGTGTATAGGTGTATATATATACACCAAGAGACATAGTCGAGATGAAAGTAACATGAGGCGTTTTGTTGTTTGTCCGATTGTTTCGTGTTTTGCTGCTGGTGATTAACGATTTATGGTCTTTGCGTCAGTGCACCGGGCTCGTCTGTAAATCTGATTTATCGTTTCTAATAATTCAATTTTGACGTAATATTTGTAATATTAATAAGCATCGGATTGTATACTAGTTGCTTGCTTAATTAAAGCAACCAAACCTTCTCGTCAAGTGCAATACTTTTCTTTTTTAACTATCTTAATGAGCTCGATGTTGAGTCAGAAATCGAATGAGAGTGCTCGGTGAAAATGATTTATTCGTATTAAAATTACTGATAAATTTATATATTTGTAACGAGGAGAGATTATACCGTTAATCTTGTCGAGCTCAATTTGTTACAATCAGATACTTAAGTGTACATTTTATAAACTATCTTTTTTATCGAGCTCACTGTAGTAGACTAAACACTTATTTTTTTATAGCACTGAACGCATATTATTTATTTAATATAATTAAGTTGTTTTAAAAATATTAAAAGGTACGGTCGCTGTTAATATACCAGTACAGGCAAAGAGATCCACTGAAGTGAGATTCTAAATTATTATTTGTTTCCTACAGCTTCTTCTCTGACAATACCCATGTCAAGAAATCGTGGTATTGCACATCATGAGAAACATTTAAATCTATCAATTTTTTCTCATAACTGTTTTATAACATAAAACCAAATCTTATATTAATTTGGTAATATTTACTAATTAAATAAAGACCAGATCTAGATTTATTATTTGTATCGTATATTTTATAGTTCTGATCCTTTTTGAAATATTTATTAAATTAAATTTTCAAAACGCAATAGATGTCAGATAAGTCACCTAACGTGCACAAACGAATATAATCTGATGAAATTTATTGAAATAAATAAAATCCTAATTTACTAACATTTAGAATAATAAGTTAGATGTTTATTAAATATTACTTCGAGTAATCAAGGTATGCGATAAATAAAGAAAATAAAGATAGTTGATAACCGTGACAGTAGGCATTAATTGTGAAAGCTTACGTGTAACGGTAGATTTACGCAAAGATCGAGATTAACAAAAGTAACGAAAATTAAGTTCGAATAGAGGTGTGTGTAATGATAACAAAAGGTAAATTACAATCGCGTACAAAGGATAGAAATAGCTCATGGGAGAGGAAATGGCGCGTACGAGGGCGTAAAACAACATTAAATTGTAATCCGGAAAATTCATAATGCTCGCATCATTTAGTTAAATCTCCATACGTAAACTCAATTACGTATTGCCCCAACGCATTCCACGAACTAAAGCCGCCCTGCACTTTAAACGCGCATTTCCTACGGTCTCGTAATGCCCTGCAACTACTCCCTCGAGCTAATTATTCGAAAAACTCGAGCTCCCGCGTAATCCAACAGAAATTAGCGAGAATGATATAAACTTCTCGATTCTCGGTATAGGTATAAATAACCGCGACGAGGGCGCAGGTAAAAAAAACTCCGAGACAACAATGTCGAAAGAAGATAACGTGTAATAATAAGAAGTTCACCAACGAGCTAATTACGCGTAATGAGGTGCACGCGACGCGCGCGCCGCTTATTCATAACCGACGGATGCATAATTCGCGCATGCGTTGGATTAAAAGCCTGTGATTAATATCTCCGGGACCATTATCCTGATACTCAAAGGGCTCCAATTAGAAATAGAATCGTTAAAAAAGATACACACAGACACACATGTGTATAATACATCGGCGTGTACTCGGTGTGCATCGCGTCTTTTGATGTATCGCGTCGCTTCGTTTTTCACGGTATATATATAATTACGCGTGTATAATTGACCGAGCTCTTTCTTCCTTTCCTTGCTGATTGTTGAAGTTTGAAAGACCAATGTTTTTTCTCTTTTTTGTTTTTTGCTTTCCGAGGGATTGGATTATTCCGGATCAAACGACCGATGGCGATTTCGCAGGATAATGAGGGAATTGCCATTTTTCAAACCGATTAATCGTCGGCTCGTTACGTTTATGCGATGTTTATCCTTTAATGATTTGAATGAATTATTATTTCGAATTGCACGTTTTAAGGGTGTAGTTATACTTTTTTCATGATCCACAATCAAAGCGAACATCGAGAAGCGTTAATTCTTAAACCGCTTGGTTATAATGCGCTTTAGTTAATTTTCATATTATGTAAATTTAAAATTAATTAATATAAATAATTTATTAACAATTCATTTTTAAAGTATTAAATAAGTAGACCAAGTTTTAACAAAACAAGTCAGATAAAGGTATAAAAAGATCATAATTATCACTAAAAATTGTAATTAAATTGTAAATATAACTATATTCACATAGGTATACACCGAAAGAAAATAATCGAAAGCTAGATTTTCAATCTAAAACTCTATTGCAATTTTCGAAATCGATATGACCGGTTAAGCCGTTAAAACAATCCAAGTCCGCGTGCGTATTTTCAAAAAAGAAACCATAGCCCAAGGTATAGCCGCGATCGCGCACTCGAAATTGAAAAATGATAAAATCGCGCGGGCACGAGGGAAACCTTCCCTCTCTCTCTCTTCCCTCTCTCTCTCCAGACGACTCTACCTCTCGACGATGGCTTTTCGATAATTTGTAAAATTCGATTTCACGGTCACTCGTTATACGTGACTCTCGCTCCTTCCCGAAACTCGAGGGCGTCCGAGCGCATGCCTCTTAGGCCAGCGAAATTATATTTGATTCTAATCTAGCAAATGGGACGGCAGTACTGTCTATTTATTTACACTTCGCTTATTCTTTGCTTGCTGGGTACGTGTATCAATGTGTTTGTATGTGTGTGAGAGAGAGAGAGAGAGAGAGAGAAAAGGGGAGAGTTTGCCCTTTATTTGTCGTTGCCGCCACCATTTTTTCTCGGCAATATCAATTTTTATTAGGGAGTTCGCGAATCCCATTATCGGTCCTTTCTTACTTCTCCAGGGGGATCAATTTAATGAAGTATATATGGCGGGGTGAAAAAAATGTATACGTAGATTACTATCGATTGCCAACTAAATTGATCCTATCGCCCTGAGTAGTTTTCGAACGAAATTCGTATATAGAAATGCGTTCGCAGTTTAGGGCTCGTTCATTTTATAAAATTAACGTTTCGAGATTTATACTCGATGTATACGTATATTTCGTTGATTATACTTCAATGTATATTTGTTTTATCATTTGCTGTACGATTTTCATCGAGCATTTGTTTACATTGTAGAAGTTGCAAATAATAATGTATATAAGTGCCAATTTGATATGATACTGGAAAAATCATTATTAAAACGCATTTACAAACGTATATATACAATATTTACAAGGTAATTCGGATGGCTGAATCGAACGAAACACCTTAAATTCTATATAAATATAATTGTACGAAACTAAAACCTGAGTGAATAATATTCATCGTTTTGTAGCTGTTACCCAAAAAAGAATAAAATACTTATAACATACCTAATTCAATAGAAACTAAAAATACAATCGATCGATCCAATATATATACCGTTCATAAGTTATTAAATTCAATCAATTAAACTGTCACTCGGGCAAAGTGTCGTGCTCTTAAAAGTCACTTTCTCGTTGACCAAGACGTTGGAAGAGACGAATGTTCTATTGAAAAAAAGGCCAAGAGGATGGGAAAGGAGGGAGAGATGCAGGAATTTGATGTCTTCGCTGTGAAAGTTTAATATCGCGTTGACCCGTCGTATACCGCAAATACGCGCGTGCCGAGATGCTGCCACGGTCCGGCAATTTACGTTTCGGAGAGAAAGGAGCACGAGTCGAATTAGACAAATGGCAAGAAAGGTTGAGGGTATAGTTGTACTTAGCCGATTGACAACAGAGAAAGAGAAAGAAAGTGCATTGAGTTATTAAACTGAAGGACAAGGAATTTAGTTTGCCTGGATTAATCTAATTTTGTTAATGTTATAGTGCTGGCAAAAATGTAGTACATTATTCATATTTTAATTAACTTAAATACCGTTTCTTATCAAAATTTATACCATACACTCAATTATTATTGTAGTAAAGAAGTAGTAAAAAGATGTTCATTTTTAAGTTTAATTCTCAAACAATGCTCCATTTTTTCTTAACCATATATAGGAATTATATACATATATTTGTAAAAGCAATTCAAAAAAATAAAGGAACAATGTGTTTATATAGAAAAGCAGATTAAACCACTTTATGTAATATTAGCTAAGGAAAAAATGATGTGGATGTCAATAATTGAATACCTCACTTAAAGTATTGTAACATACATGGTCCGTAAATCATCGTAGTAACAAAAGAAAAGTCTACGATTTATAATAAACCAAAGGGGATCTAAGGATTTTGTATCGTTATATACCGGCAATTGAAAATAACACGTTATCATTATTTATTTAACGTCCCTCGCAAAACGTAAACTATCTAATAAATTTTATTTTTACAGGCATTAAAAGATTGAAACGGGGAGAATCGAGCGGGCGGGGTGGAGGAGTGGGGTCGAAAGCAATGGATGCGAGAGTAAAAGAGAGAAAGCTGAGCTAAGGTCGAGTCCTTGCCCAGCGAATTGGATTTTTAATCGGCGAGCACTCGCCGGAAAATAGCCACTTCGAGCTGCCACGCCGCGTCTATAAATGCTCGACCACTTGTTTTCCGCTCTCACCCCCTAACGAAGAAGTATTGGAGCCGCACGTGGATCCGATCGAGTGACTCGATCCGATCCCTCCCGATCCTATTTTCGCGCTCGACCAGTCGTTATTTCGTTAGCGATTGCTAATTTAATGGAAATGCCGGGGTGAGCCCACCAATCAAAAACGTAATTTCTTTGCGACACGAAGATGGAAACGAACAAAAGGGTGTGCCAAACTCATTTTTTTCTTTTCTTTTAATGCGGGCTTCGAATTTGATTGGATTGCGGAGTTCAATTTTTGCTTTATTTTTTATTATTTATATTTTATTATTTAAATTGTTGTAACACATAACTGGAAAAAGTTAAAGTTCAGTGTACAACAAACATTATAAATCTCTTATTACCATCAATACAGTGACATTTAATTAATGCATGATACTTTTGAACATCAAGCTCTAAAACAAAAATTAAATTTCTATTATATTTCGTAGCAGAAAATATTTCCGTTAATATCGTCCCCGAAATATCCAAGTTCGAATCGAGCCTCACGCAATATTTATCGCGGCCGTCGCTCGATTTTGCTATAATACATCAGTCAATAAATTCACGGATCAAATTGCCCGAACGATTCGAGAGCGGCTGCGGCGACTGGCATCTTGATACTTTTTCCATTTGCCGAAATTGATATTACTTTCGTAAAAGCGCTGCTGCACCGGCCATCCGACTATACCCAAGATTCATTCGGACCTATAAATTTCTTGACGCGAGGCCGCGACTGCGCGCACGGATTTCCCATTTTACTTATGCGCATTAATTTATCGAAAGGGATGAAACGGTTTCCTTTTTCTCAGTCGCTTGATACTTCCTTTGGTTCATTTTTTTAATGCTGCAACATATACGTACAGTATGTCAGAGTATTACTAAGAAGTAAAAAACTAAAAAGTAATACATTCGCGCGATCCACCGTCCAAAACATTACTTATAAATTCGGATTATTCAAACGTTAATAGTGTAATCAATATCTTACTTAAAGTAATTATTTCGAATAAAACTTCATAATACATGTATAATAAAATAGTGAAAAGTACATTTGAATTGTTTGACGTTTATTAAAGCGAAAAGGAAACACATTTAATTTAAAAGATACATTAACAAAGTCAAAAGAGATTAGGTAAAAGAAATGGTATACATCAGAAATCAGAAATAGAGATAAAAATGGGTTGAATTCCTGAGAGGTGAGCACAAACGCGACTGCTAATTCATGAAATAGAATAAAAGGATGTATGATTGAAAGACATAGCTGGATGATATATAAATAGCGAAAGTCAAAGCTCGAGACTCGCGCGAAGTGATCGGGCATCAGGTCTCTTAATTGCACTCGGCCATGCGAGCTCCAGGCGCACGCACGTCGTCCCCTCGTAAATTAACACGTCGATATCGCATTGATAATCGCTACGTCGCATCCTCGGTCTCTCTTTCTCGCGCTCGTCTTTCGGTTTCATTACGCCGTCACGCTCGCTTGCTCGCTTGCTCGCGCGCGCGCGCGCCCAGCTCGTTGTGCCGACACTTTTACGCGCTTGATAAATGGAGAGCCGTGTAATATACGCGCCGAAGAGACGGGGATTGACGAAAGGCCTTGCTCGCGCTAATGAAATCACTCGTTTCGTACGTACCCAGTGCGGATCCTAGAATCGATTCCGGATACTACTTCGATATTACCAAACTTGCATTGGAAAATGTCCTGTACATTCCTTTTACTTTTCTTAACTTGTAGGTATCTTTTATTGGAAACGATTTATTGTTTCGAAATGTTATGACTGATTTTAACTTTATAACAAATTACTCTCACACCGCCTTTATTTTACTCTGTTTTATACATTTCAATATAATGGATACAAATCCAGATAAATAAACTTAATATTTTATGATATAATTAAGTTTCTTAAAATGTACGTGATTCCATTATAATTGCTAAATGTAACGAAACAATACGTGCTGATGCACTACAACACTCATAATTTTCCGAAAGATAAATTTAGGTAAACGACAATGTAGTTACTCAAGCAGTATCTAAATTTTGAAGAAAAAAACAACGTTAATGTGGAGACAGTTAAAAATAGTTAGAGAAATGAAAATAAAAATAAACGTGGTAATTGCCAGGATGCGCAAAAGTACATTTGCGTAACGTTGAAAGACATACGAAGGCGAAAATTGAGAAAAACCCAGAAGGAGAAAGAGAAGGATATGTGAACACGAGCTTATGCTTAAGATCATTATGAAACCATTAAGCGATAGGCTAAATATGGAAGATGAGTAATTACTTCGAGTTAATTATCCAGCGCATTTTGATGAGCGAATCAACGAAAATTTCATTCAAATAAGTACATGAGATTATATAACTTAAAAGGCTTGGCAATGCATCGAAATAATTATTTCAACCCTATTACCCATTTTGGAATTAAAACGCCGATTTAATATTCTTCTGTAAAAAAATTAACAATGAATAATTAATAGTTTATTATAAGATAGAAGAACATTACGTTTATTAATGCAATGAATAATTACTATTAGACTAAAATTTACGCTCTAAAATTGGTTTTACTTCCTGCTCAAAGTTTCATTAATTTACATATTTAATAAGTTTGAATTTATTGAAATAAAGAATGATCAATTTTCATGTACCCGCTAACTGATGGCCAAAGTTTTACGATATTTTTAGATATTTTAATGTCGATATCATTTTAAAAACAAATATCTTATACTCATTAACATAATTATCATAAATAACAATAAATTAATATTAATATAAAGTTATAATGTACCTTACAAAGTATTTATTACAATCATATACTAATTAATTACTCAAACCATAACTTCAAAAAGCAGAATATTCTGCCATCAATTATTAATCCATCAACATATACAAAATATTCGATTTATCAACGGTTGAACAAAATGTAATTAATCCCCTCACAAGCTCAAATTACTAAATTTTCCAAAGGTATTCTAGTTCACGTCGACCTTAATTTTCTTTTCATAATTCTCTATACCTTTTTTGTTAATTAATTAATATATTAATATTTCACTTACCGTAAAAACAGTTTTACTCTGTTTTATAAAACTTCTCCTGCACGTAAATAGCACAAATTTAATAGCGAAAAATAAACATTTTAATTTAATAAAATTTTGTGCTTTAATTGCACAATAAACGATGTAATTTTACGTCCTTGTTGAAAAAAAATAAATTTCCCTAAGTATTTTATGGTATTAATTTCCAGATTTTTTAATCAAGTTAACTTAAAAAGCAAATAATGTTTGAGACGTCAAATGTAAAATATTCGAGTTTTTCTTTTAAAATGTATTTGTCGAAATAGTAAAAAATAAATGCAAGCATCAATCATTGTTTAAAAAAAAACATAGAAACTGTTATGTCAGTGAAGATTATAATATTTGGAAAGCACGTTAAATTTGAATTTTGGAAAAGGGTTAAATAGCCATGCCTATAATAAAACGTAAAAGATCGTAATTTTGCAAAAACCATCAAGCAACCCTCCAGTCAGCAGATTGAAAAGGGCGTCAAACTCCCCCGCACGAATATATCGCGAGAAGGGCAGGCGTAATTTTCGGGCCCGGTTCATCGATGACTCGGATTAAAATTTAATTACTTCGGGCATTAATCAGGGGCCAAGCTCGCATCGAAAACCGAGGAAGCTCGCGTTCGGAGATAAAGACGGACAGAGACGGATATAGAACGAAAGAGAGAACGGGAGAAAGAGAGACTTTGCGCCGCCGCCTCTAATGTGATTGGTTTACTGCTCCCATAGTGTACGCGTGCAAGCAAGAGAGAAAGAGAGAACCAAGACTTATACTCCGCTCGCCGGTAAAATGGAATTAGCTTTTCACAATTTCGCGCAGTCCATCGTTCTAAGTGGGCGAAAACCTCGCGCCACGTCCCTCTCTTTATCTTTCCTCCGTCCTTTCTTTTCACCCCACTACTACCTCCCAAGCCCTGCGTTATACCTATATCTCTATATACCTGTATAGACTCTGTTTCCTTATATATTTCGTAGCTCTTACGGAAATTGGGATATTATGAATAATTATTAACTTTCATTTAGCGTTAATTAATTTTTTAGTTGATTTAAGCGGTGAATTATATAACAATTATTTATTTATTTATTTATCCTTTTACAAGACAATCGCTGCATATAATAAAAGTTGTGTGATTATGCTGTTATTATCAAATTTATCGAAATTTAATCATTCTACCGGATAAACTATAGTAGGTTTTGTTAAACTATATACCTATAAGCACATTTTTTCAAACAAAAGTTGTTCTAAATCATTTTGCAAAAAACTCAATTTTTACTATACCCATAGTTTTCTCTAACATGGTTTTTCAATCACTTTATTGCTATACTGAACTGTACTATAAAAATAAATGACGTGAACCTGATATACCTGAAATAAATTCATAATTTAAATCCATTTATACAAAAACAAAAATTCAAATAATTACTCTTATTCTGCTTTCTGTTTCATAATGTACTGTTACGAATACACATTTATAATATTTACAATTTTAATTACAACTGCAAATTTATCATTTTCACAATTAATTTACAACATTTCATTTTAAGAGTGGTGACCATAATTTCCAATTAATATGCAATAAACTACCAATTTGAGAACTATAATTAACAATCTAAAGAAAAAGTGTTTCGTGTTAATTTAAAAGACATTTAGAAATTTTAATTATTTTTATCATTTTATTTCTATATACATATAACAGTTAAACTTTCGATAAATTTAGTACCGCATAAATCACACATATAAAATTAACAATTACATTAAATAATTCATCAGGTTAAACAGACCAACGATCTGATATACCTATTGCATTTTAAACATATTTAGATATACATTTACAAATATAAATATATTAACATTTCCATTATTCAAAGCAACGCTTAAGCACATGAATATTTATCTCAAATTAGATAAAATGACAAAAATCAGTTTGACAAAACGCGCGCGGTTGCGACTTTGTATTACAAATTTAAATGACATATACCCAACAGTAATAAATAAATTTATATCTACCGCTATTTTAATTTAATATCGCACTACCCGTTTCAATTATAATAATAAAAAAATAAAGGTGTATATATAAATTATTGAATTACTTGCTTCACTATTGTTATTCGACGTACTGCAACCAGATATAAGCCGCAGCATAAATAAAGTTTTATCACCTCTTTTCTTATGGGCTCCTTTCGAAGCAGACTCTCTCTCTCTCTCTTTCTCTCTCTCTCTTTCTCTCTCTCTCTCTTCTCTCTCTCTCTCTCTCTCTCTCATACACTTTATGTATCTATCTGTTTTTCTTTCTTACACTTTCTTACTTTCTTAGCTGTATACTCGCACGTGGGTTTGCGTCTCTAATCCCGGAAAATGCGCTCGATTGACCGGGTAAAACTTGAGGCTTTGGTAATTGATTATTCATGGAGTTAGGCATGATCGATACACAGATTTAAGTCTCGTGTGCAAAAGTAACCGCGATACATATACACATTCACACATGTGTGTATATACACATAAGGAAAACAGATCGAAGGAACACAACATTTTTATTATTGGCCAAGACACACACACGCGCGCGCACGCACACACACATATACACACACATTGGACTGATGAATGGATTGATGCAATTCTACTCTCGGGTTTTTATCGAAATTGAGAGTTAGAGTCTATTTTTAAAATTAATGGCTCGCGTTATATTATTGCGGGTATATAGGGTTTGACAGATTTTCACTGACGGTTTATATTTATATTAATTCATTCCACGGAATCATATTGTTACCGAGAAACAGTCTAATTGCATAATGGAATTGGAGTTTATACTTTATCAAAGCTTTTTTATGTATTAAAATTATTTTATTGATTAGACGAAAACAGAACATGTATATAGGTATTACTGGTTTGTCAATATTACACATAATATAAATAGTAATTTAAAATTGTTATAGAATATAATAACTATTAATGTAAATATCTGACCCTGTTTGAAACAGATTCCATATCTTAATTACGCGGAGAAAAAAGTTGTAGTAAATATTACAATGTTATCGAATAATCGATAGGGACAGATTTGACAAGTTATAAAAATTACTATATTTTATAGGAAAATGTACTACTGAGTTATTAATATTTATTATATTTTTGTTAAATTTATTCAAAACTGTAAGTTTAAATGTTACTGTACCACATAATACTTTTTACGATTAGTCAAATCCATCTCCCAATCACTAAATGAAATTATAATTTTACAACCTTTTTCTTCGTGTATGTATTGTAAATAGAAAAGTGGTAAAACCTTTTTTGTCATTGTTTTCGGTCACTTATTAGAATAAAAACGGCAGTTCCATGACGTTTGCCAATTAATTAGAAATTTTAAACCCTCAAAAAGTGGCTTTCATCAAGTAAATTGAAACCAAAAGCAATTAATTAAAAGTAATTAAAATGGGATTAAAAATGTTTTTGGCAAATATCTTTAAAAGATTGTTTTAAATAATATTCGATGAGATTCGATGTGATAGGAAATTCTGATTAGAGTATCGTAAGGGGTAAGAACTGAATTATAATAAATTCACGAATATACTCATTATATGAAATGGGAGAGCACAGTTAAAAAAAAAGTTTCACAAATAATAATTAATCGACCATATTTCATCCTCAATTTCAAGAAATGCATCCATTTTAAATAAATAAATTTTTACCATAAAATCGGTAATATGACTGAAAGTAGATTTTGTACTTTAAATAAAATATAAAATATACATTTTTCAAGAATTTCGTTATCTCATACTAAATACTTACAGATTATAACTTACGGTATTATTGTATTTATATATATATATATAATTATAAATTTTTTTTTTATTATATTGTGAATATTAGATCGACTTATATACTATACCAATGAAGCACAATCGAGCTCTTTTTTACTAATAAGCACTTAGATACAAATTTCATCTAGATTTACAAGCGTGAAAAGTAAAAATATTTGAGATTTACGAAAAAAGCGTAAACTCGTGTGCGGACGGGGTATATGTACGTATAGGCAAAATGAGACAGAGGCCTCGAATGCGAAGCATTTCATTTCGAGCGTTCGATTGATTTACCTCGAGCCGCTGCGAAGCTTTCCGATAAAAGGGATTCAACAAATTACGAAAAAACAATCTGCTCTTCTATCCTCGTCTCACCCTCTACCTCTCTCGCTCTTTCACTTTCTATCTGCTTTCTCTCTTTGTCTCTGTCGCAACTGTTTTTAACATCCTATCAATTCTCTTTCGCTACCTTCTTTCTTTATCGAGAGTACATCCGTGTATTAAAATTATTCGACACCATTGCAATGTTTGGATTGTTTCTATTCCTTTAGAAATCCAATTTATATATACATACATACCTATACCAATTTAATAAATTAAATTGGTATTTCATAACTGATAATTATACAATATTTTATTTCACTATTCCTGTGAGTAGTTTACACTTTCGATAATTTTAAACTTTTACGTATAAAATATAATAATTTAAAACGATTTTGTAATAAAAGCTTGGTTAAATAAAACGATGGGAGTTTCTTTAAGCTCGTATTTTCAGAATGATCTTTTCGTTTAATTTATCAGTATTCGTCTAACTTTCTCCCTCATTCTCTGACTCACAAAGGTATTACGACGGACGTCGTGCCGGTAGAGACTGCGAGAGTACACAGGGAGAGGCCGAAGTGGCGTTTTCATTTTGAGAAGAGCTACGTGCAGGGAATATACCAACAGCTGAGAGAAAAAGAGAGGATGAATGAGTCGATTGCTCAATCAATCGGTACTCGAGATCCCGCAACAAGGCGCCTTCGCCTCGATTTGCACAAATTACTCGTGCGTATATACTGTGATGTACTTTTGTCAATTTATTTTTACTCTCCTTTATTGTTATTGCACAACTTTTTTCCAGATTTCCCTTTTAAATAACTTTTCGTCGATTCGTAAGTATTCGTTTGATAATTTAGTCTTTTTGTTTTTGGAAAAGTTATATTTACTTATTTTTAGTTTTTTTAATACATAACTGGAAATTAATCTAATATCCATTTCTACGAAACGCGAATGTATGAAATAATAATTTTGGATGTAAATTTCGAATCTATTAGATGAAAATTTCGTGTTATTTATAGTTTAAACCTCGATCATAAGTAAACTACCGATATTGTTTATCGAGTCATTGTCACTTATTTTCTTATTCAGGAGGATGATAAAGAAGTAACGCAAATTATTTAATATGATGATTTATTTTATGACATAAAAATGTATTTATATCTTTATAGTTAATAATGACAAAGTTTTTGTAACAATTTGACCAATCTGCTGTATCAAAATACGACTGATAAATTATATAAATAAATAATTTGTCATTTATGTATAGAGTCCAACTTAATCGTGGCGCATATATTGTCACTATTTTTATTATATCTAAGAAAAGAATAATGCATTTTATTACGTAAAAATGCAGGGTATAATACGTTCTAAAATAGATAATCGATGGTTTATGAAATAATATAATATTATTGGGTTTTACGTAAAATAAAATACGCGCGAATAGTAAATGAGAAATCGGTAAAAATAAAAGAAAATGGAGAAACGAATAGAGCAGACCGAGAGATAAATGAAACCAACCGAAGGAAATAAAGGGAAAGGGAATTAGTAAAATGGGAAACAATAAATAACTGCAAATACAAAAAAATCATGTTACGTGACATTTGATAGAAATGTATTTTATTGTGTAATCGAATAATAATTCAATCTGCTTTGCACAAGAGAATGGAATTTGTACATAATTGAGATTTTAATTGAAATGTACACAATTAATTAAAACCATAGCAAAGTATTTTGTTAATTAGTAAATACGAAATGAGAACATACTTCAAAGTGTTTTATACTACAAAAACAAATTAAAATTGATTGATAAATCGTAACAGACAGTAACAGATTGAAATACACTCTTTTAATTGTTTTAATTTGCATTCAAAATCGCTAATCCTTTTATATCAACCTAGCCTTTTAATTAAATAATAACCTGCTACGAAATATCATTTAAATAAATCTAGCGTTTTACAAAAAAAAATATTTTTATAACATATTTTATATAGAAATTTCGAGTAGTAAGACGTTTTTACCATTGGTGAAAGCCACTCTGTAAATTAATGTGATTTATAGAATATTTTACGTCGTAATTGAAAATAATGAAAATATCCTAGTCACAGCAACGTTATTAATTATATCTAAGAATTTAAGAAAGATCGAAACGGAACATCAACGTCAGTTGGATCGGCCGATATCGACAAAGCTGTTTTTCGAGCAGCAAGTGCATCGATCTCCGACTAGGTTATTATACCGTCGGCGTTACAGGCAACCCCTCACGTGTATGCATATATACATGCATAGAAGGAGAGAGAGAGAGAGAGGGGGGAGGAGAAAGGTGAGGAGAAGGAGGAGGTGGAGGAGAAAGGTAGAAGGAGAGAGTTGGGTGCTCTTTCTCGGGGATTTAGGATCGAGCGGGAGGCTACGAGAGGTAAATAGGACTCCTGGCCGTTCTGCCGTAAAATTGTATGTGAAATTGTGCCATGCGTCTTGGGCGAATTGAATTGCCGGTAACGACACTGATTTTATTGCTTGTTTCGTCGTCCACGGATATACATACGCGACGGTTTTCCCCGTCTTTTCCCCTCTTTACCTTTATGGAGGCAAGATCGCGCGGTTACTACCGATTTTGCGTATTTTACGAATCGACGATTCCATTTAATTTAATACCGCCTCTGTATAACCGAACGAGTGCCACTGTTATTCATTCCTTTACCAGGACAAGACGTGGATCGCCAAGTATTTAAACTACTTTTTACGCAAACTTTTATTTAATTTTTATCCTCGAAATCGTAGTTTTTCACAAGATACTGGAATATGAAATTATATCAATCCTTAATTATAAGGTATATAATAATATATGTCTACATTTATTTATTCGAAACAAGGTATTTCATTATTATATCGTATTTATTTATTAATTTTAATTATCGTGGACGATATAACGCTCGTTTTTAATCGTACACCCAATTACTATAACGCAATATCCTCAATCAATTAAAATTTCTTTATTTTTATTTACCAAATCGATATAGACGAATATACCAGCATTCCATTAAATTTGAAATTCCAGATCCGTAAAACCGAGCGAGCGAGCGCGCGCGAGATAGAGAGAGATAGAGAGAGATAGAGAGAGAGAGAGATATAGAGGTAGATAGATACATATACATATACCATCTCTGTATACATCAGGGAATCGCAAGAACAGCTTTAGGATAAAAAAAGTTGCCCGAAAATTCCCCGGGGGTCTCGTTTTGCGCATACCCTTCGTTCTGATTACGTTCTAATTGCACTGGGCTCCCGCGTAAAATCAATGTAATCACTCAATCACGTAAATTGCACTTTCAAACAAAACAATCGCGGGCCGTAGGAATCAGTGTAATTGTCGCGCCGATCCTCGTGCACTCAAGCAATCCGCGCGCGGGTACGTTCGTTCGTTCGCTCGCTCGCGAAAATTAACAAGGTCCATTAACGGGCTGGCAAGCGCAGGATGGACGGCGAAAACGAGAAATATAATCAGTGAAAATTTAATCGGCTGCTCCGAGCGAGCCCCGAGGTTGCGGGATAATAAAAACCAATCGTTAAACAATTGATCATAGTCCGGATGATTTTCAATGATTTAACATTATTTCACGCTAACTCTAACTGTATTCGTATCTATTAACATTTAATACTTATTAGGTAACGTATTCCAATCTTTATTATCTACCTGATATTTATTAAATAATAATTAAGGGTTATTTCTAGTTTGATTCTATTGTTATACGCATCTGTGGTACAAAATATATTTACTAATAGATGCGGCTGATACGCAGAGTATTTGATCATTGGTGGTTCATTTATTTGAGTGAAACTGCAGGATAACATTGTTTGATTCTGAAAGAGAATATTCGTTGTGGGAATTTATTAAATATATTGTTTAAAAAATATATTTCTCTTACACTTCAGTACTATATAAATCTAGTATATTTTCTAATTCATATTGAGGATAAAAATATTACTTTACAAACAAACTTTATTTTTTAATATTATAAAAATAAATTATTAAAGATTTACTTGTATTACAAAAAAATTAAGTTGAGACATATTTAAAAATTATAAATATAAACTAATTAATGCTTCCGCAAAGCATAAAAACCGTTAGTTATATTCATAATTATTTTAACCCTTCACTGTCATACCTCCAAATAATATCATGAGTGTCACAGGGGGACATTTTGGACATCAGCGCATTTAAATTGCTGTAAAAATTGTACTAATAAATGTATTTGTTTTCAAAATTCCTTTTGAAATCTCTTCTAAACAACCAATAAATGACACCTTAAGATAAATTTCATTATTGACGCGTAAAATAAATAAAAACTATGCAGATAACGAAATATTTTTGTTCTAATAAAAAAATACTGAGATTTTTGGGACTCTCAGTGACAGTTAAGGATTAAATATCAAAATTAACTGCAAATGATTGCAACTTAAATTCATGCCTCTGTGCAATCATTGTGCAAATATTTTTTTCTAAGAGGAAATTCAATTTATTTATACATATATATACTTGATCCTAAATGATTTATACATATCCATATCAAAGTTCGTTTAACCAATCGAACTAATTAATCTATTAAATTATTCGGGAGTGTCGCCCGCGCGTGCTCGCATGTGGTTATAAATATCGATGAATCGATTAGTCGTGGTAAAGCCAGGGATTCATCGATTAGGCCGGCTCGAAAACGATTCTACTGCGATTTCGATTCGACGTGTATTGTTAATAATGGCATTCTGCATTATCCCGCACATGGTGATTCAAATGCCCCTCCCCCCTCCGCCCCTCCGCCCCTCCTCTCCTCCCTTCGCCATCTCCTCCCATCTGACACTTCAACCTACCATTTAAAACGACGTGGTCTTATGCAACCGATATCGTAATTACCACGACTTCGTTTCATTATGTACCTCGACTATAACGGATCGAGGTGAGATAATTCACGACGGAAGTCGTGAATCGCAAACTCGTATTGATCGTTACCCTTTTTGATAAATCGAGTCACTATCCTAGTGAAAGATAACTCCCGGCCAATTAATTTACCTTCACTTTTATTTAATTTTCGTTTGATCAATTTCATTCGATATGATAATCTTTTAATGCCATTACAAAATCGTTACTTCGATTAAACGACTGTTGTTTAAAAAAAAGTGGTTTACGTTTATCGCTGTATTGATTATGAAATACGTATATATGCAATATCGAAAATGGATTTACAATCTGAAAAATATATTAATTTATAATTAGAGGTACGAGTCGATTAAAAATTTTATTAAATAATTTTAAATATCAATTCGTGTTTCAGTAGGTAAAGTTACGATAGCTAACGCGTAAAACCCAATAATTTTCATAAAGCTCGCGATAAGCTTTCTTCGTTCTATCAAATTAAATTCTTCCATTCGAATTAGCAAAACTAGATCCATCAAATGAACGTAAAGTGAAATTCCTACCAATCAAACTGCGTGTAATGTAAAACGTATTAACTTTTTTAATCAAGAGAATAGTCGAAAAAAAACCCCCGAATGAAATAGCTCGTTTCAAATGAAACTACGTGGCATGACAGAAAAAACAAAAAAGTATTAATCACCGTGGCGAAAAAAAAGGAAGTGGCTTCGTAAATTGGGGAAAGGAATGAAAAGGATAGCCCGATGTCTATAAACCGAAGTTTGCGCGATCGGTTCGAGAGCGCACACGTTCGAAATTGCTTGGCCCCCGTGTATATACACAGAGACTCGAAGCAATAATTAATTTCGGTAACGCGCAAGAATTTAATAAGCGAGCCCGGAGTGCGTGCGTGCGATACGTCAAAACCGTCGACGTTATATCGCGCTCGCGGAGGTTCAAACTGGGCCATTCGCCGGCGATTGGTTTTGATGTATAAGTCTAGTGTGGAAGGGGGCTAAAAACAGGGGTGGAAAGGTACGGGGGTGGTACACCGGAAAAAGGAGAGGGGAAACTGCGCCCGGAACCGTCCATAATTTGTATTCAATGATTTACCGGGGCTAATTGCAGAATGCAGCGAGGGGTAATATCGCTTTGCAGTTTACGCCGGGAGCGGGCGAGGCTATACTTTAGTTTGCAATTTAAACTTTACTTCCTCTGGAATTGATTAGCTTTTAGTAATTAAGCAAGCAGCGCCTTGCCCCACCACTTGCGCTCAGCCCCCACCACCTTAGTTGCTCCTGACCCTAGCCGACGTCGAGGCTCACTCTCGCTCGCTCGCCTCGCTCGCACTCGCGCACGCTTCCTCCGTTCGTTCCACGAGTCTTCTTTTGTATACACGAGGTATTCTGTGTTATTCGCTTTAGCCAATGCATTTTTTTTCTAAATTTTTTCCTACTCGCTTGTTCATTTTCATTTTTTCATTCAACACTCTATCTGACTCGTTTCGATTATTATTTCAAGGACACACAGGATTTTTCTCTATATCTTCATATTTTTTATTTTAAAATATTAGACCTTTAGATTAGATTCTTATTATAAAAAAGTTTGAGATTCAGCATTACATATTTTACCACTTAAAAATATTCATTAATAATCGATAAAATCGTAAATCTGGATCAACACTTAATCAAAATGGTTATAAGTCGAATATAAATAGCTTATATACACGTTTATAATATCGCATATATTGAAACCTGTCAATCAAGTAATCGTCTTAAAAGAGTAAGTATTCGTAACTGTGTCAAACTACTTTCAATCAAATACAATTTTGAACCACATCGATCTAATTTTCCAAACATCCACTTTCGTGATTGAATGAAATATCTCCTCGGCCATCTCTAAAAATAAAATTCCCCCCCAAGCTTGATCCAGTTCGTGGTACTAGGTTGAAGTCACACCACTCGTTGAAATGACCCTCCGCAAATTCGATCGAGCCAGAAAACGGAAGTCCCCGTGTAGCTCGCGTCGCGCGGCTTTCTCTCCTCCCATTGAACGCACGCTTGCTCTTTCTGGCGTCGTTGCGCTGGAAGGGCGGTTTTAATCAACGCTCCGCCGGCGTGTCTGCCGAGAGGGACAGACGCTTCACCCGCGTATTTTTTGACGCGAAAATCTAACCTTTAACCGTAACCTCGCACTCGTGTTGTTGTTATGCGTACGGTTCGTCTAGGGTCTAAATGGGTGGCTTCGGTCGGGATTCTAATTTAAATTTTTTAATTAATCGTTTTATTAATCTGTTCTTTCGAGTTCTCTGACAGATTTATGCCGACTTATTGACAAAAACAACTGTTTACTTAAATAATCAATAGTTTGATAAAAATAATTTGATCTCTTAAAATAACCCTATTCCTGAGACCAATCCTATATCGTTGCACAATTACTCGGAAACGTTAATAAATTTAGAGACTAGTTCGGTTAGAAAATGAAATTAACCAGCATCCCACAACGGAAATCACGAGTAGAGTATGCGAATGAAAAAAAAAAGAAAGAAAGAAAAAAAAAGGTTAAATAATCCACGAGGACCCCCGGCGAATTTATTAAAAACGCGGCATGGCTTAAACCGCAGACGGGCGAACTTAACCTCAAACCGGAGCGCCACGCGCTCACTCCATCGGAGTAACGGAGAAGTAGGGGAAACGGGGGTGGCGAGACTCGCTCGCAGTGCTAAGCAATTTCGGCATGGAATGCGTTTCCCTCGATGGCTCTCGCGTCTACGTTGCTTGCCCAGGCGGGACAGGCCCAACCAATTTCAAGTTCCATTATGTACCCCTTGCCTTGCCGCCGCGCTGCGCGCTACCCGACCGTTTCTACCCCCCCCCCCCCCCCACCATAACGGGGTAGTTTCCCTTACCCGAGGAGCGCTCGATTTTATACGCCGGTTGGGGTGTCACTCTTTCGCGGGGATCGCTGTCTTGGCCCGTTGCGCCACCGCCTCTCCCCCTCAACCTTACCTTTTTCCACTCGACCCACGTCTCACGAAGCTCCTTTCTTTTACAAATTTTTGTTCTCTTCAATTTTTTAATTGCGTTTTTCTTACTTTAACATTTTTGAATCACCGATAAACATTTTCAGATTTATTTTTAAACGAATGTAAAACTTGTTGCTACATTGAGTTATGATAAATAAAGATGTTACGACCGAACTGTGGTGCAAGATCGATGGTACTACTATTCTTTCCATTTTTTTCATTTTTTCTAACAGTACTACTCTGAGCCAACAAGTAAATATGAACATAAAAAGGGCTGTATTTGTCAACCCTACCGTCTGTCTTTTCAAAAGGTAAGTTCTAATAAAGAGACAAGTTTATGAATGTTACTACTATTCTAATCGTTCATAGCTCGCCAACGTATAGACATAAATATTTGATCGAAGTTTAACAGAATATTGATATTCAACTATTGATTCAATTTACCAGAATTAATATTAGTTATTAATATTAAATACTTTCTGTTGCGACATATTTTACTATTTACTCGAACTTATTACATTTTTAAATCTATTTATAATATGTATTTTATAAAAGAGGTATGGTATGAGGTTTGATTTTTTTTTTATTTAAATTGCATTGTTATACAGTAATAATTAAACTAATTAAAACTTAAATCATTGTAAATAATCGAAATACTATAAAAATATGTTTAACACATCAGCGTTTATTCAGAGTTTAACAACACACGAAGAATTTCCATTCACCAAATCGGCAAACTGAATTCTAAAGCTAAAATAATTAAAACGATAACAATAAGTTATGTATTTTCCTATAATTAGAACCGTAATCAAGAGCGAATTATCGGAAAATAATATTACCAATTCTTCTCACTATTGGATATTCGAGTTTATTAAAATCGAGTTGATGACACTGAACCAAAACCAAAGTGACCTGAAAAAAATTACTTTTCGCGACAGCGTGAGAATTCATTACGACACAGGGCCAAGCGACGAAAATGAAGTGCACCCGGATATGTATATACATACGTGCTCAAAGAGAGGAAGAGAAAGAAGGAGATAGGGATACGAGGTCGATATATTGGCAAGCGTCGAGGTTTTGGTAGTGCGCGATCGGAGCCACGTGCAACCCTCCTGGCGAATTTAAAAACGCAATTTACGGACAATAGAATGGCGGTCGAGTTCGGTAACCCTGTTCTTTTTTTTCCTTCGCTCTCGAGACTTAACCTCTTCTTGCTTCTCACACCTATACGGAAAAAAAGTTTTTCAATTAATTTTAAAAAAAAATCATCTATTGCCTTGCCTTTGTTCTTTCTCGTTTGGCTTTTAAACGAGCGGCTGTAAGTATATGGGTGAGAAATGAGCATTTAATGATTCTTGTTATTAATTCCATCTTTTATCATTTTTCAATTTCAACAAGTGCAATTTCTGTAATTTCGCAATCCACGTCATCTTATTGTAAAGCTATATGCGTATACTTAACTTTATAAATGCAGCTATCAACGAAATGGTCGATATTAAATAAAAAAATTACACTGGAGAATATAATTTACTAAAAGTTTAAAAAAACTTTTAAATTCGAAAATATAATGATGTTAATAAATGAAGAAAGAAGTTCTTTAAAATGAACCTCTCATCCACAGAGAATTACAATAGCGAATAGCTAATCCACTATTCTTTCAAATTTCATAGTCAATTACACAATAATCGGTTCTCCCGGTATTTCTTTTTTTATCCAGTGAACCCTTTCGCATGGTGTTCCAAGGCGAAAGGAGAAAACGGGGCCAGGACTCGCTCTCGGTCTACTCGGAGTCGGCCGTAAAATGTTGCTTTTTAATTTAGGAGCCACGCCGCGGGGTTAATATACGGCTTTAATTTCGGGATTTCATTTACGGGAGAACCGAGGGAGGGTTCGCCAAGCGCGTGGGCGTTGGAGTGGGCGGAATGAGAAAACGCCGCGCGCGCGAAGGAAGCGCTCAGAAGTTGAGTCGAAGACTTATCGGTACAAAGAAGACGCCGGATCTTTAGTTGCTCGATTTTAGACAAATGATGACTAGGTGATGAGGTAAACATCAACGACTATTATATTCTACGAGTTACAAACTAATTTTTAATTATTTCTTTCTCACTATTTTGTTGTAGCTTTTTCTTAATAAATATTGTACAGTTTACCGGTATGCTAAACTAAGATAAACTCGAACTTGTTACGTTACCATTCGAAACATTTTCCGACTGAGAAGTACTGTTTTTACAAAAATTAATAATTTATTATATATATATATATACTTAATTTATTTATATGTTTGTCAACGACACGCATGTTTTGAGATCAATTATTAGTAGATCCTACGCTTCTGTTCTCATACACTTCGTTGGAGAAATGTGTATTAAATTATATTTTTTATTCACCTATTTAGCTTTTGTAAATATTTTTGTATAAAGGGGAAACCCGTCCCATCATCAATAAATAAATAAATAAATAAATGGAAAAATATAAAAATTTAAACAAAACCCCGAAAGTAATCCATAATTGTGCAAAGTATTAATGCAATTGATATCCTAATTCTTGGGATTAATAGCTTTTAAGATTTAAGTCACTCTGTACGGATATGAAAAAATTTTAAAATCTATTTATTATATACATTACTCCAGCTATCGTCTTAAAAAATTGCACAATCATAGATTGCGATGTAGTAAATGTCAATGTTCTCGAGATTTTCCTCTAAATTTTTATATGAATTACTAAATGAATATTGAAGTAAATTTATTATTTTGACAATTCATTCACCATTGACAAAAAATTTATGTAAAACGTTCTGAGTTCGTGTTAATGCCACCTAAATGTAATAAAAGGTGAAATAACAGTGTAAAGTAGAATTAGGAAAAAGAAGAAAATAATTTTGGAATCGTCGAAAATACAATTAAGGTAAAAGCGCTTGGTTCTTTCGGTAAAACTGATCGGGATTGCGCAATCGCTCAAAATCTAACTAACGGAGACGTGCGCTTTCGAGAAAAAGCAAGGGTAACCGTCAGGCGAATGAGAGAAAGAGTGAGAGAGAGAGAGAGAGAGGAGAGGATGGAAACCGAAGGCAGGAGGCGAACCACTTCCGGCCGCGAAGATTGACTTCCGACCCGCCTCGATGCCGCGCATCACGAGGACGGTTTGGAAAGCAATCGAAGACCGCGGCGAACGAACTCGACTTCCCGGAGCTTTTTGGCAGCTTCCATTCCCTCGGCGTCGACTCCCCCAATCTCCATGTCTCCCTTGCCTCGCTTCGTTCTAGATGCCTTCCCGAGCGGAATAAACGTTATCCCTGATCCTCCTTTTGCCCGGTACGTTCGCGGTCTGATTAATTTTTTCTTACTTCTCTTACTCTTCTCCTAACTCATGTGATAACTCCTAGTTACACTTTTCTCTACTTACGGTTAGTTTCTAACTACGCACATATCTTCAAACTCATCGTAAGGATTTCATCATATAATCGATAATAAATAAATATATAATCACAGCAATTACTTTCTAACTAATGCAAATTATAATTTTATATGATAAATTGAAAAAATTTATTGTTACGCAGGCAGTGGTGATAATAAAAGTAAACAAAGTATATAAGTTTCAAGGTTTTAATTAATGCAGCTTATTAAACCCGAGTCAAACGATTTTATTGACCGAGGGAGCGTCAGAGATAAAATTATATTTACTAGTTCCTTATTAACAATTACCAGAAAAATCAATATTTCATAGGAGAAAAAACATCCGGGTTTCCTGCTGCAGTAGTAACTATAAAGCGAATATTATTATACAAGGACTGCAATTAATTATATTTTACAAAAATCCCTTCTGAAATATTACATTTTATATTTAGCGGAATAATGTTATAATGCACTGACCAATATTTCCAATTAATTATATTCAAAAAACCTTTTATAGTTGAGTATCATCTTTTATTACTTCACTTACCATTTTATGTATATACTGTACCATCATTCTTAAAAATAAAATATTTTTAACGAAACGAGCTTCGTATCGCAGTTATCACTCGAAAGATTTAATTCCATTAAGGCACTGCATAAAATGCGTAAATTAACGACTAAAAAACGTACGAAACCCAGTAATAAACGCGATCAATCGAATCAGATCGCTGTAACACTCTGGCGGCGCATGTAAAAATAATGATTTTCAGTTCGAATGCATGCGATAGGGATAAAAAAAAAGTAAGGAAACGTAGAAACTTGTTGATGCATCGATTAATCCTAACGAAAAGTATCATTATAATCGATCTACGTAAGCCACACCCCGATAATTCAATCCCTCCCGCCTCTTATCAATTAGAGTATACAACGCGCGGTTATAACCCTCCGGTTTAATAAGCCTCCTCCGATTTCATTCATAAATTATCCGTATCGGGCATTTTTCCTCCTCTTTTTCGGCGCAAACTCTCCCTTAATATGCGCGCGCGTGCACTCCGACGTTAATTAAAATTTTTACGTGACAAAAAAAAAAGATCGGGCTTAAGGTTGCTCTACCCCCCTCCCACCAGCACCTCTTCCTCTTTCTCCTCCTGAGGTCCGCTAAAAGCGAGGTTTTATACCGCCCAGGGCGCGAGTTCGCGAGTGAGTAATGCTCCGTTAATTACAACTTTTTTAATAAAAAAAATAAAAAAAAAAAGAGGACCTTAAGTGGCCGTTTACCGAAGCATTAACCTGGCTGCTCGTTCCGCGAGAAATCAATTAAAAATGCATGAGAAACGATAAGGCGAACGTATTTCGGGGTGAGAAAACCAGGACCCCCTTAATTGGGTCGCATTGCCAAAGGAAATTGTTAATTAAAATAATTGCCAATTGGCGTATGAGCATGGGTGTATATGTACGCGCACGCATCGCACGCCTATATACAGCTGTCACGTAGACACATATACCCACACGCACACACACATGAGCGCGCGCGATAAACCTATATCGATTTTCGTGCATTTATCACATGAATTCATTCCCTGGCGACGTCAATTAGACTCCGCGAGAAAAGACGCGAGCTTCTCCTATCGCGCCTGCTGATAATAAATAATCCGAGTCGACTGGTTTCGCGGAAAAGCCGCGTCCGCTAGTTTGCGAGGAAAATTAATCTACATTTCCCCTTGTTAAAATGTTTCCTCGTTTTTCTCGTTTCTCCTCCCTCTCTCCTCCCACCCCCTCCTCCCCATTCCCTTTCTCTCTTTCTCTCTATTTCTCTCTCTGTAGTGCGCGAGTGCCATAGGGAAACGTTTTTATTCGTTAAAAGTTTAATGATCGATCCTTGATTGACGATGTGCATTCCGATTTAGTTCCGGGGGATAATGGTTCAACTTTTGGATATTGATTGTATTTTTCTATTGAATACATCCTATAATAATGTTTGCAATTTATCATAATGTAATAAACACATTTTTCCTTAATGAAAGTAATTAATATCAATTTTTTAATTGCGGTCATTATACTTTTTATAATACGATACATTATGCAATACTTTTTTCCGATCAATCGGTAGACTGTTGAATAATTGTGCTTGAGAATAAATTCAATTTTTTAGAACGGATCATATACCTTTTTTTGATTACACTGCATTAAATCTTAATTACCCCAAGACCATTAAATGAATTCATTGTCATTTTATTTTTTAGAATCAATCAATTGTTTTTTTCACATTTATTTAGATATATATGTATATCGTAGTTTTTGAAATTGAGAAAGACAGATTTTCTCATGAAAATCGATAACTAGATTTTTGAATAATAATTTAGAAAGGTGCATAATCTCGTTTCATCTCTCATCTGTTTTATATGTTAAAATTTACAATAGAATTGTGGTATTTTAAAGTATTAAAAACACATTTAAAAAATCTATGTGATACTATACATTTCTTTGTGACAAGTGCAAATTCTAATGTACCTATATACTTTACCTATATACTTATGAATAGGTCAGCCAAATGAATACATCAAATTGGAATGTTGAAAAATTACGCAGAGAAATCTCGTGACGAGCAGAAAAAGAAAAGAAATTAAACCAAAGGTGGCCGATGTAAGACAAAGATACAAAAATTAATAAGATCAATAATTGGCAATTTAAAGTACGCAGAATACGATGCAAAAGTTTCCCTTGTGTGCACGTATATCTGTGTGTGTATGTGTGCGCGCGCGCAGTGTACGTATACGTGTGCGCCCGCGCGCTTCAATAGTATCATTAAAAGTTTTTCTTAAAATGTACCCACATCTCCAGAAGGGACGAAAGTAGTAACTGACAGGAATAACGAGACAGGCCAGGGGAAATAACGAGGGCTGAAAGACGAAACGAGAGAAACAGAGACAGCACCAGCAAAATCGAGAGAGAGAGAGAGAGAGAGAGAGAGAGAAAGCTCGAGAATGGGAAACCCTGCGATAAAAGGTGGAGCAATTAAGAAAAATGAGAATCGAAATATATAGATATAGGTATATCGATACAAAAGAAAAGTAATGGGAATAGAGCCGAAAAGGGAGGATATATATAATATACACTTGCGAAATAAATGCGCTCATGTCAATTAATGAACTACGGAAGTCTTCTGTATCAACGAAATAATTATAACGTATTAATGTGCGCGACGAGTGACGTAAATGTGTATGTATGTACCTATATATCAATATACGTAGATTAGGCAGTCGGTAGGCGCGTGTAACAGTTTAACAGGTATTCACTGCTCTGCGAGTGCACCACTTTTCAAAAATTAACCTAATTGAGTAATTTTTAATGGGATCTACCAGAAGCAAGAAATAGAAACTGCAAATTAATATCTATAAACCTTTTTCCTAGCTCGATAAAATAAAAGTGAAATTGTACATTTATTTTCGTCTGAAGTGGATTTTATTTGTAAAACGTTTTTAATTAAATACCTGATCCGAAATTCAATATGTCATCGTCGTACATTTCTTTACTTTCCTTATATTTCGTAATACAGTAAATAAGTCAAAAATTATTCAAATTAATTTATATATGTGACATTGAATTCAACAGAATAATTTTGGAGTAATTATATGATGCGTGTATTACATCTTGAGTATTGAATGAACGCGTGTTTGTTTATTGCTCATTCTCTGCACATACACATTGCTTCGCGCGGTTTTCCAATCCTCCAGTTTGTAGTTTCTTTCTCATTTCCTTTCCGAGTTTTATTCCGCGAACCAGACCACCTGCCTTTCTTCGTCATCCCCCTTTCATTATCGCAGGTTTTCCCTGGTATTCTTCGAGGTTACTCCTCTATTCTTTATCCCACCCTCATTTACAGTTTTCCCTCGGTTTTCCTCCTCTTTTTCATTACTCTCGAGGTTTTCCACCTTCGGCCGCTCTCTCTCTCTCTCTCTCTCTCTCTCTCTCTTCCTCTTCCTCTTCCTCCTCATCTTTCTCTCTCTCTCTCCTTCCCTTATTTGCACTCTCGTCCGTCTTATTCGCCGGCACTGGGTATCTTTGTCTCTCGCTCTATTCTGCCGAAACCGCTCGTATATTCCATCCTCGTCGCCGCGGCACCTTAAGCAAGGCAATTACAACGGTCATCGCTCGCGCGCGCCGTGGCAATTAAGGCGCTCCCAATTATTGCCAGTCTCTACCCCCCCTGCCCTCCTTCCTCCTTCCCCCTTTCACTTCTACCTCCCAAGCTCTCAACACAAACGACTGGCATTAAAGGGACGTATGATTATATACTACCCAACGCGAATGTGTGTTCGTCTGCGCGTTCATGTTTATGCACGAATATTCCATAAGACGTGTGTACGTATACCTAAGTTCATGATTCATATCAATTAAGGGCCGAATTTTAATTTAACAAGATACTTTTAAAAAAGTGCGGCACCTAGTTCCTAGTTATTTACCTTAAAATCATATACTATCTTTATGTGGTAAATAATTAACGGCGAAATAGTTTCGACATTTTCGTTAATTCAAGGACTACTTAAACCATTTTAATTAAGTCCAATATTTAAAAAAGCAGTGCAACACTCGTGCATTTATTTTAAAAGTGTTATTTGAGTAGCCAAGCCTAGTTAACATTCAATTTCAAGATTTCTAATTTTTAGAAGAGCAACGTAACCTTCCACGATAATCACGTGTCTACTGGACCACAATCAACGCGATCCGAACATCGTTACAATTTACACCAATTTAACCGAATATTTCTGTAAAATTTAGTAAGAAAATCTATTCACTTCCCGGTGTAAAGAGACATGCACATATACGTGTGTAAGAATTCACGACCACGCGATCAAGAAAAATGTATGTATATATATATGGGAGCAGCAGCGCAAAATGCGCATAATGACTGAGCGCGCACGAGTAAAGGCGAGGCCGCTTGTGAGCCAGTCTTTCATGCCTGTCGTCGCCTGTACGTGTATATATACCTATATGTGTACGAGACGAGGAAAGCTCGTGTGGGCTGAGGTAACTGCCCTCTCGGAAGTCGCGTATGCAATTTATTCCTTTACCTCGTCTTTTTTTCGCGCCTCGACGCTAAGAGCCTCCTGATGAATCGATCGACCGGATGATTTTCATTATTCTTCGGAATCGTTTTATGATTCTAAAACGAGATCGTTTTTAATATACTAACTTTTCATTTTTAAAATAGATTTAATCATCTAGATCTATTTTTTACTCAATTACAACATTCAATTTTTGAGAGGCCGATAATTTCATTGAAAAATATATAATTAATTAACAAATTTTACTATTTTTTTACTCTTTAAGGTTTACATTAGGAATTAATAATACGTTAATTTGTGAAACATCGAAAATTCATATACTTGCTTGTATAATGCGAGTCAGTCATTAAAATGATCATAATTAATTAGTCACGAATAGAATATTGAATCAAAATTTACTGTTACATTAAAATTTACATTATTAAATATAGTTGAGATTCGGTTATTTTCATCTGCATGTAAGATTGCGAATGAGAAAAATTTATATATAGTGTTAATTAATTTGATGCACGTTTACAATAACGGCCAGAAAACATGTTTCTAAATTGCTTCATTAAGAATTATTGTTATTATTAGTGCAATTAAGTTTTAATCGAAAATGTTGCGTTTTAATTGTATTGAAATGCATTAAAGCGCGTAATTTATAGCGTATGAAAAAAATGAGAACGCAGAATTTAATTTTTTTTATGCATCGATTAAACAAGATTGATATCAGATAATATTTCAAATATGTTTTTTTTTCATTTACAACGGCAATTAAAATTAACACTTTGCGTTAATTGTTAAAAGTAATAAAAAATATTTTAAAACAATTCGCATTTTTTATGAATTATTAAAACGCTGTTGTGACATCGTAGTTAATTTAAAAATTGAAATAAAATTTAAATATAACGTCGAGTTATTAGTTATATCGAGTATTATACGAAATCCATTAATTTATCGAAATATGACTCATAAAATATGGATCTGTTTTTCATTAACTTGCCTATATATAGTACATTTTTACAGTACGTATACATACACACTGCACACACACACACACACACACACACACACACACATACGTATATAATTCAGCTTAAATTAATAATAGTATTAATTACAAAATAATTCATCCAATACTTTTTATTTTATACCGCGCTGACGTAAATGGACAATGCTATATAATATGCATTATTAATTAGCATTGCCTTTCATTAAGACCCATGAGGCGGTAAAGAGGGGAAAGAGCGTAAATTAATACTCCGAAGATAACGTTGTAATTAGGAACAATGAGCGATAAGCGCGCGAAATTCGAAAAATTTCAGTGTAATTAACGTAACCTAATTAAAGCCCCGTCTCTCTTCGTTCATTTACAAAAAAAAAGGTAACGTCCATCATTCGGATAAAAAAATAAAATTTAACAAATGGCGTCATGCGATAAATGAAATTGAATCTTGATTCGCGCGATATTACCGATATATCGCATTGACGTAATAAAATCGAGGCAGTAGGGAAGAAGAAGAAGGAGGAGAAAAAACATACCCCCCTTAATTAATGTCGAGGCGATAAACAAAGACGCTCTCGGGAGAATTTTCGGCATCTTTCTTGCGGTGTCCCGCTGATAAGCTATTCTTGAATGACGCTCGCGATATAGCACAATAGGCGACGAGATGTCAGACGTCAGATCGAGACTCGACAACGCCGACGTGAATGAGATTCCGGGGGTACGGTCGTGACTCTTTCGCGCGGTGCAATTTTCTTTTTTACATGAAAGATTTTTATTTATTTGTCTTTACACAAATTATTATCGCACTTTCCAAAGTGTATTTTTACACTTTGTATATATAATCGTAAAACGATATTACTATTAATAAAGATTAAGATTAAATTTTAGTAATTACATTTTGTATCAATTCCGGTATAACATTAATGTGCGATAAGCTGAAGATAATATATAATACTTAGAAACAACATAATTTAATAATAACTAAAACCGAATGCTTAAATCTGTTGGATTCTATTTTGTATTACTTAACAAATAATATCGTCTTGATAAATAATCTGTTTTATGAAATAGATATATATAGGAGAATCTAAAAGCCTACATATTTACATAAAGATATAATGTAAATCATAAGCTGAAAGCATCCACGTTTTAAATTTAATCATTTAATTAATAATAAATTTAAAATATACTATATTAAGGAGTACTTTAAGAATAATGTATGAATAATAAATGTTCTAGGAGATAGATCTATGCCATTATCTTATTTTCAAATTCAACGAGACGTTTAACGAGAATATTGATGAAAGTAAATTTCAATAAATAGCTATGAATGGAAGCGACAAAACCTTAAATGAAATTGACAATCCTTTTAACATTCAATTCAATATTTAATACAATTTTCTAAATGTAGATAATCGATTTAATCTAACAATAAATCAAATATGAACTTGTTTGTAAAATACAAAACTTATCAAATTATTATAGGATTTTCAATTTCGTTCTAATGTTATTAGCTCAATTTCAAGTATCATCTGTTTACACAAAGTATAATACGCCAATGTCAATTATAATTAAAATGTTAAATTAAAAATGGTAATTATTATTTAAAGTGTTTACAAGAGTATAAAGAAATTGCTCTCATAGCATTAAACGAAAACAAACACAATAGCATCAACAAATAAATCAGAAAGAGAAATGTAGTCGGCATTATTAGTTAAGTATTTACTTAATTAGGTATAACCAAGGCAATTACGTTTTTTCTTTTTTTCATTTAATTGGCACAACAAGGGCATTCGATGTTTCTCCAGTTATTCACGCGACTGAATCTTATAAGATTTGTTACTTTGACGTCAACATTGCGTAATTTGAACGTTGATATGTCCATGTCAATTTACAAGTTAATTAAAGTAGAAAAATATTTACAATGAAGTACAGATTAATGAGTTCGTAAAACACATGATAAAAAGTTTATATGCTGTTCTTTAATTATTTTTTATTATTACCATTTCTGCACGTAAAATGATGTTCTCTCTTATGAAATAAGATTGATACGAAAGATACGTGGAATATTAATATACAAATATTGTTCAGTGAGATTATGGAATAAATGTACCTTAGATCGTTTTAAATAAGAACTTGCATTGTAATTGATGTACACAAATTATGGAACGTTGAATTTACATCATTTACGGTGTAAATGCTGATAAAAATTTTTAATTTCCCATGAGTTATGCATCTTAAGAATAATTATAAAAAAAAGTGGAGATTAAACGAAATCTTGCGGTTGTACGTAAGTATAATGCGAAACAAAACAGAGACGCATGCGTAATCCATTCGCTACACGCTCAAGTAATTAAATTATAATTATCTCTATATGATTTTGTTGATTAATCACATACATTTTTAATACAGTTGCCTTACATTGTACATCATTAACGTTGACTAAAAACCTAACTAAGGACAAGCAATGTACAGCGTTACTTTTATAAATAATTAAAAAAAAAAATATCATCTGCGAATTTACGATGAGAAAAACGTTATTATATTTCATAATAATAATGAAATAGTCGGTCTATTAATTATGCGATAAAACAATTATAAATAATAGTATATAATAAGGTTCAGACACGTAGTGTTTACAAAATCTACAATCTAAACTAATAAATGTATAATCCATCGAATGCTTGATTAAATTCCGCATTCTCTTTTTTTTCGAGTCCGCGAGTACAGAGTCAATGGGCCGAAATTCCAATCGATCCAGTAGCGTACATAATTAACCTAACCTATTTGCAATTACACGAGAGTTCCAATACTCGTTCGGCGCGAGAGTCAATGACGATCCATTGAATATTAAATTCCCATCGATATCGAGGAAATCGCCTAATTAATAATTACCATTTTCCTCGGGATCGAAAGTTAATTAAATTTTCCGCGGCTGAAGAAGAAGCGCATGCATGTGTGTGGGCGCACACACGCACACTCTCGAGCGCACGGACACACACGCACGCATGCACACGCGCGCACACGTACACACACACACGCACACACGCACACATATACATATACATCCATATATACAGCGCGTCACCGGCGAAGGATTCGATTACGGGTAACGACTGGAATGGAATCACTCACCGACGTGGAAGATGAGCTTCTCTCGACTATCCGAGCTGTCATGTGTAGTTTCACCCACAATATCACTCTTGCACGTCCTGCACACGATATTATATCTATAAGAACAATTCGTATTTTCCCGCCCGCGTATATGTGTGTACGTGTGTGCGTGCGTGTGTGTGTGTGTGTACGTGTGTATGTACGTGTGCGTACGATGATAATATTATCCCCACGTTCACCAGAGCACTGTGAAAGAAAGAGAGAAACGCAGCGCGCGAGGGAGATAGAGAGACAAAGGAGAAGGAGAGATGTACGAAAATTTTCGCACTCGCGATCCGCACTCGACGCAGTCTCGACTCGGAGTAAGCCGCGCGAGCCGCCGGCAGCTCGTGACGTCACTCGGGCGCCTGCGCAAATATCGCCTCCTCTCTTGCGGACGAGGGAGAGGAAGAAGGGAAGAACCGAATTGAAAAGGAGGAATCGCGAGAGGGGGTGCCGCCGAGGTGTTATGATTTTGCGATGCGCGCGGTTTGAATGGCCCCGCGCGCGCGAGCGGCGACGACGACGACGAATCGCGATTTCGTGTTTGCGGGATTGATTATTGATTTTCGAGGATTGTTCCCTGCTCTCACTCGCTCTCTCCCTCTATGTAGACATACACATACATGAGGGGGAGAACCGGATTTGTCTGTTTTCCTAGGCCCTTCTATTTTTTATTGCTGATTGCTCTTGTTCGGTTATGTGTTGTCAATTTCTTACGTAACTTGGCACCTATTTTGCTTTTGGTCTTATTCTTCTTTCTTTACAACTTTGCATGAACGTTGATAGACGACGCACCAAACGATATTGGTTCTCTTTGCATAAACTATCAGAGCGTACCGTTAAAAGCGGATCCTTTTAATACAAAATTTAACATTTCGATTGTAGAACAATTTAACCTTATCAATTTCAATTAATTAACTAAACTTAGTAAAAAAAATGTTTATCTTATTAATTCTTTTCCATTTTTTCTCCACCTTATCTTACTATATTTTACTCATAAAACAATTTTTTATTGTTTATTTTTTTTATATAAACTATGATATTTTCTATAATATATATCATTTGGTACACTGTTAAACAAATACAATGTAAATAGCGTTAATTTAACGTATTATCATGAAATATGCATGCACTAAGGAAATTAATTATTGTCAGTTGAAAATATGAAGTACGATTATGAGAAACAAAGTATCAAGTACACAGATAGAAACAAAAAATAAAATCACTTATTCATCTTTATCGCATGAAAAAGAAGATGCGTTGCATTGTGTTTCACTTGTTTTATTATTATAAACACTCGAATGCTGAGTAATGATAAGTGTGTAGTAGGTGTTTTAAAAACAATACGATAATTTTAACAAGTCATCATTTTAAAGCTAATTATTTGTATAGGGTTAATTAATAATAGTTACTCGTCTCACATTATTTTCAACCAATATTTAATAACGCGGAATTGCGTATCTTCGACAAATAATTTCTTTCCATTGAATGGCTTCCTGATATATAGGAGTACCGTTATTAAATCAACAGTTTTAATTTTAAAAACGCATACAAAAGAACGTTTCAATTTGTCAAAGACCAGATATTAAAAAAATTTAATAATTTAACAGTACACTTTAATTTAATGAATATTTACCAGCGTATTATTCAAAATATCACCGATGCTTCTAAAAATAGAATAATATTTTCATATGCAAAATAATAGTGGTAAAAAATGTTCCTATAGATATAAAAATGTTGTTCAAATACGGGAAAAAATCATCAAGTTTAATTACCAGCTCTATAGTTGCGGTTCTCTATGATGATTAAAAGAAAACCACACGCGCGGCTATTTTTTAATTAAAAGCCGCTTTTTCTATGTCCCTTAATTTGCTAAAAAGTATTTGCACAGCGTCGAAATCTGCGGGTTTCCTTTAATTTATATGGAAAAACCACAAATCGGTCGCCAACGTCGGGGTCTTTGCTAATTAAGTCTTAGTTTGCTCCACTTAATCAACGCGGATCCACTATCTGCTAATTAATTAACGAGCACAGAAATTCCACGTGCCTTTTCCAAAACACATTTTATGTAACCGTGAAATATTTTCTCAAAGCTAATTAAATATTTAATTGCATTTTTTAATAATTAATTTATATAATACATCTTAAACATTGTGATTTATTGATTAAATCCCATAATTTAATAATGTTTACTTTTAATTTAAAAGCTTACTTTCACTTATTCACGATACGACAACATGACATTTTTTCTTTTCTATTAAGTTTAAGGGGCTAATAATACCCTTATTTTAATTTTTGTTTCAAAATTAGTTTACCATGTTGACTTTATTTTAATAACATAAAATGTAAACAATTCGTAATTTTTGAAAAGAATTTTTTTCATTCTGTACATGCACGTTCTGTTCTCATCACATATTTACGAAACAGTGTACTTTTTGTAGACAAAAAATATTGAGCTAAATGTATAATTCTATAGTAAATTAAATTTACATTACGATCACCACTATTTTTATTAATTAACAACTTCATTGCTTTCATAGAGTAAGTGTGTACACACATGATATTATATCGCAGTTTTCAATAAAAATATAACTCTTAATCTTATAAATGTAGTATTTCATAGGAATGACGTATTAATTATTTCTAAGAAATACATTATTAGGAATAACTTATTGTATAATTACAATATAATTATCAATAAATATTTGTAATGGAAGGTTAATAATATAATTAATGTGATTGGCAATATGCATTATCGAATTTAATAAAAGACTAATTTATTTAATGGAAATAAATAATTTCCATCAAAGCATATTGCAATCACTAAGTTCTTTTTGTTCAATGTTCGCCGAACAAATCAGAAATACGCAATTTGGAAGCATTTTCCCTTATCCCTCTTCCCGTTCAAACAATTCGCAAAGTGAAAAAAGTATTTCAATTTGCCCGATTGCTTCTTCTCTTTCGCGCTGAGCTCGCGAGGATGAGATGGCTTTCTTATACGTAAACGAGAAGCCTCGTTCGCGTCGAACCGGCAATCTAAATCTTACGTCACGTATTTTATAGAGGGTGGTGGTGACAGCGGCAGCGGCTACCCACCTCCAGGTGAAAGGAAATACGTGTTCGCGGAATGTATAAATTAACTAATTATATATACAGATTTAGGAATTTTTATACAGGGATCCTCGGATACTGAGTTTGTATTATGTCAAATTTAGTTGTGAAACGCTACTCTAGCTAATCGTATTTTTTATATTTAGATAGAGACATTTCTAATATTGACCGATTGTACGGTGATAAAAATATGGAATGCGACATCGTAGTATTATATTTTTACAAGTAGCAGACACTTATCGTAACTAACCTTTAATAATATATAAATAATTTTTTAACATTCTACTGTTTGGGAACTAGTATATGTACAATACATAACATTTTTTTAAGAATGATCATATGCGATGTATAGGACTTTAAAGCTCGTACGCTACTTACATAATGACTATAAAAAGTAAAAAGTATATAGTTAAGGAGATTTGATACCTTAATTGCAGGGATCTACTTTTAAATAACTAAAAATTTTCTGTAATTATCTAATTAAAAATCTGGAAAAATTCATACGAACACTTAAGTAATATAGAAGAAGCTGACGGAGAGATTTTTTTAAAATAATTAATTTTAAATTAATTAAAAATTAACAACCACTTTTCGTCGGTAGCGATTAGGTGAAAAATTGATCATTGCGGATGCACGAAAATCTCGATCATTTAGTGGTACAAAATTTTGAAAAAAATCATACATACTAGTCAAAGCAAGTAGAAGTGCGTTACAGAAAGATTTTTTAGAAAAAGTCAACCCGTTGTTAATTAAAAAATAAATATAGATTCTTATTACATACAACACGATGCAGTCTAAAATAAAAATGATGTGACATCAAAATTTTGATTGCGCAACTTGTCCTACGAGATTTCATTCAAAATACATCTCTTGTTTCCTCTCTATAATTAAATAATAATACAAGCACGGTTTAGAAAAACAAAGAATTTAAAAGGATCAAAATATTTGAAAAACAAGGAGCAGCCGATATAATAACCATCACCTAAGTCGATCGAAATTTGAAAAACTGTTAGCTCCTTTTAACGACGAGGCATTAACAAGCGCTTACATTAACCGTAATGATCACAGCTGCGCGCCCCGTGAGATTTCCGATCGACGAGGAAGGAAAAAGTGCCTTTTTCCTATCCGGTGATTCCCCCTTTTTCGCGAAGCGTTGAGTTTCGCGCTAAAAACGCGTAGAATGCGCGAATCACCGCTCTGCCATCGAAGGAATAGCAGTCGATGCTTCTTGGGATCTCTGTGACTCTCGGAGCACTTTTTGTCGACGCACCTCCTAGCTTTACTCGGTACGCCCCGATTACACTTTACTCGCGGTATGATTTTCTCAATAGCAGATCCGAGATAACAATTTTCCATATTCCTTTTTTCTTTCATTTATACCAAAGTTTATTATTATCGCAATTCTCCAAGTATTATCAAACAAATAGTTTACAATTCTGAGATGGCTATAAAATTACACATCAAAATTTAGATTTTACTTAAAATATTCTAGCATTAAGAATTTTTATGAGTAATTTAATACTTTTTGTATTCAAGAAGAATTAAATTATTAATGCATGTTTATATACTCATATTTTTAAGAATTGTTTATCATCCAGGTTAAGTTAAGGACTTTTGCTAATAAAATTTTACCAAGCATCTTCTATTTTATGGATTGACATATTTTAGTAATAAGTATAGTATGAAAATTTAAAACTTTTTTTCATTCGTGATATTAAAACATGTTTCGAGAGTTTAAATGGATATAATAATACCAAAAAAAACATAGCTCGTAAACTAATTATACATAAAAATATTGAACCATTAAAGTAGGGAATTCATTGTAGTTAACTTGACCCAATCTTTTCTGTAAATATTTTATTTCCTGATTTTTCGTAAGTTGTCGTACATACACCGACAGATTAATTTAACATATTTAACCAATTAACGCCTAAACGGACAAATTTTTTTCTCGATTTTCGTTGTTGTTACTTGATGCATAAATTGTAGTTTATCACAATGCTGATTTTTTTCTATGTAGTTTTAGATATATTCTTTCAAATGCCGTCGGAAAAATTAAGCTATCCAACTTTCAAAAAATGATACGATTTTTCAATTGTAAAAAAACTGTAGGAAATTAAATATTTCCGTTTTTAATTAATTTTTTTCTATAATAAAAAATGCATATAAATTATTTGGATAGTGACCATTGGTGAACAAAATAATGATATTTTGACTCTGTATTTTTTTTTTATTCTAACATAGGTAAAATAATTGGTTTCAATGAAAACATAAAAAAATAGCTTATTTTCTTCATTTTTGACTGTTTCTTCGTACATTTACATTGAAACCAATTTTTTTATCTATGTTAGAATAAAAGTAAAAAATACAGCGTCAAAGTATCACTACTTTGTCAACTAATAATCATTAACCAAATGATTTATATGCATTTTTTATTATAGAAAAAAATTAATTAAAAAAAAAGGAAGCATTTAATTGTCTGCAGTTAGATAGCTCAATTTTCCCGACGGCATTTAAAATAATATATCTAAAAATATATAGAAAAAAATCAGCATTATGATATGCTACGACTTACGCATCGAAAAACAAGTACGAAAATCTAAAAAAATTTAGGCGTTAAAAGGTTAAGGTTAACAAGAAAATAATCACTGTAAACCTTTATTATTCAATCTTTGACTATAATAAGTTACAAAAAGATATACTCTGTTCCCGAATAATACGTGTTTATTATTCAATGAAACCTATGATCAAACTGTGTCTTATAAATGAATACAATGTTAACATTATTTCAATTAGTATTAATCATTATGAATATCTCTAAATTTTATTTTAATACCTAAATTATCAAATTAAAAAATGTATATACTTCTGTCTGGCTTGTAAAATAGAAAAAGTTACTCGAAATAAATAGATAAAAGAAAGTGTAAGAGGGTCAGTCAGCGGATCCTACGAGTCTCTTTCCCTATTCGTTTTCGTATTGATGACGAGCGCACGCTCGACTGCTCTATCATTTGCGACCGGCGATGCGCATCCTGCTTCAACAAAATAAAACTTGATGATGAGACGAAGGAATCGTCGAGTGAACCTGACTTTTAACGGGGACTCTATATTATCTTTAGAGTCCTGGATTACCGTCAGTTTGCCGCTTCGCGCTTGATATCATTACCATTAGCGGTTCATCGGCTTTTTCTAATTAATCGCTCAGCAGAATGCATCATCGAAATTTTTTAGTTTTATGTTAATAACATTTGCTTTTTTCGGCCATAATTTTAAAAGTTAATATCTTTTTTAATTACTTTATGACCAAACATATAAGAAAAATGGGACATAGTTAGTACAATCTATATTATATTTGTGTCGTAATGTAACATTTAAATTTTACATTTACTTTTCTAAAAAACGGCCTATTTTTTATTTTCATTAAAAACTACAGTATACCTTTAATAATCTTTTGGACTACCTTTTCCGAAATAAGAAATAAAAAGATTGATCTAATTATCGTTATTTACAAATTAATTATTTTACTCTAATATAAGTGAAATATTAATTGCATGCAAAACACATAAAAAATTATATGAAAACTAATTGGATTATAGAACCTAATTATAGAAATGTATCAAAAACTGTTGAAAATTATTTAGTATATCAAAATAATTACCAAGATCAATTTAGAATATATGACAGAGTCTATTCGAGCGACAGTTTTAGAGAAAACCCTTTGTTTAATTAAAAAATAAAAGCAGACTTTTCGTTAGTAATTTTTGTCAAAAAATATACAATTATAGCAAGTCAAATATTAAATATAAAATTATGATTAAAAATTTGAAAAAACTATATTTTATTGCTTAAAGCAAAAACAAGGGCCTAACGAACGGAATTTTAAAAATTGCAGTCTTTATTAATTAAAGAATAAAAAGTACGATTAATTTCAGAGTCCGACATCCTCTTAAACTAAAAAGATAAAATTAATTAAAAATATAATTTTACGATAAGATGAATATTAAAAGAAGAAATGTACTTCCATATATTCTCATTAAATCGTATATAAAAAGAGCCTTAAGCCGCATCTCGTTTAATCAAATAACGCAGTTAAAAGTTTACATCTGCTTAGTTCTTATCGCATTATCAAAATCCCCTTCGAGTGTAGGAAGCGAGCAATTAACATACTAATAACGCGACGCGCTAACTTTTGAGGAATATGTACGGGAACGGGAACGCGCGTGCCGCGGAAATCTAAAAGCGGAGACACAAAGCTTAAAGGTGCATTATGAGACGTACGCGCCTACCTGTCTTGGTAAAAGTGTACAAGGAGAGATAGAGGGAGGGAGAGAGGGTGTGCATTAAAATAATTAAATCCCGCCGGACGTCGCGGCTTTCAGCTCCTGTGAGGTTCTTCCTTTTTTTCTTCTCTCTCTCCTTTTTTTCACGAGACGGGAGTTCCTTTTACTTTACCTTTCTTTTGCATGGGTAGCGATTTCGTTTCTTCCTTTTGACGATCTCCTTTGAAGGCAGGTGTGCGTGGCATTGGGTCGCGCCTTTAGGAAAATTGAGCTATCGCTCGTAACTGCTTGAGAGATTGTTTGCGTGTTCCTAAGTAAGAGCAAATTGAGAAAGTGGCTTTAACCTCCACGTCAAGATGTCGCGGTGCGCGTGGTAAATTTTCATCAAATTTTGATTTTCAGAAATATTGCCTTTCTTTTATACAGTTTCTTTGGTTTACATTACTATCAATCTGTTAAGTATTACTTTTACCATAGCAAAAACCTGAATGGTTATTTAATACTGTAAATATCGTAGATAATTAAAATTCAACGTTAAGTGAAGGAAAGAAAATGCACGTATATATACGGTTTACAAAACATTAATATCCTAGCATCACTGTCAACGCTTTTATCTTTAATAAAAACGTATTGCTTCGTTTTTCCTTCCTTTCTAATTTACCTCTTTTAGAGGAGAAGCACTTACTTTTTAAAGCTTGAAGGTTTGTTTTAACGGTAACGTAATACATTAACCACGTTAAACCAAATTTTATTCTTTTTCAAGAGAATCACATTTTCACTATAGTACAAGGAAATTCAAAATTAAACCCCAGAAGTTGAAATAGTGAGGAAAAATAAGAGGAAAAGAAGAAGAAGAAGGAGGAGGAGGAGGTGGAGGAGGAGGAGGAGAAGAAGAAAAAGTAACGACAGACGGGAGTGGTAATTTTATTAGCGATAATAATTATTCCAGACTCTCGTCGGAAGAAGGACGAAGCGAGAAATATGAAGGAAAAGCAAAACTGACACCTCGAGTTTTGCACAGCTCGCGCAAGTGTGTTTATATGTTAAGATGTTTAATCGCTTCTATAATTAAACTGTCCCTCAAAGGGTTAATTGTTCCATAAAACCATGAATACGCTAACGAGCTCAGCTATTCTCGAGTGCGTTGGATCCCCAAATTTGCGCTGGCGTTCAAACTCTCCTTCCCCTCCCTCTTCCACATTTTCTCTCTCTTTGAGCTTTTTCTCTTGGAGCTTCTAACGTATCCTCTCTCCTTCCCACCCCCCTCTCTCGCGCTGTTTTTATTTAAAAAAAAAGAAAAAGGCGCGGAGAATCTTACATGCTCCTTTGATATTATGGAAATGCTCCTCCAGCTTTTAATTATATTCGAGTCGCTCAGCAAAAATATTATGCGTAATTATATTTGTGGCTGAAAAAGAAATTATAAACACCGCTACTGAACGTTCGAGCATGTTTTATTAAATGAAAAGTCTTTAAATCAAAGGGTGCTTTGAATTTTTATTTAGAGTCATATTGTATTTATAATGAAGCGTTTAATTACGCGTTTGTAGCGTTTTTTCATATACACGTTAAAGTATTTCATCGTACAATAATGATTCAAAATAATAAACGCCTTTTTTATAAGGCATAATCGTGTAAATGAATATAATAATCGCATTTACTATATTAGTTTTTTACTCTAAGTATATATATTCAGAAATCGGATATTAAATGATAATATATTAAATGAATAACTGCCATTGATGTATCTAAACAAAATTCTTATTGTCACAGACAAAACTCACACACTTTCTTTAACGGGATGTCGGACTCAATTTACAGGCGATCTACACCTTTCAACATAAGAATTATGATGAAAATATTGAATCCAAAATCTGAAAAAATTCATATAGGTAGATTAAAACAAAAGCAAGGGCATTACGTTTTGATTTTTTTAAGAAAAAAATTAATTTGTTAATAATAATTGAATAAACAATTCTCAATCGGTAATTATTGACCTAAAAAGGCATGAATTTTCAACGCAAAAGTCGGATTAAATTATATTATTTAAGAATCTAAAAAAAATTGAGTATACTGTTTAAAACATGCTTAAGGGCATGGCGTACAGGATTTTTTCAAAAATTTATTTTTTTGTTTATAAAAAAATATTAAACATGACCATTTTCTGAGTCCGACATCCCGTTACTGCGCTTACTTAAATTTTCCAAAAAACGTCCGTTGTAAAAGAAAAAATTAATGTCCTTTACCACCAATTTGATTTTCTAGAATGTATGTCATAATAGCATTGAATACATTTAACCCCTTCTAATTTAAAATTAGAATTTTGTTCTCATACACTGATTATAATATTTTACATACACTGAGAAAAAAGTTATAGTAAAAATTACAATGTTGTCTATTAATGCAGGGACAGACTGACACAATCCAAAAATTTAACATAGTGTATAGCTTTCTAGTAAATTTTATTATACACTATGGTAAATTTTTGAATTGCGTCAGTCTGTCTCCGCATTACTAGACAACATTGTAATTTTTACTTCCACTTTTTTCTCAGTATATATATTATCAGATGATATACATTTGCAATATTGTAAATTTTATGATAATTACTAAAAATCAGCTCTAACTGAAGCAAATTAGAGAATATAGTGATTAGCGATTATTGCAGTGACTCGTCAACAAAAGATCAAGCTAATATCAGCCGAAAATGATACCTATTTCATTTTTATATCTATAATTTAATTTTGAAATTAGTCACAACCACTCCATGTAATAACTCTCCATTTACAAAATGAAAAATTATCGTTTCCACTCAATCCTAATGAGCTGTAAAATTAGCTTTTTTTTTGCTTAACGACAACGAATTATGGAAAAAAATATTTTCCTTCATTACCGTATACACACTACTTTTTAAAATTCAAATTAATAGACGGACGCTCGTAATTTGGCTCGATCGCGTAAAGCGCTGTTGGCGAAAAAAGGAAAAAGAAAGAAAAATAAATCCGCTCTATAAAAATTACGCGGTCGAAAGAGACCCGCGCGATTATGAATGTATGGCTCGTCGAGACGCGCATAAGCGAACCCGGGCGATGCGCGGAAATTTGCATAAATATTAAAATCTCGGCGCCGTCGAGATTCGTCTGTGGAGGGAGACACCGCCGATCGTCGGAATAAAACGCGCCCAGTCCTTAATCTTTTAATATGGCCTCGTATAACTGCGAGTAACAGCGGTAAACGAAATTTCGAATACGCGTAAATAATTATAGTTTTATATTTTTGCTTTTGGTGTAATGTTTTCACTTAAAAGTCCGTAAACAAATTATGACACACAATATAAAAATTAATGACAATGACTGTTTTACAGCTGAGAAAAATATTACTTTCGTCGCAACCTGGGTCTTGAACAGTTGAAAATTTTGTATGTATAGTAAAATAACACGGTGTGCCAATTTAATTTATCCTTCCTAAAATTGTAAAATAATAAGAATTTGTGTTATTAAAATTTTATATAAATGATAAATTACATTCAGTCTCTGTATTTAATAATTATATAGAATATGATGACTAAATGATTACTACTGATCCTTGTGCTGGGCATTATTTATAATTGGATAACATAACTTAGTCTGTAAAATTTCATTAAAATACGTAGCGCCTCCTTTAAGATATAACGCTAAATTCTCTCATTTTCTTCTACACAAAATAAAAACATTAGTTCCAAACATATCACAGATATTTTTAAATTAGAAAAAGCATTTTATCCATTGAAATTTTATAGTTACTATTTATTTCAAATGTAAATCATATTTTTCAGCTTGAGCTTAACTTCGGATTGAACGTAAACTGTCAATTTATTAGTCAATCAAAAATCTGGGTATCATAATTCTTGTTACGATGTATTTTAATAACGTAGGTATTTATGCGATAATCTTTTCGAAATCCTCAGTAATTTATGATAATCCTTAATACTCCACGTCAATCAAGATGTACGCGAAAGGATTGGTAATCATTCAAAATGTTACAATAATCTCGTATACTTGTAACGTAATCTTTTGTAACACTTTAATAAGAATTAGTTAATCTTACTCAGTTTGAATAATCTAATGAGATAGATATATATAGGTGTTGACATATACGTATGGAATTGGAAACCAACAATAAAATAACCGATCTAAATATTTGGACCCTCGTCATTTTGTAGGTATACAGCGTCACTCCTGATTATTCATTCCCTCGGATCGTCGCTTTTATGCCGTAACAATGTAAATGGCGCAATTACTAAATAGTTCGCCTGTCTCTCTCTCTCTCGCTCTCGCTCTCTGTCTCCCTCTTAGCGGCAGATCCTTTTTAGCAGAGAGGAAGGAGAGAGGAAGGCCCGCTACGTCACACCCGGGCGCCATTGTCGTTCAGTTATAATTAAGAAAATAGACTTTAAATCTCGGACGTAAAGAAGAACGTTCCAACGGCCCAGATAAGAGCCTCGACGGCAAGCTTCGAACGAGACGAAGAAACCGGAACGACTAACCCGGACTAATAGAGATAATAGCCGTGAATAAACGCGATATAAATAAGCGCGAATCGAGAGATAGAGAGAGAGATTGAGATGGGAGGGGAGGGGGGGGGGAGAAGGAGTGATAGAAGGTAAGAGGTAGAGGGAGAGAGGAAAAGAAAGCAAGAGAGATAGAGGGAGAGAGGTTGGACGAATAAAGAAAATAAATCGATGAAGGCGCATAAAAGGAGACGCTCGGATGGAAATTAATTCATTACTCTAATGCGCTGAGTGAGAGAATGGCCGAGTGCTTGGCGTACCTTCCAAAGATGGATGTCTCGTTTTCATTTCGAAAATTAACACTCTCCATTATATATCCATCCCACTCTATCTTTCTCTCTCGGCGATTTACCTCCTCGGGACTCTCTCGCGTTTTTTGCCCCCCTCCTCCCATCTCTACCCCCTTTGCACTTTTATCCTCGGTACGACCCTATAGCGCTTCTCGATTAGCAGCAGCACTTTAGCTCAACCGCTTCTTCCTGTCGTCGCGCTTCGCTCGTCACTCGCATATTCACGTGGGACTCTACCTTAATTCTACGCTGCGCGCCTCTTTATTGCATTTTACTCCACGATTTTCGTGACTTTTCAGATTTTTTCATATCGAACTTTTCCAACGATTGTTCAATTACCATTTTTTTTTCATCGTTGTAATAATTATATATTGAATTTTAAGGCAGGCTGAACAGGCAGAACAACTAATTTTCACAACGGATCCAGAGAGTGACAATAAAAAGAAGTAAAAAATGTAGCAGAAAAAAAATATTATAATAAATTGAAGTAATTTTTATATCGTATTACATCTTCTTTCATTTCGTAAAATTATTAAATTACAGTAATATTTACCAAACTGCTTTTCTTCTAGGCGAATATAAAATGTAAAAATGAGTTTCTAAATAATTACAAATTTCCTGTTTTCGAGAAGTTAAAATATTCTATTAACAACTTGGTTCAATCGATATCAATTTGATTTTATTATCATATGCAGAATTACATGTTTTTAGAAATTTTATCAGCGCATTACGCCTCGACTTACGCACCAGACCTATTCAGAATTTTTCACTATATTTATTTTTTTTTACAACTGACAAGAAAATTGTATTAAGTCAAGAACTAGTTATTTAAATTTATTTAAGTGGGTCGTTAAGTCTTTTTCCAACTTGCATAATGTCGTAGAAAAAAAAATTATATTCACTAAAATGTGTTTATATCTCTTTAAGCTAATAATGTAAAATATTAAAATGTGATCCTGCAAGCAAAGATATGTTTCATTCTTTCATTATAAACTCTTATAAGACTTTATAATTTTTTTTGTAGCATTAATAAAAGCACTATATTTTTTAAGCTTACAAACATAATTTTTACTGATTATACTCTCTGGGACATATTACTATAATGTTTATTTTGGTGTTTTAAACAAAGCCAACGCAATCAGTAAATAAATCTATATATAGTCAATTTCATAATAATTACCAAGTTCTATAAATTTTACATTTCAAAATTGAATCTCTTATGTAAGATATAAAAAATGGAAACTATATCCTCACAAGATTTCTTCAGGAAGTATTAATCTGAAGAATTGTAATTTATATCCACCGAGTGATAATCGCGTCACCGTTTGCAAATATACACTAACCGACTCTTTTGATACTCTTTTTATCATACTTTATTTAAGTGTAATGACCTTCCTTAGGATTTCTTTTATTCTTTAGGGCAGCTCGATAATTACGGGCGTGAATCGATTGTCGAGCGTTTTCCGGTTTCACGGCGGGATACCCAGCAAATGCATACCGAGCGCGATCGATTCCTTGTATGGGAAGCCTATCTGAAAATTCTGGTCTCTCGTTAGGGATTCAGATTTTCAGTGGTACGAATATAAATAGATTAGCCGATAAAGGAGCGGGAGCGATGCTCGGTTTAATGTCTAGCTAATGAGTCCTCGCGATAAAGCAACTTTTTCGTCGTTTAAATGAAAATAACGGTTTTTTTCTCCTTCATAAAGCGGAAATTCCGATCGACTTATTTGGCCTCTGTATACTGTAAATATTGCGAAATGAGATTGAGTTTAAGAAAGTTATAAAATTGCATGTTTCATGAGTACTGAAGTGGTAAATTATGTTGCTCCCCCATAAATGAGGAGCATAATTTGAAATTTCGTATATGAAATATGTTTAATACAAAAAATCATGTAAGAAGTAAGCGACAGTCATTGCCATCCATATCTGCCCAGAAAGAAATTTAAATATGCTTGTTAAAATGAACACGTATTTTATGTTTCTTAATCTGCTAGAAATTATATCTATTTTATAACTTGTAATAAGCTCATTTTAAATGGAAGTAGAGGCTAAAAAACGAAAAACCTTGGAATATAGTAATATCATACATTTTTCAATAACGTGAATATTTTCGAGGATGTCACTACTATATAAAAAACGAACTTATGTAATTTATGTAGACAGGTATAAAAAATCATTTTGTTTGTATGAGTGTACAAACATTTATTTACACTATAATTAAATGATTATTAATTACACAATAGTATTTGTTAAATTTAATAACTGGAAATGATCAATCACGCATTTTATCGGTTATCGGTGTATGTATCAGAGTACTAAAAGGCCTTCAATTCAGTATTTTGATTGATCAATCTGATCCTAGATTAAAATCACCTCGGTACAAAGCAACACAATAATTCATAACATAACAGCCGCGTTTACTCAAATTGCAATATGGTAAACTGAAATTACGAGTCATTTATTAACGTCAATTCTAATTTAATTAAAAGCATCAAGACAAAATTAAAATCTATCCACGTAGTACATAGGTATGCATCGCAAATTCAAATGCAGATTATAATTAATAAATTGTAATGATTAATAATTAAAATAATATATATTCGTCTGTTTATATCTATAGTGTATATGTTTACAATGAAGTCAAGAATAATGTTCATTTCAAAGATTAGATTTTTTATTAGGACTAATTTATTAATTAAAAATTCTGATAATACGTTACTAAGAGCATATTCATAAAATTCGACAATGCTTTCATGTAATTACAAATAATTATAATTAATATTCCACATATATCTCTCTGCTGTACTTGACCAAATTTTAAAAATAATTGAATTTTTTCACTTAAATGGAGAAGAGTCTTTCTTTGAATTTATTGATAAATTTTAAGCCCATTCGATCAAGTGTTTTTTAAACATCTCGCAACAATGATGCTTTATTAAAAGATAAAGTATAAGAAATAATAGTTTTGAGATTTGTGTTTAAAAATAAAATTTGATAAAAATTATTTTATAGACATTTAACGAACTATATAAAGATTTCTTTAAACAGTAAATCAAAAGCACATTTTTTTGTAAATGGAAGATATATCAACGTGAGAAGTTGAAACTATGGGTCAACATTCAAAATGCAAATTAGAACATTCTTATCGGGATAATTCAGTTTGTATAACAATGCACCTCGTGTAATTTCACGATTTATAACTCCGCACTCGCCATAAACGTCTTGGCATTTCTCAATCGTTTGACATTAGAAACGTACAAGGATAAACGCGAACCAAACGATAAGTGGTGCGCGCGTAATATTATTCGCAATTCCATTAACATCTGCGTGGATGGTAGGAAGACGTTCAAAATCAGATTCATTTGGGGTGAGATAGAAAGTGTGAGCGGAACCAAAATAATAGTCGTTGTGACATTTTCATCACCTGGAAATCAAGTTGTGATTGGCGAGTGCATGGATAGGTTTTCGTGTCGCTTTTGTGTATCAAATATTTTTGAGACATGCCCTGTGTGTACAGGTATTATAATAAATATAATATAATAATGTAATAATATGCAAGTAAGTAATATATATTAAGTAGCATACGCGTCGTTAAAAATAGTATATATATATATATATAAGAATATTTCGGAGTATCTAAATTTGATTAAATTTTATATCACGAATTTTATATACGAATAACTCTATTCACCAAAATCACGTAACACGGAAATACATTAGAATCCTTTCACGCGTCCTTAACAATCGCGCCAGTAATCGGTCTCGCGTTAATGCACTGCCCGTTAATTGGGAATCAGTCGCGGCAATCCCATTAACAACGATAAGAATTCCAGCCTAAGAGACATGCGGAGGGTGAGTGAGAGAGGGTTGGTGGATGGGGGGAGAGAGAGAGAGAGAGAGAGAGCCGTAAATGGGAACGAAGATACAGTAGAATTCGAATGTGCGAGAGGAGGTAGGAGAGCGGCAGATTAACGCTCGGTCATCGAGTAGCCGTCACGGAGCATGTAATTAGATTTGAGCTCCCGTGCGACCCTCTCGACGCGCTCTGCCCTCGCATTGTGTAGCTCAAAGTTGGCTAGGCATCGGTTTCAGGCACGTGACTGGATACGCACCTTAGAAGGATACCGACGTTTCTTCTTATTATTTAGGTTTTTCCTTTTTTTTCCTTTTAACATTTTTAGGCAACTAATTCCATACTAGAACTATCAAAAACGACGACAGACACTGAAATGATGTTCTGTTAAACATTGACAATAACAGCAAAGTAGAAAACTTAAACTTGCACGCTTAAAACGGCATAAAATAATAATGTTGCTACCTGTGCAAGGATAAAATGAACAAATCCGTTCGACACCGAGGATTCGACTATTTTTTCTAGATTGCAATTCTTCTGTTATACATCACACTCGATAATTGAATACAATTGAAGATGCATTGTCTTCTATAAAATGTACAATATATTCGATGAAACAATATCAGACTATTGATTTATCGTACGTCACAGTGATAAATATTAATGTCTAAATATAAATATAAAAGATGCAACTAATTTCTATTATAATTGTCACATAAATCTCGAATGTTGAGTTTGGTAGGTTCGTAGACACATGGATAATGCATCTGCATTTCAACTCTCGATGACTATGCAGACGATTAGAGCGCTTGGACTCCGATCGATTATTAATGTTCATTAGTTTCTGCTATCTCCCTCTCACCCTCTCTCTCCCACTCTCCCGGTCTCTCGGTCTCTCGTACTCTCTCACTGGAAAGTGGATGACGACGGGGCTTTGACGCACCCGATCGGAAGTCGAGAGAGTTTCTGGTTTGGACAGCGGCGCTTCGCGCTGCGCAGAATTGGCTATTAGTGTGCACGCTTCGCAAAATTGATAATAATTATGCTGCCGAGGAAATATTCCGTGTAGCATCCGATTTACGTTTCCTCTTCTCTGTATGCGTCATTAATGTCAAGCTAGAAAATTTTGCGCATATTGCCTTATAATTCACTCTACCGTTTATTATTCCTTGTAAACTTTACTTCGTTTCTATGTGTTTCGTTCGGATTTAATCTAACATCGCCTATTTCGGAGCACAATATCAGCAGGCCATTCATTTTTTACTGCGAGTTTCATGTATAATTGGAAATTATTATTTGCGAACTTTCGAGAAGTATAAAAGATTCATATCAGTAAATATCGCGCTGCTTTACATATTGCGGTGACATGTAAACTAAATTGTCGATGCGCCAGACACCTTGTGACATATTTTCTAAAAATATTTACAAACTAAAGATTTGTTTTTCAATATAAATATTAAAGTATGTACATTTTATAACAATGAGTAAATGTTCGCTCATTTCAAATTTATATACTACAACTGTTTATGTGCTTACTTATCTATAAATAAATAAATCAACAAACTGAAATGAACTTTTTATTTTAAGATTCATAAGGTTAAACTATGTACAAATAATAATACAACCCAAAATCATTAAATTTAATAATGATCAATAATTCGTTGTTATACAAGTTATGCATCTTGACGGTCTTCCTTTGAGTGAATTTCTATCGGACAAACCTTGTGAGGTTCCGTTTGACTCTTGACGATCTCCAAGTTTACGTCTAATATTGGAATGTTAAGCCTGTCGGTCGCATTGAATTTCCGCATTACAGCTCTGCAGGGATACCTTCTCAAAGTCGTTGATGAACAGATAGGAGCTAGGCCCACTCGGAACATCTTGACAAGATTTGGATTTTCTCCTCCCTCGTCCCCAGAGACATATTCTAATCATTCAAAATTCACTATTCTCATAGATATTATTGTCCGTTGACGTTAAACTGATATGTTCGAAAAATATGTTTATCAATATTATACTACTAACTAAAAAAATAAAAAGTTATTTCGATAAACAATGTTCCGATTATCAAAAAACAATGTTTCATTAATGATACTTCGATCTTATTTTTTAACCTTAAATATTAAAGGTACCAAATTAAATATTACGATAAAAATGAAAAAAAAGAAAAATCCTACAGAAGATTCATCGAAAATTACCGTATATCCTACTGTTAACATCCATCAAATAAACTTCGCACAATGAGACTAGCATCTCAACTCATCAGAAGCCACAATTCAAATAAAATTCTGAAAACTAAAGAACCAACAAGTGCATAAAAAAACACTCCCATAATGTGGCAAAGGTAGATGAAAGAAGAAAAAAAAACCCAAGTTAAGAACAAAAAGAAGTTTGAGCGGAAGAAAAGGCAAAGCAGACTAAGCTTTTCTGTAAAACTGCGGAACAGAGAAAAGGATGGGGATAAGAGCACCTCTTGGTTTACGAGCTCGAATAGAAAGAGAGAGAGAGAGAGAGAGAGAGAGAGAGAGAGAGAGGGAGGGAGAGAGAGTGAGAGTGAGGGGCAGGGGGAGGGGAGAGTAGGTATCCGCGCGTTCGCGCGCTTTGACGGCTTTGCACTTACAAGGCGGCGACGAGGCGCCTTCTTCGAGCCGCACCGATGTAATTTTCTGAATGACTGCGTAATTAAAACTCTAATTTCCTGCACTTAATTGACCGGAGTCTTGGATCCCCCACCATAGAGCGCCCCTCCGTCGTAGCTTCTTCCTCCTGATTTCCTTTTTCCCCTACCACCAGTCCCGCCGATCCTTTTACAAACATATACTCCTGAAAAATCTTGAATATTCTTTAAGATGTATACGGTGAACAACAAAATGGATATCAAGTAATAACGGGACATCGCTATACATTTTCTCATATACTTTATAGTTTTTGATATTTATTTTAAACTAATGCTGGACGATTCAATATATGTGAGATCTGTAAATTATTCGTATACAAATAGTTTTGTAAATAAATTTAATAATTAACGATTGTTATCCTAACCTTCATTTGTTAATTATAATATTTTATGATATTATATCAAACCAATTTATACAAGTTACGTTAAATTAATATTCTTTCAAAATAAATAATACCGAAAAAGTGTTAAAAAATAAAGTGAAAATTCGGTAAGAAAAAAAATTATGGGCAGATTTGATTACCATCATTAACTAATGTTTACGTTATCTTTGTTGGCAAAAAAAACGCATTGGCCACAAAGATAAATGTTTCACACGCGTTATTTGGGTGAAAAGGAACAAAGAAAGCAATTGCACATTCGGATAATTTCGTCCATTAAGATTATTGCATTCTCAGAAATTCGAAATTTGAGAGTGATAATCCAAATCCCGAGGAGGCGCCTTAAAACTCTCTCCGATATCTCGTACTACTCGCGGGTTTATTCTTTATGTGCACGAGGAGCGCGCACTTGCGGCACATTTAAATAATCGATTTGCCGGCGGCGCGTCTCTTACCAAAGTGGCTCTTCTCGCGGATCCGACGGTATATACCGGACGCCTCTCTCCGGAAGTCAAGTTTCCCTGTCCCCGCTATTTTCATCTCTTTCTCTTGGCTGTGTAAGCCGCTGCGGGCCTTTTTCTCCACTCTGTTTTGCGGCTTTCACGCGAGAGCTTTTATTGCCCCACCCCTCCCTCTGCCTCCTCCTCCTCCTCCTACCTCTCTGCTGGTCCCTCCTGGCACTCACTCTCCTTTATTCTACTTTGTTTTACTGCCCTGGGCTCTTACTTACGTAATTTTCGTAATTTTATCGGTGGATTTTTGTTTTATTCCGAATTTGGTTGAATGCCTCGTATCTTTCGCGCTTTGGGGGTAATTGGATTTTTGATTAATTACTTTTTTTACCGTTCTTTCGTAAGTAGATTGTTTCGTTATTTACCAAAACGTTTCTTAATTCTTCAGTTGTAGTTTTTTGTTACGTACATAATTGGGCTCTTCAGATATCTTTTGTTACTTATAAAATTATAATTTTATTTAAACAATCTATACTCTTTGGAGGATAATTAATTTAAATAATGGAAATGTAGGTATTTAACTTACATTTTCTAATAAAACATATAATATATATATATACTCAGATTTTTCTTTGTTTCTTACAACAGTAAAAGTTTTAATCAACATGAGATAATTTTAAAGTTGTGCAAAATATCTAAGGAAGTTAAAACTCAACTGATTTGCATTACTTATATGAAGCACGTGAAAAAATTACAGGGTAAAGATGAAAAGATGGCTATAAAATGCAGTAAAAATGTCCTGATATATATTCACCCGAAAATAGTACAAAAAATTAGTCTAAACCAAACATCGAAACCCTTATGCACATTAAAATTGAAAGTAGTGTACGCTCACTTAGGCACGCATTACACATTATCAAAAGAGCGTAGGCGAAAGTAGAGAGGTAGTGGTTTGATGTTTGTTCTCGGTATACTCGGTATATGTATAAGGGGTAGGAGGAGAGCGAGCGCGGGCCGGAGGGTGGAGGAGGGGCGGAGGGGCGGAGGGGAGGTGGGGAGGTGGGGAGGTGGAAGACCGAGCTCCCTCTCCACCCTGGTTCCGACTAGCTCGGAAAGTTACTCGCTCGTCTCTCCCTCCGCGGCGGCGGTAGCGGTGGCGGCGGCGTCGTCGGACGTGCCAGGAGCAATTATAATTGCCGGCTCCTTTCGCAATTATAAGTTTGCGCGCGAGACGCGCGCGCTCTTGGCTCCCCTCGTCCCCTGTATATGTGGAAACGTTAATTGGGGTGACCTGCTCAGAAACTAGTTACCGCCCAGCCGGAGCTACTGATATTCTCCACGTGCCGCCCGGTTCTTCCCGCTTCCTCTGGAGCCTGTTTCCATTGCATGTCCTGGGTTATACGCGATATCGCCGATCCTGCACTTTATCTCTCCCGACTATTTTTATTGCCAACCGTCTTTCCTTTTTTTATTCTCTTCCTTTCTTTCTGTGTTTCTGTCTAACAATTTAATTTATATTTATTACGTTATTTTTCGATTATCTGTCGGTGTGTGTGCGTGTATCTCGATCTTTCTTTGTTCTTATCAACTTACTACGGGATTGTTACAAAACCAAAATTTAATTCGTCTAATGGAGTATACAGTAATTTTACTTATTTTTCTATTGTAGTCAATTACAACTCATTTCGAATTATTTTTCGTATGCGCTTTTCCATTTTTCAGTAATCTTTCTCGGGTGTACAATAATTACTTTATAGAGGAACATTTTGTGCTATACATCATATTCATTAGTAGATAACACTTGTCAATTTTTCAAAATTAGTTATCAATTTATTTTAATTATCAATGCAATAAACAAATCGAGTTTGTATTTACAATTTTTGTTTGTAATTTCATTATTTATTATATAAGATTTGTACAAAAAACATATATTTTATGCAATATTTGCAGAATATTGCACCTGTTGTAACGACATGTACTCATTGTCACTCCATTGATAAAATAATGTCTCATTAGACTGTGTAAGCTTTAAATACGATAGAAATGGTTTTATACCTGATTGAAAAATAAATATAAAAATATACCACTAAAACGTTTATTTTTCAATAATTTTGAATAAAAAAAAAGTTTAAAGTGATTTAGATATACTTTTTTGCACCTTAGATATAAGGTAGAGAGAATTGATATTAATAAAAAATGGTGATAATCGGTTGAATGCATCGAACATAAGCAGGAATAAAAAAATGTTTCAAGTTCAAACGAAACGAGCGTGAACGAAGATAAATCGCAAATGGAATATAAAGTCACCGCGTGTACGCGCGTGTAAAAAGGGCCGCAGGTAAAGTAAAAGCTGTCGACGCACCCATACATATGTATACACTCGGGGCCCGCACAGATAGAAAAGGAGAGTGAGAGGAAAGTAAAGAGAGAAAGCTAGTAGCCTAAAGTGGATTTTATATACATATATACGCATGCGAAAAGCTCTTTGAGTGCGCGTGAAAGAAGGGAGAAGTCAAGGGAGTCGGAAGAAATGGTAAAACGGGGAGAGTGAGAGAAAAAGAAGGAGAAATAGAAAGAGAAAGAGAAAGAGAATGAGAATGAGGATGAGGATGAGAAAGAGAAAGAAATCCAAGAGAAAAGAAATAATAAGCGAGCAAGTGTTCAGGACTCCGTTGAAGGAAGGAGAAAGTGATGTTGAAGTGGGAAAGAATAGGGTAAGTAAAACTAAGAGATGCGTATGAGAGGGTGAGAAAACTAAATAAAAGCGAGACGGATGTAGATGCATGCAAGAAAGATGGAGGTCCTCTGAAGTCTAAGTAACATCCATTTCCACCTCCATTTCGAGTCAACCCCTTTTACTTTGCTTTACCACGCTATACTTTACCTCGCTCTATACCTCCTGGCCGGTATTTTTATTTACCTCTTCCTACTCTCGGCCCCTCTTCCTCCACCTCCTCCTCCACCTTTGCCCCTTCCCTTCTCCCTCTTTCTTTTATTCTCTCCTTCTTTAACGCGCGAGGTGTCACTTCTTCTCTCACCCCTGTGTACCAGTGGCGCTCAACCGCATCCTCTTTCTCTTACAGCTTTTACCGCGATTGGAGCATTTCTAAATTATACCAGCTCGTCGGCCGATTACTAAAGAGATAAAGGATGCGCTTTTTTAGCGCGCGAGCTCGTGGATTTTCATTCTCTGAGCGAGCTTCGGGGCTTCAAGATGCATCGCCCTGTTTATTTCGCGTGATTTATGCGCAAATATAACGCGCTATACGTGATAAATACCCGAGGAAAAAGACCAAGTGGTCGCAGTTATTTAATTTCAGTTTTCATGAAATAGAAGATAATAAATTGCATTTTTTATATACTACTCGCTCTTTTTTTTTGCTTCAACATTTTTTGATTGATCGGAGGCCAATAAACCAGAGGTTAATCGTCTTCCTTACTATGTGCAATGTAACTGCTTCATTGATAAATTAAAATATTATTTCTCGTAATGTTTTTTTTTAAAGTTATAATAAAGATCAAATTCGTGATTTGCATAAGTACTACAAATTATTATTATTTTGTTTAAAAGTAAATATGCTTTGGAAAATAATTTACGTTATACTTAATTTATCGTTTCTTTCATTCGATTTCCTTTCAACAAGTTAAAAACTATATATTAATTCAAAAATATTTAAAATTTGTAGAAATTTCTGTTTTTAAAGCCGATGAAAAAGTTGCAAAGTAGCAAGTGTTTTTGGCACATTCATAGTTAAGTGCATATAAACAATAGCTATTCCCAAAGAGTGTAAACAAAATAAACCTCGGACGGTTTCGCATAGTCGATTGGATGTTATCCGATTACCAGAGCGTTAAATAGTCTAACGATGTAATTACGAATAAAATCGACGAGGAAAAGGTTGAATTTTTAATTTGGCCATCATCACCGCGTATTCGATCGACTAATCGTCGAAAATGAGCCCCGAACTGGTCTTAAAAAAATGATCGGTGCACCCGGCAGCCGTCCACCCCCAGAAACTTTAACGAAGCGCGCACGCTCATCCCCCTTTCTCCGAAAAGCCCAGCCGAGGCAATTAAAGTCATACACCGCGAACACTTTTATCTCTACTTGAGCCAACCTTTCACCCCCACACAAATGCCCCCCGCGTATGTATACACGTGGGGGTAACTGCCAGGCCGCGCAGATTCGCGCGAGTGCAATCATCGCTAAGTCTTTTAATTTCCTATATTGGGGAGAAAGACCGGGGGAGTAGGGGGTCAGGGGGTTAGCGGGGGTGGGTATAGGAGGGGGTGGGGGAGTGAAGGAAGAGAAGGAAGAGGCGGGTAGTGGAGGGAGGCACACGAGGGTTGCACGGGGTGGTAATTGGCTGTCAGGGCTTCTCCGCTCGCGCGCACATGCACACACACGCGGCCGCACACGCAGAGGTACACAGAGAGTCGCATACACGGATACACCCGCGCACACATGCAACCCGACCAACAACCCCGGGAGAGATTGGTATCGCTTATAATTAACTTCTCCGTGCCACGAGAAGCCACCGTTTCCATCGGCCCGGCACGCGGAATATAGCCCTCGGAGGGTGGGGAACGGGGGAAGGGGCGAGAGAAGCGGTGGCGGGGCGGGGGGGGGGGCGGGGGGGGGGTAGAGTGGGAGACAAACGGAGATTGCGGGGCTGGGTGGGTGCGCGCGGACTTGAGGAACGGGAGGGCATGGTTTAATAGAGAAGCACGAGGGGCTGGGTAATTTATTTTTAAGAGATACTGATTTGTAAAGCGCGCTCCCAGGAATTCGAAAAACCTCCGTGTTTCAAGGTAAACCTGAACAACTTTTCGTTAGATCGAGTGCATGTTGTGTAACGGTCTTATATATACTAATGGCTAATTACACTTGAGATTTAAATTTATAGAAACTAAGTACGATCATTAACTTGTTTTCACTTTTCATTTATATATCATTCAGGGGGATTAAAAAGAGAAGTTTTTCAATCACGCGTTAAATCCGAGCTCGACCACGATTTGCTAATTACAAACTCAAATTTACAAAATTTATTTATTTCTATTTATTTATTTATTTATTTATTTACCGGAGACACGGCATTTAGTCATTATTTTATCAAATATAAATATAATTTCACGTTTTAAAATTTAATTTAACTTTTTAATTTGCTATGGTCATTTTATTAATATTAAATTCGGGAAAAGCACTGTATTATGTGCGTATTTAACTTTTTTAGGTAATTATTTTATATTTATCTTTTTGTATCGTAAACATTATATTAAAAGACTGAAATAATTTAGATCATATTGCAAAAAATAACAAAAATTTGTAATTTGAAAAAATGATGAGTAGTTAATATGCAAATCACATAAACATTATTAATGTATCAATCTGAAAGAACTAAATCTGTCAAATGTTTTTTTATGACACAAAGAAAGTGTGCAAATCTCTTATGTATTTAAGTTGAATAAATAATAGATAATTCTCGATTTTATTAATTTTTTATACATATACCGTTCAATATAGATAAAACCCACATATTTTTGTTAGAATGTTTTAATTGCTAAATCCCTCTTTTAAAGTGCGCTTAGGGAAAATCGACGCATCGACAACATTAATACATGACTACATGTATTTTAATCGTTACCAAATCCTACCTAATAAAATACAACCAAAATCGACAGTTAGATACTTTAATACAAGAGGTTTAAGGATTATAATCGGCTATTTAAAAAAAAACGTAAAAATGAAAGATGACCAGTGGGATATAAAAATCGACGAGCCAAAGCGTAAATAAATAAAGAGTCAATAAATGCAACGCATTTGTGGACCCCACAATGGTAAATTTATCGAGAACACCCCGTGGCGCCGAGTAACGCGAAAACATTTGTTCTACTTATTCGTGGAATTAGCGACCAAAGTGATTGGAATTGCTTCATTTTTTTCGTATTCCAGCAACTTATTTTCATAGAAACAATCGACTTTGTTTGACATACTTAGACCCTCGTCGGACTAAAAACTTTTTCAATTACAATAATTCGCTTTTTTAATAACAAATATTGAAATAATATAATTGTGTTATATATTTGTCACTTAAATAGTAAACAATTATCTATACGTGTAAGACATAATTATACATCTGTATGAAAATGTTAAAATACAAACCGATCTCCAAAGCATCTCTTCACTGGCAACGTAATACAAAAATATTTACACCGAGGAAGCAATTTTAATCGTAAATTTTATTTGTTCGAAACAAATGACTGGCAATGTTTAAAAAAGCTTGCAACACACCTTTGGTTTCTGTACGCGGAACTCTGTCATCCATATCTATTGATTATGGAAATTCTGGGACCGAGAAGCCCCCGCAGCAAAAACCGAACTCGATCATCCCTTCGTAACGAGAGAGAGAGAGAGAGAGAGTGCCTCTTCTCTTATTTACCAGACATAGACACATAGACGGTCGCGTACACAGAGAGAGGAGAACCCGCAGACGCGTTCCCATGAAATCCGTCGAGTTTACGCAAGGGCTAATGACAATCGAAATCCATTGATAGCGATCGTGATGGTATCGCGAGCGCTCGTCTAGTTTAGCGAGCGTCCCCGCAATCGACCCTTCCAGAGGAGAGAAAGGGAAAGTGTCAATGGTGAAACAGAGATCTATGTAATGGTAGCGACGATGCTTATGAAGATTCTTCGAAGGGATATATGATAATCGATTTAGTTACGTCTTTAATAAAAAAGGATAACCAAAGTATTTCTATACATGAAATGTTAATTTTTTCGATATTACCAATATAGTTGTTTAATAAGTATACTTTTATCATATACACTGAGAAAAATGAAATAATAAAAATGACTATATTTTATAGTAATGGTGGGACATATTTCGACTATCGTAATTTTTGCTATATTTGTAGTAATATTTGTTATAATTTTTATAAAAATTACTATGTACATAGAAAAATTGCTATAAAATATAGCAAAAATTACGATGGTCGAAGTATGTCCCACCATTACTATAAAATATAGTCATTTTTATTATTTCATTTTTCTCAGTGTATTTTAGTATTCTAGATTACACGCTCGATTTAATAAGATGCCGAAAAGTTATAAAATTATAAATCAAATATTACTTACTGTGCATTCACACGTAAATCCGATGTTATGATTAGCAACATCCGAATTATTGAGAGCCTGCCATAAATTAATAAAGAAAATATCTGCGCTAGTACGTTTGTACCTTGTATTCCTGGCTCGGATTTACGTGTTACATTAATAATAGAACATTGTTAAAGGGAAAAGTTAGTTAATCTATCAACGAGATTGAAACTTTGCTTCAGTGATTGGTGAAGAAATGCAGGAAGCCAACGGTTGCGCCGCGACGTCGGGATTTAAGCACCACGGATCGAGCCGATCAATTACGGGTTTACGTAGCGCGACAATAGGGATTAGCATCCTGCAGACTGAGAAAAGCACGCGCTCACTGTGACGCTGTTTGTCGTTCCTCGTGTATTCTGCATCTGGGCTTTAATTTGATATTCTCTCTGACTATTATAGATTCGTACCGATGCTGATTTTGTCCGAAGGATGATTAGTTATGCCAAATCCTAACTATGTAATTCAGTTATATTTTTATTTATATACTGTATTTTGACTTTATAATTAATTAATAAACGTTATTTTTCACTTTTCCTTCAAATACGCGGTTAATCTAAGTCAACAATGTGGTATAATTCGATAGTTTTTATCCTGCGAAAAACCGTAGTATAATTTTAAGTACCAGAATACTTAACTTTTATTACACGTGTTTGAAAATAATCTTATTTAATATATATTGTATACGCATGCATGGATACGCACATACACACATATATGCATATATATCTAAGAGAGTGTAGGAAAAATAAATGAAATGTTTTACATAAACTATAGGAAATTAAAAAATTTAAGTATTATTCAGTATTCACCAAATTGTGTCAAATACATAATAAGGAAGTGTTGTATATACAAACAATTAAACTGGTCAATTTTATCAATAATAATTCATGAACATTAAAAACTGATCAATAATTTACCATCAATATTTATAAGTGTCGATTATAAAACAAGTTTATATAATTTAGAGGTACGTACGTTGATACCAAGATACAGTTTCATTATTTCGCTTAATTATCTTGTCAGTAATACTTTCCACATCTTATTTATAATACTACGTGTATATTTATCCATTTTTCATGCATAAAAATCGCGTAGTTATACCTATCTTTCTATTTTTGTTAGTAATCTAGTTGAGGGAAGATTAACAGTCTCGTTAATTACCGTTTTAGTGATGAGTTTCAAATCTATTTAATACGAAGCGCGTAATAAATATATATAATAGTTAGTTCACGTTCGTTACAAGGATTTCGAGAGAAAGAGAGAAAGAAGGAAAAAAGGCAAAGGCCTCTTCGATTTCCCCCAAGTAACGTCCGCGAAGCGAAAAAGTCAAACTCGAGAACCACGGCAGACTATTACTTCGCTTATACTACTGAAATAAAAAAAAATCGTCGCTTTCATCAATCACCGAGACTCGCTCGCGAGGCTCATTCCCGACGAATTACTGCGGGGCCACTCGATATAATAATTTATCAAACCCGTCAGCATTCGATAACGCAATCCATATCCCGTCGCTAAAACATACACTCATACATACATATACAATACACACCCATACACTCACCCGATAGCGCGCACAGACATATTTATACCCATATACGTATATTTATACGGTTGCGCGCGTGTGTGTGTATACATGTGAGCTCATTTATAAACTTGTTCGATCCCAATATTGAACGACTTTTAAATAGCAAATCTAATCACGCGCGGAAATCCATCCCAATAATAGGATCCACGCGACGAGGCCTCATACACGAATTAATCAACGATAATGGAAATTCGAGTCGCTAAGAACGTCGCCGGGGTTTGCGCGTGCGTGTACCTACACCGGCATGCGAGTTCGTCCATTAATGTGCTTTTCATGTCAGTGCGCTGATGAGGATGTGTTAGTTACCCCTGTATATGCGTGTAACTCTACTCTGTAATACATATTCATGTACATAAAAGTCGAGTGTATACCGTACATGCAACCATTTGCTTGTTACTTTAAAAAAAAAAATTATGGATACCGCTCGGTAGACATGATCCGTTATATTCAAAGATTTCGACCGTGTTTCTATATATTTAATTCTTTTTCTCTCGCGTCATTCGAGTTATCGAGTGTAAAATCCCCTACGAAAAATTATATCCAATTTTTAAAATGTATTGTTTAAATTTTAAAAATTAAACCAATGGAAACCAGCATTGCCCAGTTATCTTGTACAAAATAAACGTTTACCTTAACAAAGAGACTGTTCTCCACCAGATTCTCCATGAGATAATTGGATTTTTTGATGGTAAATTAACGCGCCTGTGTTACGCGATTTCTCGATTAAAAAACCTAAAATATTTATTACGGTGTCAATGGATGTAAAATTAACGTTATTTTGTTTATAAAACCGTAAGGTACAGTTGGAACGTAAATATAGCGATGCAGGAATAAAGAAAAAAATCGAGAAAGAGCGTGGGAGATCTAGATTTGTTAAGACAACAGGTCCGCCGTTATTAAGTATTATTCTACAGCTGATCGTGTGTCCGTAAGAGATATAGGTACAGGTGTATATATATATATATATATATATAAGTGCAGTGTACGGTGGTGAGGGTGTACAATTAAGTGTTTATGCGTGAATATAGGTGTATATGTGTACCGGTAGAGACGTATAGACGCGTCTGGTTATTGGGTATAGTATAGGGTGTTTCGTCAGTAATACAGTTGCGCGCCCGGGGGGGTGCACAAGACGAAAGACAGAGACAGCCGGTAAAATGAATGAGCGAGATAATGAGAAAGACAAGGACGGGATAGGAGTGGGTAGGGAGATGCGTGGAGGGAGTACAGTTACCAGGGTTGGCTTGTTCGCTGGTTGGCCTGAGTTAATTATAACTGATGGTTATCAACCGGTTAACTCCGACACGCCATTACGTGCCTCGGCTGGCTCTCTCTCTCTCTCTCTCTCTCTCCCTCTCGCTCCTCTCTCTACCCCGGTTCGTGTGGGTGTGCGAACAGGAGCCAGGGAGATTTCCGCGGAGCCGATGTACGTGCGAAAGATCGAGGGCCCGCAGTTGGTTATTATAACGATTCGGGAGTAAGGGGAGGAACTTGCTCTCTCGAGTCACGGGGACGACAATGCTTCTTGTTTCATGGTTCGCGAGAATCATTCTACATCGTACCTATATACACGTTCCTACTTCGAAGGGCGTTTCTCCTTTTCATCCGGATTTTCTACTTTTCATTCCTACCGGTAAATGTACACCTATTTTAATACACACATCACATATACGTTTTTACGTACCATACACCCACCGCTCAATCGCAATTTTATTTGAATATTTCAACAATTGCAAAATACACTACAGGCTTATCCAATTTTCGCTTGACCGATTAATCGCGAACGAAAATATAATCTTCAAAAGTGGAGTATTGTTTTCGATATTCGAGGAAAAACCAAAAAATGTTTCTAATAATTGACGACGTATGGATGGATTTTCTCTATTTTTATCCGACTAAACCTTTATACATATATATATTATTGACATCATTTCACATCTAAACATTGTTAACTTTATATTAAGTTACTTACAATTATTATCCAAAATTCCAACTTCTTCAACATATTTGTCCGTACGTGTTGGATAAAATGATTGTTTCATCATAATAACAAATTGAATATAGTTCTCAAATAAATACGATACGTGGATCAAACATAATAATGAACTAATCGTTGATAGAAGCAATATATGTGGTAGGTTATATATACTCATTTTTCCTCTAATTTGAGGGGTACACAACACCTTGTTATACGTACAAATAAGATAGTGTGTTGAACCTAATAACCTTCGAAACAGCGAATTACTACCCACGGAAATGAACATTGGGTAATTTAGGTTTAGATTAGACGTAAGAGTAACTTTAACTTAAATGTTTAATAACAGTATGATGATTTTAAGCGGAAATCATACGCAACAAAAGTATTTCAAGTGACGCTTATCTGTCAATTATTTTTTATCTATCATTATGGGATAGTTTACAAACAAACAACAAACAGAAGATTTAGATTTTTTAGTTTTATTGCCGTACGGAAAGAAACCTACCACATAATCTATTGCAAAATTTTTGCTTTTTATAAAATATCAACGTGATTAAACGAGAAAATCTTAACATTACATAAAATAATCTAAATCACTATTACAGAAAGAAACTTGATGTCAATGAGAAATGAATTAAGGACGCGTGATAAACTGTTGCAAGTTTATTAATACAGTTTCCGTTGTATACTTACGATCCAAGATCATTAAGCGATCGGTCGAAACCTCGCAAAGAATACCGATACTCCATCAACGAGAAAAAGCATCGATATCAAGATCAGCCTTACAACTCCGAGTTTCCCCTTGAAACCGAAATTCACCCCTCTCTAAAAACGTGACCCGAGCACACGCGCTCTGTCTTTTTTCACGCTTGGGCATTAGCGCGTCAATGCAAGGCAAACACGTTGGTTCTTATCTCAATGATTCGGTCGCCTTTCTTCCTTTGGACAATCTTGGCCGATCATCTATAAACGACGCGTGTAATGTATTCCTCGTATGTAGTTTCTATGTGGCCGGTGTAGATAAGCTCGGTGCCATTGCGCGATTTTGTTGCGTGCGTATAAGGGGAGATGACTCCTCGGCTTACCGTCGATCAATGCTTTTATTTTGACAATAAAAAAGTTTGTAACTTTTCTCTCTTTGTATTGTAACTAATGGTATTAATCTTTTGTACCGATTAAATCGACTTATTCATTTGTTTAATACATTTGGAATCAATAAGGTCTCATTTAAAAATAAAAGATTGAAAATAACTGTAACGTTTATTTAGGTATACTAATCTTGCATTAATTGGAGTTACAGTTTCATTTGTTTACGTTATTTAAAAAAGTGAAAATCTTACTATTACAATTAGAATAATATGTTTACACCAAGGATTAAAATAAATGATTATCACTTTTACTATAAAACTATATAAATTAATTTCAATACGTATACTATGTTTTTTAATCGTTTTTTATAATATTTTTTTCGTCGATTCATACAAAAATACATTCAATAAAAATAAAAAAAATATATATATTTTACGTTATACGAATAAATAAAGAAAACGAAACTATATCACTAAATAAAAACGATGCTTTTTTATAATTATTTTTTTTAACATAAAAAAAAGTATTAATTAATACAATGGTATTAATATATAATTTTTTTTTAATATAATAAGGTCATATATAAAAATGAGACCCCAAAAAATCAAAGTGAAAATAGTTTCTTGTTTCACACCACATTCTCCCCTACGGAAAAAAGCGTGTGCGCATACGGTCCAGATTCACGGTTGAAAAAAAAAACGTATCGCACGTGGCCGGGCTTCGCGAAACTCGAGAAGCCGCATCCCAATGACACCGCCGCGGTCACTCACATATTTTTTCACTCCTCGGTATATAAGCATTGTTACAGTACATTTGGATCGTGGCGTAACTATGACTCGTCACTCGATACTTTTGAGCTACGATGCAGTTTCAGGATATACTTGGATCTCATTTCTTTTTTCATAAATATACATGTGCATATACATATCGAGTGCGTGTCTTTGATTTTTATCGATATGGATCTGTTAAGGGTAACGTTTTTTATGGCTTGCTTTTCTCACATGTATATTGCACGGTCGGGAAAGTATCAACGATCAACGATGACGATTCTGAATAAATTACGTAACCAGATATATATATATATAAATGAAAATTAAAAAATATTATTTAATACATGTATTGTTTTTTTTTATTACAAAATATATAGATCATTAAATAGTATGCAAACATACAAATAATTTGTTATACTGTATTTCCATAATAAATTAAGTAAATATTAATGTAATCGTAGATGTACGTTTACTCAAATATTGGTTAATTCAGTAGATTCAAAACAATCAAGTGAAATAGTTGAATTCTTGACAGTAGACTTCTCGTAAAGATCAGTGAACTCCGTTAAAAATTCGAAATCGATCTCATCCGTCCGAATCCGAGAAGCTCCTCTCACTCCAAGCCCGATTCCCTAAAGTACTCGAAAGTGTGCAGTCGAGGACACGCGGTGAGTCCCGAGCGTATAAACATAAGAGAAACGGAGCGAGAGGTCAGAGCTTTCTCGGGAAATCAATCTGAGAATGGCCTCGTTAATCTGGAAGAGAGGAACGGCAAAAGAGGAAGAGAGAAAAAGCGAGAGAGGAAAGGTTCGGCCAGAGCTTGGCTCGGCGCTTTTACATCACGTAACGGCATCGAAGCACCTCCGAGTGACTGAGTGGTTATTTAGGTAAGAGCCACCCTACCCGTTCCCCGTTGCCTATCGGCCACCCTACACTTCTTCTTCGGCTAGTGCATGTCTATGCGTCTAACTTATGGAGGATAAGAAGAAAAGTCGCGGGAACGTGCGTTTCCTCTTTCAACTTTCATTATTAAAATTGATTTTCCGCTACCGTAATTTCCTTTCCTATTCATAAATATTTTAAATCATTGTCATTGTGAGGGAGGGCCCCTCACAGTTGTTTATAACAAATATTTTTTTATTTCCTTTCACTTGTATTTTACTTATGCTTAAATAATTATAGAAAATCTTGCAAATATAATCAAATAATACCTATGGCATATCTCGTTATACTTATAATACTTCTTACATTAATTACTTGCAGATATATACATATATTTCATGTTACAAAACGAAATAATCAAATTTTTTAAAAAGTATGACACTTTTAAATATTGAAAACTACTATACGCAGTTTTTATCTCGCAGTTTCTTTTTAAATAGAAACGATAAAAATTTCAAAATTTTATCGATTCGCAATACAAATAATGTATCAATGGACATGTAAAAAGTTTTGAATTTTAAACATTTAGAATTATTTCTCTATGTTTATTTTATCTCAATATTTTGAATCATTCAAACGAATACTCCGCTCAAGTCGTTGATAAAAATATTTATTTTTAACACATCTATATAATTTTTTATTATCTCATTATGCGATTATATTTTAATTGAATAACCGCAGCGTAAAATACATATTGCATAGCGAAAAAAATAAATTAATAACATAATTATTCATGTATTCGCAACGCAATTTCATACGAGAATCCAACGGCCGTCCAACAATAAGCTATTAAAAAAAAATTAAATTTTTCACGGGATGGAGAATCACCGGGGAAGCATTTCGTATACGCGTACACTACCCCGAGAGCAATTTTAAAAAACATTAATTTAACTTTTTCATCATCCCTCCCCCCCCCCCTCTCACTCACTCCGCTTACCGCCAAAAAACAAAAATATCTCACGAGCCAAAAATCCAGGCTCGCCAAAATCGCGGTGGCGCGTGCCCTGGCGCGCGTGAAAATTAAATTAATTCCAAAGGTATACGAGCGTAATGCGAGACAACCCCCCCGCTTCCCTCTACCACCGTACTCGTCCATTCCCGTACCCTGACTTTCCCATGACGCTCGTAATCAGATCACCCCTCCCCTCCCCTGCCCCCTCCCTTCTCCCTCCTTTCTCACTCGACGATATTCCGTCACAGGCGACTTTGCTTTGGATGGTACCATTGTCTCTTTGAGGGGAGGGTTCGGTCAACTAAAGGTTAGGGTGAACCGGCACTTTTTAGTTCGGTGTTTAAGATTCCTATTACAGTTTTAAGCCACAGGGCAGACATTTTCATTGTTCAGTGCAAGATTAAGGATAAAAGGGAAATCAACGTAATGCTTTTTATTTATATAATTGTTATTTTCAACAGTTTTCGTTGTAACGGGTATTATTTGTTTATCATACAATTTATTAAATTACTTTAAAAGTAATGATTTATTAAAATATTTTATGGCTATCAACTACACGTACGGTAATTTAATATATGTACGGATAAAAAGGGTGTAATTAAACAGTAAATTGGAATTTTTCGTTTATAAAATTTTAATTGAATTATATATAATTTCGTTAATTTAAAATGAGTTGGGTAATTAAATGTTACAACATCAAAAGTAAATTAAACGAGAGCGTGTACTTTTAATCGAAATGAAATTGACAATTTGAATAAAATAATCTGTTAAAACGATAAAAGGCAACGATATCGATTATATAAACGGATGTAGAGACACCCGCAGAGTAGACAAAACCGAATCACGCGCCATTAGCTGGTATAGACAAGTAACGATGCAATAGCACCACTGAAGCACATCGGAGATGAGCGTCGCGTGTAACCCCTCCAAAAGGATATTTCGTCTCCCTCGCGCGTTGCAACGACCCCCGTGCCGATCATCCTTTCATTTATCTAATCCATAATTATACACCAACGACACGCGCGCGCTCACACACATCCATTTCCTCGACACGGTACGATGAGAATATACCCAAAGATTTGTTGGCCCTCCAGCCTATTGCAAATCACTCGATGACTAGCTTTCATTCCGTGGATTTGCAGCAACTGTTTATGTATTCCAGGCTGTTATAACACGTTTAAATGAAACTGTGAAAACCGTATTTGGGTTTTAATTCAGTCTTAGTCATTTCAACGCAATCGAGATATATCCGTAAGAACGGATTTAAAAACTATTCCAAATATATTTATATAAAATATATACATTTATGTGATCAAATTTTTATTTGAATCAACATACACTTTTTGCATTGAAATATATTATTTAATTTGTTGTCCTTTTGTAGAAAATTTATCATAAAAAGTAAACATTATCGTGTACATAAAATATAATTAAACACAGTGAAAAGTAGAAAACGGTGGGTGAGGTCAAGCAGAGTAGTGTGCAGAAAGAAAGATTCAAAAATATTTAAAAACAAAAGGAATTCGAGGTATCGAAAACAAATGTGTGAGTAAAATTTGGTTGGAGGAAATAAGAAAATGTAAGTAAACGAGGGTAACAAGAGGTATAAAGTCGCGAATCACGGTTTCCCGAGCGAATGGAAATGAATCGATCGTTGAAGAACCGAGACGACTAGGTGGTACCTGTGACAGAGATAAAACGGAATAAAGAGAACGGAGTGTTACAAAGCGAGTCGAACGAACAAAAAGGGGATCCCAAGTAAAAAGGTAGAAATAGAGAAGTCGAACCTCTCGGCTTTAAAGTTGGCAACAATGCGCAGATTTATAAACCCCGCGGGTCATTGTTAGCGGGGGTGATTGAGGCCGCGCACTTTCGACACTGGCCGAATACCAAAAACCGCTGGTTAGCCTAGGCAGCCCCTTTCCCCAGTATTGTGGCCGCCTTTATCTTGGAAATTCGACGGCGCCTGGTATACTAGCTGGCGCGCGCGAGTGCCCTGGCTAAACGGCTGTATGCCCTCTCTCTCTCTCTCTCACTCTCTCACTCTCTTACTCTCTTACTCTCCACCTCGGTTTTATTGATGGGAACAAGCGCGACGAGAAAAGTCCGATAAAACGACTATTGTAAGTCCCGATTATTCCAATGTATTCCCGGATTTTCAAACCCGAGATATTCTATGCGTGTGTGTGTGTGTGTGTGAATTTAAAAAAGGCAGTTTTATGGATTTTTAGGTGGTTCGCTATTCAAACATGGCCGAATGGATTGTCCCGAAGAGTGGCAATATAGATATTTCAAACGATTAATCTTTTCATCGACTTCATTTTAATCCCGGCATATATATATGTATATACCCCTTTGTTTATACCGTACATGTTGGACACTCTGACCTGAAAAATATTTCCTACATTATTATTAAATTCAGGTATTATTCGTTCGTCAAACAAGATTTATTTGTACAGCCTGACATTGATACCCTTCACATCGAAAAGTTATTTTACGCGCGTTCATAAACAAAATGTACGAATATGTCTAAAACTATATATTCTAAAAATATTACAATATCTATCTGAAAAGTACGTGTCAATATTTTATTACACAAATATTTGTAGATTATGTGGTATATACAAAACGAAATCGTAGAATCTTCCTCATTATCCAGAGTAATGCAAAATTCCGTCTTAGTGCAGCCTTCTCTCGTTAGTTGGCCTCCCCACGGTTCTTAATTCAGGTTGTTCGTTGGCAGAATTAAAAGGCTTCGAGTCAAAGGTCAACGTTTGCGGGTGCAGTAAGGTTTAATGAATGCGATTAAGACCAGAGTAAGAGAAGCGACGAAAAGGTCGCTCGTGAGTTACGCTTTTTCAGCCCTTTTAATGCACGCAAGTGACGGATCGCCTCGCGGACCTTTTCTCCCCGGCCGATTCATTCGTCTCGTTGCGCGCACTTAGAAGCTGCCCCTTTTTCTGCGGCCTCCTTTTTTCACTGTGGCTCTCGTCGAGTCTGCTTGGCGCTTTGATTTATCGCTCCTCTGTTGACCCTGCGTTGTCTTGGGCATAATGGACTTTTTTGGGCTTTATCGCTGCCAGAATATCTTAATTGAAGTGCGTGCCTCTGTCTGTGTGTGACCATGCATGCGCGTATGTGTGCGTGCGTGCGTGCGTGTGCGTGCGTGTGCGTATGTGTGTGTTTGTCCGCGTGTGAGTACGCCAGACGTTAAATATAGAAGAAATTGCTTTATTAAGGAGATATTGTTATCTCGAAATTACTGCACATTTATGTTACGTAAAATTTTATAACGTGTACTAATATTCTGATAAAACAGATTTGTAATTACCGGTTGATCAGCCTCTGTTTTACTAATACTTTTATTATATTCTCAGTTATGTGAGGGATAATGTTTTAAATGTATGTTTTGAAAAAAATCTGTTTACAAGGAGAAAGGTTCCTTTTCAGTTTAAAAAAGGTAATCGCATTATTAATATACTTTTGATAGTATATAAATAGTACAAAAAGAGTTAAAATATAGATGGAAATCTTTCTCTTAATCATTTATAAAGTTAAAAAATCACAATTTATTTTATAGTCGTAAATAATAGAAGGTAAAGTAAAAAATATCTTAAAATGTATCTAATGCTTGAAAGATTAATGGAATAATAATACTATGCAACTAAATGTGCATGTGCTAAACATAATATTTAGATAACAAAAGTTAGTCTGCAAAGTTGCATTTGCATCGGTTACTAAAAGAACTAAATTTTCTGCATCTATATAGTTATATAAATATAGATATCAAAAATGTTTGAAAAAAATTTCTTTATTTGTATTATGCACAGGATTTAATAGTTTGTAAAAAAAGCACAATTATTTTATTTAATTTCTAAAGAACAATTATACTGTATAATAAGAATATCAACAGTTGATAAGCTTTTATGATATTCCGAGAAAATATGTATTTGTATCTTGCGTGATTAATGAATTATATCGTATTTAAAAGCAAAATTGATTTAATTTATTCTCACAGTATAATTATCATTTATATATCGTTACCATGAGTATATTAAGTTTAAGCACAAAAAATTCATATTTTGGCATAAACTAAATTTATTAAAATTACGTAAATTTGTATATAATATATACATATATATAACCAATTATTTTAATATATCGTATTAAATAAGACAGATATCAGAAACAAAGATATAAAATAATTAATTATATTTTATAACAAATTTTGTAATTTTAAAATTATCACAATATATTCTCATTATCTACAGCGACAAAAATCAGTAATAAAATCTTACGACCGTCAAATATAATAAAAATACTAATCGCGATGTAGAATATTTCGACACTCGAATGAAATAATATAGTTATTAAAAATTATTTTTAAACACCAGTCTCCGAAGATGGTTCACGTAAATAAAATAACAAGTAATAATGTCTATAGTGTTTTAGTTTAGTAGAATAGTGCCTAATTTAGTGGTGCAGTTTCATATTAAAATGAAAGTATATTCAAGATTTAAAAACTAAAAGTAATTTATTAAATTTTAGTATCTCCCTGCTAGAAATTATAACAGATTTTTAGCCAATTGCATGGTTTCAAATAAAGTTTAAGAATAAAGATTATTATAAAAACATTTTTATCATTACGTCAATTTTAATGTATCTTTAGACATTTGTACTGGAAAGGATTTGTTAATTTGTGGTTTTGTAACATCATTTTGTTAGTACCAATTATAATGTTAATTAGTTATAAATATTAATTTTTTATATATTTCGACGAGTTTTAATTCATTTTAGAAAAATAAATTAGGTTAAAATAAACTATGCTGCAATAATTATTATAATTTAAATTACCTAATTTTTTAGATCTTAATTAAATATGTTAGATAACTTTCTAGCAGGATTTTTAAAATATTAAAAATTATTTCAATGATGTATGAATTTTATTCTTTGATTAAATTAGTTTTTACATATTGCCTAATATTTTTATTTTTGAAAATATGTATGTGTTACATAGATATAAAGAAAAGACTGAAATTAAAAATATCTGATTTATTGAACTAATATTAGGATTTGAATCTCTATTAGCTTTTAAATATACTTACAAGGGAAGTGGTCGCACTCCGGGAAACGGATCTTATCCTAACTTTGGTATGTCTTTTGTGATATAAATACATGAAGAAAGCCAAGTTATTACTTGCCAATGGCCACTTTCACGAAAGTTATTTGATATCTAATAATAATTTCAATGAAAATTACTTCCACTTTGATTGATTATAACTCGAAACCAGAAACCGGAAGAAAGTTGAGTTCAAGTAGATATGGTTTAAAAAAAAGAAGCTTGAATTGCTCAATTTGGAGCAAAGTTATGAAGAAATTAAGAAAATTAAAGAAATTTTAACTAAAATTTACTGTTTCTTTTGGCCTAACATTCTTCAATATATTATTTTCTTCATAACTTTGCTCCAAATTGAGCAATTTAAGCTTCTTTTTTTCAAAGTATATTTACTTAAATTAAACTTTCTTTTCGTTGCTGGTTCGAGTGCCTATCTATATTCGATTTTGAGTTATAATCGATCAAAGTGGAAGTAATTTTCATTGAAATTATTATTAGATATTAAATAACTCTTGTGAAACTGGCCATTGGCAAGTAATATCTTGGCTTTCTTTATATTTTTATATTACAAAAGACATGCCAAAGTTAGGATAAGATCCGGTTTTCTGAAGTGAGCTATTCGTCTTCTTAGTCAATACGTATAAAAACTGCACCCGATTACCTCTTATTCAAAAATTAATAAAAACAGATATTTTCATTATTTTTTGCAAGATATATAAATTATACACATAACGATGGATTTGAAACATTGCAGGTCAAATTGGAACGCGACATGTTCAAGCATTACTTTTCTGTTTAGGTAATTCTTTAACTTTCATGTTTCGTACATCTATGTCTGTAGCAATAATTGCAATGACTGATACAACATCTAATAATCCTGATATTCGGGTATGTATACCGGTGTTGCCATAATTTTTCTCTAATTTAAAAGGTCAAACCAAATACCTAATTTATTGTTTTACAAACGTATTCTTAAAATAAAAGTATATAAAATCCTGATTTTCTAATTTATTTTGATTGCGAATCATTAAAATTAATAATTCTTCAGTACAAACAATTATATTAATTCGTCTTTTAGACTCTAGATTGGGATTCTTGGAAACAATCGTTGATCCTAAGTTCGACACTGTGGGGCACCTTGGCAACTCAAATACCTACGGCTTACTTTATGCGAGGTGGTGGTAATCATAAGTTCTTCCTCTACAGCACGTTTATTTGCAGCATTATAGACTTACTCATGCCTACATTAGCGATTCACTTTGGGTGGATCTCGGTGTTGTGTGCCCGAATTTTAACAGGGGTGAGCCAAGGTTGCGTTACACCATGTCTCAGTGGGCTACTGTCTAAGTGGGCGCCCCCAAATGAAAGGGCGTTGCTTGGTTTGTATATTTACATTATTTTATTACATTAAAAACTTAGTTCCGCTAAATGTCGTTTACTAATTGCACTACTTATTTAGTCTAAGCCACATTCTACAAATTGGTACTAGTACTCCACGTAGATCATGAATCCTCAAATAAAAACAATAATGTAATTCTTAATTTTGATAATATGAATCAACTTACCTTATTTGAAGGTTCCTTTGTTGTTAATGGACAACAGTTAGGAAACATATTAAGCATGTTACTTGCTGGATTGATCGCGGGTTCAAGTCTTGGATGGCCTGGAATTTTTTACATTTTTGGCTCTATGGGAATCTTATGGTCAATGTTTTTCTTTTGGATGGGTGCAGAAAAACCAGCTGATCATAATACTATTTCTTCCCAGGAAAAAGAATACATTGAGAAAAGCTTGGGCCAATTGGATCGACATTACAATAAGAAAGTAAGATTTTTTTTCATTACATTTATTATGACATAAAACGCAATTCTTTTTAGGATTATATTTTCCCTTGGAAATCGATAATTAAATCATTACCAGTTTGGTCTTTACTTATATCAAATTGTCTTGAAATATGGAGTTATTATATGTTATTAACAAAGTTACCGAGTTACCTGAAACATGTTTTGAATTACGATATCAAGGAGGTCGGACTTTCATATTATTATTATTTTATCAGTAAAGTAGCGATCCGTTTGGTTTGATAAAAATTCATTTGAATTTCAGAGTGGAATCCTTTCATCTTTACCGTATCTAGTTAAATGGTTATTAGTTCTTCCGATTGGTTGGCTATCCGATTTTGCTCTTAGAAAAGGCGCTCCCATAACGTTGATTCGAAAAATCTGCGGTGTGTTCGGTATGTGGGGTCCATCTGCAACACTTTTAGTTTTGTGCTTAGTAAAACCAAGCGATCCAACGATTGTCATTGTAATTTTTGTACTCGCGATCGGTATGAACGCTGCCACAGTATGCGCACAACAAATTAACGTGCTGGATTTGACTCCCAATTTTTCTGGATTATTGAGCTCCATTATTAACTTTTTTGGTAAAATTTTTGGAATGCTAGCGCCTATCGCTTGTGGAATAATTGTCACGGATCAGGTTACTATACTATTTATATAAAACACATTGTGTATTACATAAATAATAAGATGGCTTTAATTTTCAGACGAACGTAAACCAATGGTACGTTATATTTTACATATCGGTTGTTTTGTACTTCATTGGCAACGTTCCGTTCCTTATCTTTGGATCAGCCGAGGTACAACCTTGGAATGAACTTTCTAAGAAACGATCAGAAGACAGAGAAGATAACAAAGCTTCTGTGATAACTTAAATAATACGTATAGGTTGTGCCTGTAAGCTAATTTAATAATCCACTAGAAAAAAAAAATGTTACGTTTAAGTGAACTATGACACAATGTACTTTTAAAGAAGTGTAATTTATATCTATAAAATTTTTTAGACTTTTTTTTTAAACAATAAAATGAGTTGCAAAATTTTCAATGTCTCTGAAATGAGATTTATTTGCAAATTGCTTTACGTAATTATAATTATTCGCAGTGTTAATTGGTATATATTATGTATTAAGAAGGTGACATAGTCGGTGGGATACTGACCGAACAAAAAAAGATAATTATTGCACTTATTTAATAAGTATTGCAAGTTTATGCAAAACCCAAATACAGAGGCATTAGATAATTAAATAATAAGTAATTCTACAAAGTTCCAGGTCAATACAATAAGGACACCCTAAAAAATTTCGGCACCGAAAGATCACGGAAAATCGTATATATTTGGTGCAGATATTTTTCAGGGTGTCCTTATTGTATTGACCTATTTGTAGAATGACTTATTATTTAGTTATCTAGTGCTTCGGGATTTGCACGAAATTGCATATTTTTTAAATAAATGTATATCTTAAAACATAAGGAAGTGCTTGGTGTTTTGATTTTTTTTTCAGAAAAATGATTTTTAAATAATAATTAAGTAAACAATTTTTGGTCGGTAATTATTAACTTTCAACCCAAACATCGTAATCAAATTATGAATTTAAAAATCTGGAAAAATTTGGGTATTTTATTTATAACATGCCTATGTACCTGCAGTTGAGGGTTTTTAAAAAAATTTATTCTTTTGTTTATAAAAAAAGTAAAAGTTGACCATTTTCTGAGTTCAACATCCCTAGTTATATCTTATATGAAAAAAATTATAAAAATTCTAAATTTCGGTACCGAAAAATGAAGGAAAATCGTACATATTTGGTGCAGAAATTTTTCAGGATGTCCTTATTGTATATTGACCTGGAACTTTGAAGAATGACTTATTATTTAATTATCTAGTGCTTCTGCATTCGTGATTTACACAAAATTGCATATTTTTTAAATAAATGTAATAATTATCTTTTTTGCTCGGTAGGTAACCGACCAGGTATACCACCGACTAACGGGCTGTCAGACCCAAACACATATACCGTTCACTCTCTAACTTAAATACACAATTGCATAAATTCATTACAATATTTTTTTTCATTCAATGTTAATACGTAACAACCAAGACATTCATCACGAAAAAAAAGAAAGAAAAGAAATTACAGAAATCTGCATAGTGCTTGGTGTTTTGATTTTTTTTTTCAGAAAATGATTTTTAAATAATAATTAAGTAAACAATTTTTGGTCGGTAATTATAACTTTCAACCCAAACATCGTAATCAAATTATGAATTTAAAAATCTGGAAAAATTTGGGTATTTTATTTATAACATGCCTATGTACCTGCAGTGAGGGTTTTTAAAAAATTTATTCTTTTGTTTATAAAAAAGTAAAAGTTGACCATTTTCTGAGTTCAACATCCCTAGTTATATCTTATATGAAAAAAATTATAAAAATTCTAACATTGTTTTAAAGAGATTAAGTAATTGGTCTTTGTACATATTGTTCAATGTAAAGAAGTCGATATTGCAATTGATATTTTACTTATATATAAGAAGCACAATTTCTAAAAAAAGGTTTAAGCGTTTACAATTAAGCAAAACTATCATCAAAAATAAAAAATGACATGACAATCTGCGCAAAAACTATCGAATATAACGAAATATAAAAATACTAATCGTTTGTCTAAATTCAATGATAGAAACTTGCTTAACATTGACAATTCGGACAATAACAAATTAACTATTGAAATTAAGTATCTTTGTTAATTAATCTATAGATACATATGTGTTACGAAGCAAAAGCCAAACATTTTTAGAGTGAAATTAAATAAGATAAGCAATACAAAAATTTCTCTTGTAGAAATGAAGAAAAATTAGTAGATCGATCTCATTAATTAACCTAGAATATAAAAATATATTTATTAGAATGATTGAAATCGATGAAATTGAATTTATAACTATTTGCAAATTTTGGAAATGATTGAAGTTTTTTTTCTCCAGTCTTACTAAATTATTTCGATTGTCCCGAATATCTTAAAACCAATAAAAAAGTATTAAAAATGAAAATAAACCAATAACCTGAATTATCTTGATTATCTTAAATTATTTCAAAAATCAAGATTTATATCAAATTGTTTTAGTTATTCTAAATGCTTTTGTTTTCCATACAATAACAATAATCGGTAGTAACAAAATTAAAAAAATTAATTTGAAAAGTCATAAACGCCGCCAAGAATTGGCTAATCAAAATATGACAAAAAGTACAACTTAATAGAATTATTAAAAGAAAGCTAACGAAAGTCACGAACAAGGTATTATTATTTCTTCTAATTACTTACACTTTATCCCGATTTATCCAATTATATCATAATGCGTTTTAATTTGATGTAAAGACAGTTATCTCCTGTAGAACATTTCCAACTAATCAGGGACCCTCATTTTTCTTCTTAACATGTCCTCTACTCCTCTTTCACCTTCAGTATTGGACATATCATCTGCTGAAAGAACCATCTTCTTGTAGACAATGCCTAGGTAACCAGAGTGACCTCTCCTGATCATTGAAATATTACGTACTAAAAGACACATTTACTGCTTTAACGATATTTTAAAAATCCATGCACGTACATATTATATTATATTTGTACATACCACACTAATAGTCACGGTACACCAGATACGGTAGACCCAATGATTTTTGATACAATGAAGATTAGTTTATATACATTATATATTTGTTTTACAATGTGCGTAACTGATTTAGAATGTATATCATCACTATAGATGTTCTAAAATATTAATCAAATAATAAAATTGTGTTATCAATTATGACTATAAAATATTTCTTTATGGCACAAATTTGTCATAAAATAACTATATAGTTTCTGCTCTAAACGGTGAGATAAGATATTAATCCGCTATTTTTTATTAAAGATCTTAACTGTAAACTATTCATATAAATTAGAATTTATAATCTATATTATACCCTGCTAAAAATCGCGATGAATATTTTGGTAGTTATTGGCTAATTTTGAGGAAGTCAGGTAGTGTTTAGATAAAAATTAACTAAAAATAAGATAATTAATAGCTAAATTAGAGAATAATGAACCAAATTTTAGATAAAATTTAACCAAAAATTATTTAATTTTCTAGCAGGGTAAATTACAGTATTACAAGGAACGAAATATTTTTTTAAGGGTAGAGTATGGTCTAAAATTTTAAAAAAATCAATTTTTTTTTATTTTAGAAACAAGTTCTAAATGTTACGTAGAATATGCGTAAATAACGTTTAATATTATAAAGCTTATGTGCTTACATAATTTCAGCATTAAATAATCTTCAGTTATTGCAATAAGTCATGTATTTTTATCTTTAAAGATAAATAATTCAAAAACTATTTTTTATACCTTATAACATTCCTTGTAGGACAATTTTTGTCGTAGCCACCTGAAATTTTGTACACATCTTGAGGTATGTATGAATTATAAAGTTACACAGCCTTTTTTGTTTAAAATTAAATGTGATATTTTTATTACTACTTTTTTAATGAAAAATCTGATATTTTTAAGACAATTATATAAACAAATTAGGTTTATCGAGCCAGAAATTGCATTTTTATAGATAAACCTTATTCGCTGTGTAAAGTTGTAGCTCCTATATGTATAAGTTTGAAATTTTTTTACCGGAGTCCTTTGATAACTTTTACCCTGCAAGGAGTTTTTTGAATTTGCAACTGTTTTAGGCCTATTTTGTTAAATATTTTAATATTTTGCGTCATTTGGGTGTTAGTAATCATCAATAAAGATTATTTTTATAATATTTTTGATTAAGATGACATTTCACATAATATTTTATAAAAAGTACAAAAATATTTTTCTAACCACACTCTACCCTTAAAATATGTGGTTCTAAGAAGTCTCAATAGAACTTGACGATATCAGATCAAAATATTCTTATTATTGACAATACAAAATAATTTTGTTAACATAATTTTGTGAAAAAAATTATCAATTGTTCATCTGTTATCTTTAGTTACGCTTACACAAACAATTATTGATTGTGTAGTAAACATTCATTGACTTGGAGCAAGGTGGTAATAACGATAAGTTCTTCTACAGCTTGTTTATTTGTAGCATATTCAACTAATTTACACTTATATTACCGATTCAAATTCGTTGTGTGAATCAGGGTTGCGTGACACTATCTAACCGAGGACTGTTTTCCAGTGGGTGTCACCCTGCGATCGAGCTGAACTTAATTAGTGTATTTACTACTAAATTTAATTACAATTAATACCTGCCTTTATTAATATCCATAGAATCATCCTACCATGACGGATATTACTAATGTAGAAGGTTTGCGTTATTATTAATGTAGTTTTAGTATTACTCCGAACAAATTTTCATGACATTTCGTATTATAATTTATTAGAATAACTAATTTATTGACATGTTAACATTGATTTGAGCATCAACATCGTAATTCCAACATTACAATGTTAGGATTGTTTTTTAATAAAGGTTTTTAGAGTTCTAAAGAAACTACAACTTAACCGTATTTTTATAAGATTCTTTTCTTGTTCATAGACAATAGTTAGGAAACATATAAAGTATACATATGCTAACTCGCTGACATTTTAAAAAAAGGTGTTAATTTGTATTGGGCAAAGATCAGGGCTATTATGATACACTTTTTTCAAGAAGTTGAGGTTTGTACCTCTGATTTGATCGTTTTACCTCCACGGTAACTTAAAATTACACCTGCGGAGTCGAATGAAACTTACTTGATATCGAAAAAATATAAACTGTAATTTAAAAGCATGGTCAGTAATACCAACTTAAAGTACTCACCGATAAATTTGTATGAGAATTAACACATTCTTTAACAGTAAGTTGAGTTAGCACCTTGTTGACTGCACGAATTCGAATAAAGCTGCTGATCATACGAATGTTTCTTTCTGACGCCATTTGATTTCTCACCATTTGATTCGCCATTTGATGTAACTTTTTAAAGTATACATTGTGTGATTTAAAAAACAACAAGATTGCTGTAATTTTTAGATAAACGTAAACTTATGGACGTCATATTTCACGTATTAAATGTCATGTACTACTTTAGTACAATTCCCTTTCTTATCTTTGGATCAGTCATGATACAGTCGTGGAACTTTCTTTAAAATTATCAAACGATAGAAAAGATTACAAAATTTCTTTTAATTCCTAACAATAGTTACATTTCTATATATATTTATAAATAGCATACGTACACATAATTTTATTTGTTTGTCCAACTGAATATAATTTTGTAAGTTTTTTCAACTATATATATATTTAACTGCAACAATAAATATACGATAGAGGCAATTGTAACATTATAAGCAATTATTTATGAGTTGACATTTGTACCTAAAAGTAATTAGGATTAGCAAATGAAGCTGCTTTATACTTCAAAATTAAAACATATAGGTTTACTATTATACGAAATATATAAAAGTGAAAGTTAAGTAAATGAAGGATAGGATATATTCGCACAGATTTTTATAATTTTATTTACTTTAAGGATCACGGAATTTGTTTTATAAATTGAAATGAAATTAGAGTAAAGCTTGCTTTGACATAAATAAACAAATGCTTGATTACTAAACCAATGCGTACCACATGAGAAATTGACACTTTTATCCTATCAGTATTCGATCTTGATTCCCAAAGGTAAGTTGGTCTCTTTGGAAGAAAGACAACTGCCGCGGTTAGCCTGCCTTCTCATCGAATCAAAGTGCAATGCATCGAGTCCACCTCAGACCCGTTACACAACTCCGGAGACTTGTCTTGCCTCGTTACAGAGTGGGACTTGGCGCGCGGATGCGGCCTGACGACCTCCCTAGACCGAAAGTCCTTGATAACGATGACGATCCCGGCATCTCATTCAAGGACATGTGGGGTATTTAATCCGTTGAAACTCGATTACGATGTCTTCTTGTTCAGCCCCGGAGTTTTACCTTTTCAAGATACCTGCTCCTCACTTTTTTCTTCAATTTTATCCTTGTATAGAGAGATATTTCACTATCTGATAATAAAGTTTATGACGATCTTAAAACTTCTTTATCGGATTGTAAAAAGCAATTCAAATATTTCTAGGAACAACGTTTGCGATACACTTAAATTTTTAGGAGCTAAGTTTCTTATTATTTTTACAAAATGTTTAACTATAGCAATGAAGAATGCTATAGAACTATTTTAATTGAAGTAATAATGGTACACGTATCAAAATATACATGCTCATGCAATACTATTGAATGCGAACGTGTACCTTAATTATACAACTAGTGCAAAATTCAATCTACGTCTTATACCATAACTAATTTTCTGTTACTTCCGTCACTTATACTTCAATCTCAAAGATAATAATCAAACATGGTCTACATTATACTTGAAACTCTAAAAAAAAACTTTAACGACTTCTACGGATCTTAAAGTAACAAAGGCTGAAACTTCAGTTAATAAACTTCGATATGAAATTCTTAATATCCGAAGAGCCGTGAATTACAAGGTCCATTGTTAACAGTAATTTTATTACATCACTTAATACGAATAACGGTATGGATGTTAGAAAAACATAGTGGCCTCTCATGAAACTTTCTATGGGTACAAATAGCGAATATTTTCGCGTGTTCTTCTCGTCTACGGCTGACAATTAAAAAGCCGCCCGTCGAACTGCTTCTCGCGAGTAAATAAAAACGAGAGAGTGCAAAATCGGTATTGCGCTCGATAACTGTAAACCACATCGGGCAGATAAGAAATCGAACGACCTGCACACCAGGATTAACCGTAAACGATCTAAGATCGCGTCGCTAGATCCTTTTTCAGTTCCGCTCGCTGCTACTGATGCACTTAGCGTCGCTTATTTTCTTCATCATCCTCACGACGAATTCGATGCATCTTAATTATATGGTATAGTCGTACATGAATTGAAGTTCTAATATAATAGAGCATTATAAGACAAATCCAATAAATATTAGTAATAAAATAACAATAGTTGTATTATGTAAATCGTAAGCGCCAATGGTACTTTACAAAATATTTGTCATATTATTATACAAGTCTGTACGCATTAGAAAAAAGGTATGAAGAGATTCTCTTTTAATGCAATAAACCCATTATAAAGGTCAAATAGATATTTTATTGAACATTAAAAATAGGAAATTCGAATGCATTTCGCTTCAATTAATTTTATACGTCTCAAATGCTAGCGTAATTTTAGGCATTGCGAACTGTACATTGTACCTACCAATTAAAGTAGATTATTCTTAATTTAAGAATCTATACAAATAAAGCGAGGCTCCAGATAAAAGCGAAAAAAAATGAGAGGCGGAGAAGAAATTTAAGCGCGAATGCAACAATAACGTAATACCCCGTAAAATAGGAGCCAGTATAACGGGATCATGGGCGTGAAATCCTAATAAATGAGCAGTCGACCGGGCCGTCAACCTCTGCCTTTTCTACCTTTCTCTTTCTGTCTCTCTTTCACGCTTCACACAATGAAAGACCGATCGACCTTATCTGCCCGATGGATCGTACTCTCTTGATTTTGCTCTCTGCTTCAGTTGCATGCAGTACTATGCGTGTATATGTGCAGTGTGTATGTGAAATTATGTGACGGTTAGCAACGTGGTAACGATACTTCAATATTATGAATTGTTAAACCGAACTTGTATTGAATCAATGTAATTTAACATATAAAAAATTAATTATTTATATTAATATTAATTTAAGAATAGACAAGATTCGTAGATACTGAATATATTTAATTAATATGTAGCTCCCAAATTTTTCCAATTTATAAATTGATATATTAGTAAAAGTGGGACGAAAGACACAGCAGGGTAAAAAATACCCAGTTTTCAAAAAAAATTTTAACCAAGCAGCAGGGTAAAATTTATCAGAAATTTTCTGTGTGAGTATATATATATGTAGCATATATGCATAGTATTAATATGCACATGTAGCATATACATGCATATATATGCAGTATACACTAAGATAAAAAAATGATTATTTTCTTACTTTTTATTTTTAAAAAATTTTATTATTTGTTTGTTTCAAGAATTGGAATATTTATCATTAATCAAAATGACAATGTATACTCATAACTGGTAAAAAACAGTGATATTCTTGTATTTGCGTCATCAGTTCTTAATAAATAACATTTCTTTTAATTTATTTTATTTAATTCGTATTTAATTTTTTTTACCATACCGCAAACATAAATTAGATTTATGATGCGTTGACGAATATAGTAATAAATTAACAATAATGTATCCAGGTTAAATATAATGTTACCAGGTTAAATGTGATATGCAGTAACCACTAAGAGAAAAGAGTAATTATTTTCTTATTGTTTATGTAAAAAAAATTTTATTATTTGTTTGTTTCAAGAATTGGAATATTTATCATTAATCATGCATAACAACTTCTGTCATTTATCATATTTCTTTAATATTAACTAATGACAATGACAATGTATACTCATAACTGGTAAAAAACAGTGATATTCTTGTATTTGCGTCATCAGTTCTTAATAAATAACATTTCTTTTAATTTATTTTATTTAATTCGTATTTAATTTTTTTTACCATACCGCAAACATAAATTAGATTTATGATGCGTTGACGAATATAGTTATAAATTAACAATAATGTATCCAGGTTAAATATAATGTTACCAGGTTAAATGTGAAATTGGATGTGTATGCATGCGCGTGTATACACGAAGACAACTATTTCCTTTATTATAATCGAATGTAAAGTAATTTAGCTTGTTTTCTTTCTTTATTTTCAAAAAGGGTGAAAAATGAAAGAGAATTTAAATAATGTAAAGGGTTTAGCGGTGGAGTTGTAAGATAGATATAAGTAAATAAAACATGTACACAATAAATAAGTATATATTTACAATATAACATACTTATTATACGACTCATATAAATTTGTATACATTTTTAAACAAAAATAGGAACCTTAAATTTGAAATATCGTGTCATGTCTAATTTCTGATCAGTATCCCTGATTATTGATCTTTTTCAATAAAAGTAATAAAAAAGATTAATTTCGACATAAAAACATTTGGACAACTTTATATAAAGTGATAGATCAAGTGAATAATACACGTATCATTTATAAATATTAAATTTTTTTATTGTATTTTATTTATGTGTATAAATGTAACAATCAGAAATTGGATGTATTTGGGCACTGTGTACTATTAGAATACAATAAATACAGTGAACATTCAAGGAAGAACAACAACAATCAGGGTATTTCAAAGAAGTTCAAGACAAATGCACGAGATGTAACAAAATAAACGAAATCACTTAAATAAATATTTAATTGTAATGAGAAAAAAATAAAAAGCAAAAGGATTCATGCACCAAAAACCAATGTATCATTGTTTTCTCAGAGGTGCAGTGTCTCCCCAATCTCTATACAAATGTGAAAGAGAGGCGAGTCATGTCGAAAATGTGGGGAAGCCCCTGTCGCGCAAACTTCCCACGGCTCGGTCGCTTTCGGTGTCGACGGAAAAAATCTGTCTAGCGTGTGTGTGCGTGTGTCGGTATAAAAAAAAGAGGGGGGGGGGGAGGGGGGGTCAGGAGCGTCGCGCGAATGCACTTAATACTAAGGGAACTCGAGTATTAAGGTCGATTTCACGGATTTTAGAATAATTCCTTTGTGCGTTCTCGGGATCTCGAATTGATCCAATTTAATTTTTTTTTTCATCTCTCGCTCTCTTGTTATTTGATGATGAATTGCGCGACTTCGTTTCCGTTAAGTAATTAAACTGTAATTGCATTTTGTTAATAAACGAAATTATACTAATCTGGTGAATCCTGACAAATCTTGATATTACGGGAAGTAATTAGATTCGCAGCGAATTTGCTATTCATTTTATGAATTCTTCTAATTATTAGTGATTCAATTTCGTTAGCCTAATGTGTAATATAACAAAATTCGGAAAATTAACGATGAAGCCAAATAAATTAATAATACGTAGATAATGATAATACGATACTTTGAAATGTTATATTATTCCGAGCATTAATTAGTGTAATGTAATACATATCTTGTAATGGAATGCATCAATAATCATATCGAACATCTATCCAATAGGGAAAACTACAATATACGGATGATTTTCTTTATATTAATTATTTAATTAATTAATTAAATTTATTAAATTCCTATTTTCCAACATACTTGTTCATTCAAATACATTACTCGAATTGTAATATTTATTTAATTTAAAATATTTGAAATTATACTGCTCATATACGTGTGTGTATGTGTAGACAACCATGTTTTGGTATTATCTTAAATTAACCCAAACCAGATGTTTGACGTTGTGTTGCCTTTGCGATATATTATGATTGACTGACACTTCAATCATCTATTAATACAAAGGAGTCATCATTTCTTCGATTACGATTGTCAAGTCATTACGTTAATTCAAGAGTTTGAATGGATGAAATTTTGTTTTATTCCATCTAAAGAAAAAAATATCATTTTAATGAGCAAAATGTATTTCCACTTAATTACGCTAAAGAATATCTGCTCGATAAATTAATAAAGTCGTAATATTTATTATTACTTTTCGAATACGATAATTTGAAATAAATTATTTAAACAAATATATTGCTGTATAAAATTAATAATTCAAAAAAATATGTTTTTTCGTGTTAGTTATTTTAACTGATTAGACACTAAGCTTAATTGAGAAAATCATGCGTAAAATTACAAGATTTTTTAAATGTCCGCTAGAATGTGAAAAAATGCAAATAAGACATACATAAAAAGGTGCAGTTATTTCTTAGATCCTTCGATTTCCATCCGAGCGTTCCAATTTAAAATTGCGCGTATATAAATATAAAAATAACCGAAGGTCTATATCGATCTACGTTTTGTAAGAGAAACATCAAGACCAAGATACAGCCGCAAAAAGCATAAAGGCAACACGTCTCATTTAAAATGTATTCACCCCAGCTCGGAATTTCCGATTTCACGCGATTCTAGAAAACTCACCGAAAAAGCTCACATAACTCTCCCTTAAACTCGTCGTTTCTCTATACAAGGGCGTCCTTCGCTCGCCCGTCGAGAATTCGATTCACGAATCCAATTTACGGGGCAGCGGACAGCGAAAATGGCGAAAATCGAATTGTTTCCGGGACTGACGTTTTGCGGGCAATGCATTCTTTACGCATCTGTGATCGCGAGCCGCGCGTCATCTGTATAAGAGCGCACGGCCATTCGATCGTAATTGACGGCTCATTCGCTACGTGGCAGTTCTTTTTCTCATTTTTTTCTCTCCTGCGGCGAACGAGAGAAAAAAAATACCAGGGAATCATATAGAATGTATACGCGCGCATGTGTAGCTTTTCGTTTTGTCTATTTACGATGAGCTTTATTGCCTTATGTAACATTTCATTTATAGTTCGCTGAAGATTGTTTTGCATTTTTTCGTGCTGTGAATTGTTGAGTGAGCGAGAAATAACGGGATTGATTCTTTATTTTTTTTTTTTTTAATAAATTGTTGTTTTTTCAAGTAATTGATATTTTTAACTGCTGTTTGATAGGCATCAATCAAACAGAATAGAAAATCGATATACACAATTTTTACTTTGTTAATATTAAATTTAATATTTCTTGAAGATATTTAGTTTAAAAATTGCGTACAACTTTTATTTAGACGAACGTCTTAGATGATGATATCAAATTCTTAAACAAAAATGGTCTTTATTCAAGTTACTTTTTACTATAGAAACGTATTTATACTCCTAATATTGTTAAACAATAATTTGTGATAATGTTATTGTAGGTAAAATAAATATTTGACAATCCATTTAAGGTCGTATAATAATACAAGGGAAAATAGTATTCTACAATCGAGTATATAATTACCAACACGTACAGTAAGTTTAAAAATAATCAGGAATATCCCTAAAAAAATAGAACCAATACAGCCGATAAAATCGCTAATGCCGTTAATGGAAAAGTAACGAGCTTTCGAGAAAATCCACAGCCTCTATCCATTAGCGATTGCACGCTTCTTTTATTATTATTTTCCCACACAATGACAATATTTTTGCCCTCGCCCTTCGTCAATCTTTTATTAATTCCATTCCCGATCCAGTTCATAAATTCACCAAGCGATTTCGGAGGATTTGATGTAACATCTCACATCGGAGCTTATATTTAACGAATGAATAGAGACTGGTCAGTGAAACCTTCTCTGATCGGAAATAGTATAGATGTTAATACTAACCAATTGCTAAAATTTAAACTTGATCTAACTTTATTTAAAATTATTTATGCGTTGCATATTTAAAATAATCGTTAAACTTTATTAGTCCAATCCCGTCTATATTATATATTTCAACAGGTCTAAAAATACACACAGAATTTTATTGCAAACTAGGTAGAAAGACCAAATGTGTGTAGCAATAAATACTAGAATAGGGTGAATTGCAAGATTAGAGTGCGGATTCTATGTCCCCTTATACTCAACTACAATACAGACGGGAATTTATTATTCATTCGCATATTTCTTACATAGAATAAACGTCTCCGATTATTAATAATATTCATCAATTGAAGAATGATAGAACTATTCTAGTACCTTGCCGAGTACATTAATAGAAATTTTGACTTAGTCCATAGACTTTTCGTTACTTCGCGTATTTTAACTGAAATTAAGAAGCTTCCCCAAAAATACAGTCTAAAATGAAAAATTATCTTTACTAGAGGAGAAGTTATTCTTACATTAAGTGTCACGTAAATATTTTATGTAAACATTTTTTTAATATAATTAAATAAAAATATTCTAACAACCTGACATTTGAAAAACTTGAATATATAGAAAGAAAAATTTATTGATTCGGGATATAAGAATAGTTAAAAAGTAAATAAACGGTGGTCGAGTTGTGAATAGTGAATCGCGAATCAGGAACCCCTTGACCAAATCTCCCGGGGGTAATCTATATCCTCGCGATTCCGTAGCCCAGGCTCTCCACCTCCCCCCATCCCCCCCCCCTTCCCCTCCTCCGAGAACTCCCCATACAAAATTCCATCGGGCATTGAAAGCCTCGTTCGCGACGTACGGTTTACGGGCGTTGGTGAGCTTAAAACGTGAACCTCTCCCGTATACCGAAGGTGGCCCACATAGAAACGTATATACGCGATCCTCGGATGCTGGCGGGGAGATTTCGAAATTGGCCACGAGCCTAACTCGATGCCGGATTAATTAATTCGAAATACCGTGAACCGGAAAGCCCCGAGATTAGCCGCGTCGAGAAACCTGCCGCGTGCTCTATTCTCTCGAATATATGTATGCATACGAGGCAAAGGGGGCTAATGGAGAGGCCCGAACCTCGAATTATTAAGCGCGATCGCGGTCAAGCGGAGCAATCGTTCGAACTTCAAGTGCATGCGACGCTGATGAAATTTTACGGTTCGCCGTTTTCGTGCAGCTCGCAAGAGCTCGTTTAACGTCGATCTCGCCGAGCTCTATTCATTTTTACCTCTACCTCCACAACATTGTTTATTTATAAACTTTCTCTCGGGTTATATCTACCTTAAACTTCCTATAAATTATACTTTTGCAAATATATCTATACCTATACACATCATTCTAAATTTTATTAAAGATTGCTTCATTTTATAAATATAACAAATCCATTATTATTAAAAATGAATTCTTTAATCTTTTAAAATTGTTAATAATATGATCGAAACTTGTACAATAAGTATTTATTAGAACAATTCAATATTGAATTTTTATAAAATAGGACAAATATTCGTAAATATAAACATCTAAGCTAGTTTCATAGTATAAATAACATATAAATACCAGTAATTAAGTAATTTATGAAAACACTCTGTATAAATTTAATACTATAAAAATAATTATTTTATTTCATTAATCATTTGTACAGAGTTATATTAAAAAACTACATATATGAAAAATACTGTCCAGCCTTACATACGAAATGTAAATGTCTAAAGTGCTTGTAAGTTTCATAAATAATCTACGTCAACTTTCGTGAATATGCGATATTTTAGACATAGTAGAAAGTCTGGATCTGAAACCTTCGTCATTGCCTGGCATTTTGGAAGGAAACTTGTCCATTCCATGGTTGGATTTCTGCTTTTCCAAAAATAACGAACGCTAGGTTTCCGAAAAAGTAAAATATTATCGATATGTAAAAAATAATGTACCACTGTGACGAGCTTGTCTGAAACGAAAAAAGGAAAAGGATAATGTTGTACATCAATAAACAGTATTATTATTAAATATTAATAGCGGTTATATTGAAATTGATTTTTACCGGATCTGTGACAATAATACCGCAAATAATCGGTGCTAAAAGTCCGCAGAATTTCCCGAAAGTGTTAATGATCGATGCTAACGTTCCCGAAAAATTTGGGCAGAGATCAATTTCGTTGATTTCTTGTCCACACGTGGTAGCTGCATCCAAACCTACTGTCATTACCAAAATGGCAACTGCGGCAGTTGGCTCGGTTGTTTTAACAAGACATAATATTAACAACATCAACGCTGGTCCCCACATTACCAATAGTGTTACATATTTTACGTACTAAGGTAACAGGAGCTCCTTTTCTCAGAGCGAAATCCGATAGCCAGCTGATTGGAAATGCCAAGAGCCACTTTGTTAAGTACGGTAAAGATGAAATAACTCCACTCTGTAATTAAATAATTTGTACCGACATTATTGATTATTCAATAATGTTCTATTATGCATGTACTGTAAAAATAAACAAACCGTTTTAATATCGTAATTTAATACGTATTTCATGTAAGTTGGCATTTCCGACAGTAGCATGTAATAACTCCAAATTTGACTGCAGTTAGTTATTAGCAAAGCCCAAACTGGTATAGATAGTAACACTGATTTCCATGGAAATTTTAAATCCTAAAAATCAATAATTTATTTTAACCTAACAGATATTAACAAGAACCTTCGTTTATAATGCATAAATAAAATAATTATAAATATTGTGAATATAAGGTATAAAAACATGTCCAGCTGTGATTATTACTTTCGCATCGACATTCCCCTCAGATTCACCAAAGCTATTTTCGATGAAGAGCTTTTCTTTGGGAGATATATTTTTATGTTCGGCTGGTGAGTCCGCACCTAACCAGTAAAAGAAACCCGACCAAATAATTCCAATAGAACCAAAAGTGTAAAAAATGCTTGGCCAGCCAATCGAAGAAGCTGCAAGTAATCCAGAGACAGACATGGATACAACGTTTCCGAGTTGAGGTCCGTTCAATATGAATGATCCTATATATTGGAATAATAAATGTTAATTAACAAAAAAATGTAATTGTACCTTGTAATATGTAAAGTTTCTCTTTAATATCTGATACGCCCTAATAGAAATGAATATACTTAAAATGGGCCACATTGCTTGGAAATAGGTATGAAATATAACCTGTTAGTAGTTTAAATTGCACATTGTTTTCATTGTAAAAGCCCACTTAATAAAATCAGCGTCAATTTCTGTTTTCAATACTTATAGCGATCTAGAGTCCGACTCACTATCACGTCGGGTCAATCATTCGATTATTAACGTTATTTACTTATTATTTTCGCCTTTAAGGAGGTGGCACATCTGATGAGTTACCGACCGAGCAAAAAAGATTAATTATTGTATTTATTTAAAAAATATACAACTTTAAGCAAATCCTAAATACAAAAGCACTAGATATTAAATAATAAGTCATTTGTAAGAAAAAAGTAATAAGTAAGAAAAATCAGGAATAATGGTAAATTTTCGATGCAGAAATTTTTTAGGGTGCCTTTGTTGTCCTAACCTGGAACTTTGTAGAATGATTTATGATTTAATTATATAATGCTTTTGTATTCGGGTTTTGCATAAAATTGTGTATTTTTTAAAATAAATATAATAATAATTATCTTTTTTTGCTCGGTCGGTAACCTACCCGGTATGCTACCTCCTTAAGGGTGTCATGATTTACTTTTTTTTAAACAAATGAATAAATTTTTTTAAAAAGCCTGAACGTCAGGCTCTTAGGCATGTTTTAAATAATATACCCAAATTTTCCCAAGTTTTTAAATCCATAATTTATTACAATGTTTGGGTTAAAAGTTTATACCTTTTTTGACTAATAATACCGAACGAAAAGTGTTTACTCAATTATTATTTAAAAAATGATTTTACTCTTAAAAAAATGAAAACATCTAGCCCTTCCTTATGTCTTAAGATATGCGTATGAATTTTTTCAGATTTTTAATTCAACATTTTAAATATAATTTTTAGGTTGAAAAGTGTAGATTCCTGTAATTTGGATTTGACATCCCGTTAAGGGGGTGACATACCCGGTGAGTTACCGACCGAGCAAAAAAAGACAATTATTGCATTTATTTAAAAAAATATGTAATTTAATGCAAAACCCAAATACAGAAGCACTAGGTAATAAAATAATAAGTACTTCTACGAAGTTCCAGGTCAATACGATAAAGACACCCAAAAAAATTTCTGCACCGAAAAATCAGAGATAATCGTACATTTTCGGTGCAGAAATTTTTTAGGGTGTCTTTATCGTATTGACCTGGAACTTCGAAGAAGTACTTATTATTTTATTACCTAGTGCTTCTGTATTTGGGTTTTGCATTAAATTACATATTTTTTAAAATAAAAGCAATAATTGTCGTTTTTTGCTCGGTCGGTAACCCACCGGGTATGCCACCTCCTAAAAACAATTTTTCTGTTAGTACTATTTTCTAAAACGAAAGTCAAATTTGCAAAAAAATTTTTATCTTGTTTTTATATCTTGTTCTTTTGGTTTAGATACACTCAATAAAAGTCATTCTTATAAAGTTAAAAAAGCATATATAAATTGAGTAGTAGCATGGAACAGCTGTTTTCTTTGCCATCAACTAATTAAAAATGTTTATATATAGAAACAATTTTCACAGGGTCAAAATTTTATAATTAATATATCTTTAATTTAAATAAAAACTACATCTTTTAAAAGATTACGCGTTCGTAATTACAATTTTATATATTATGTAAAATGTAAAAAAATTAATTTTTTATATTTTTTTAATATTAGTAAGTAATCACTAAATTTTAAAAGTTTTATTCTATAGGTATATACAGTTTTTTCACAAAGCGAACATAGGATGATAATCGAATTGTGTACAAAGTGATACAAAAAGAACTTACACGCGCTCGTTTTATGCATTTTATGAACGTGATACAAAACCTGGTTTCTCGCATGTTAAAATAATTGTTGGTGTAACGCGTGCACTAGTTAGAAATATAATGCATTTTGTTACTGCACAAACTAAAAATACTATTACGTTATTACTCACCGAGCTGGGCTCTTTCTGGTGGAGGCACCCACTTTGATATCAGTGCCTTAAGACACGGTGTCAAACAACTTTGACCTATACCCATGGCTATTCTACTGCACAAAACGGCGATCCAACCTAAATGAATTGCCATAACTGGAGTTAGCATATTTATAATACTGCAAATGAGAATACCATAGAAAAGAAGCTTTTGCGATCCGCGTGTTCGAATCATAAAACCCATTGGTATCTGAAAGGCCACGCAACCCCATAGTAAAGAACTCAAGATCATCGATTTTTGTTCCGATTCCCATTTGAATGTCTGTAAATCAAATATTTTAAATACATACATTAACATGGTTTCTTACTTATTTTTTATCATCCATAACTGATCGACATGAAATATCACAGTAAATAAAAAAGATTAATTTTGAAAATTCCAAGAGTTTATTACCCTTTATTTACAAATAAACTATCTATTTGACAAATTTTAGACAGAAATATTTATCTATTTTCGAGAAAATTCTTATCAACAATTGCTGTATAACCTTTGTGCATTATTATATTTTCTTGAAATTTATTTTAAAATTTTTGGTAAAGAATTTCTCAAAAAGTAATTAATATTTCTTACTAAAATTTAGTACACAGCTAGTAAAGATTATTCAATTTTCACGTGATACTTTATGCCGGAAGGTAGGAAGTGTAAAAGTGAAATTCAATAATTATTAAAACTATAATTTCTATTCAAATCAAACCTAGTGCGGATAATGGGTTTTCTAGTAAATTTTATTGGTTATTGATAAATTTGAAAATTCCTGGAAATAATATTTTTTAAATTGGCGGATTTTTATTATTTATTCACTTTTTTCATTTATACACAAAAAATGTTTATTAAATATAGAATATTTTCAGATAAATGCATTTATTAAAGTTTCAGGTAATATATAGATTCCCGAAATAACTAATCCACCAGAAAGAATACTTACATTCGAAATGGGTTAATTAACCAAATAACCATGCCTGCATTAATTAAACAAGTGTACCACGATATTTATGTAATATATATATATACATATGTACGTATGTATGCGCATGATGTATATCTATATATACAAGCATACACGTGTACGCAGGTATACGTATAGGTATATATATTGCGTGTATATATATGTATAGAAAACTATAATCCATATATAATAGTGAAATTAATTTATATATACATACCTGTACAGTTGAATTAGTTTCGGTATCTGTCATCGCAACTATGGCCACCGATATGCAGGTACGCATTCCGTAAGCTATTGAATTAGCGAAAAACAATAATAGCGCTTGCACATGTCGAGTTCCAATTTTCTCTAGAATAATTAAATTATAATTAGATTATTCTGAATAATCAGTAAAAATGACATTTCAAATTAGATATTATGTATATTTAAATTATAATTAAATATTTTAATTATTACGCGTCAGATTATGAAGGAGAGACATCGTCAACCGTGTAAATTAAATTAATCTGCTTACTTTACAACGCGTGTATGAGATTTTCATTAGCTGGTCAATTGAATTAATGTATTTATTATACTTCGATTGGATAGGATTAACATTTTATTGGCGACTTTTATTAGCTTCTATAAAACTGATTTGATACTTTAGACGCAATAATATTAATTTCATGTATTAACTGTGTAAACTTATCAAGGAAGTCTTTCTAGTTATTGATATATAACATCAGAATTAAAAGTTTCTATACTTTCATAATATTTCTTATTTTCTATAAATGTTTATTCATATATACGTTATTGATACACACATTCTTTACAATTTATTTTTAATTTAGACATTTTTATCAATACGCATGTCCATTCTTTTATATAAATGATAAAATTATGTAATGTAAGATTTGAAATGTTAAATATTTGTCGCATTTTATCTCATTAAATTTATAACACAATAAAATCTTTAATCCTTGTATTACGAACTTTTTTTATCTTCGCACCAATGGAATCAATTAATCATTTATTATTCAATGCCGGTTCAAGTATTTATGAAAATAAACTTCCGCAGTGGTATGTCGTTTAATTTGACATTTTTCGTACAAATATTTATTCCATCGCATCACCGCAGTTTTTTTAAGGTAACCTTGTCAATATTTTAGTGTACATATATTTAATACAGTTTTACATATTTAAATTTTTCATTGTGTATAAAAGTGGATATCAGATTTTATCAACCATTGTACGCTTTAATTCCACAGTATATTTTGGTATATGTATATGTATGGTATATACCATATATAAGATTAAAACTTGTCATTCTATAACGCATAGTGGAATCGGTTTATTTATTTATTATTTTAAATCTTAAATTTATGTAACTGTATCAGAATAATATTTTTAATGTCTTTCAGTGAGACTGAGTAGATTATCTATTGAACTGTTAATTAAAAATCTGATATAGATATCTGAATAATTTGTCAAAAATTCCCTTATTTAAGTGTAATTTTTTTCTAAAAGATAAAATAGCTCACTGCTTATTAATTTCCATTTTACACACTGTATTTCATGTAAAAAGGGTACGACATGGTATTTCGTTAGTTTGTCATAAATATTAATAAGATACATAGAATTTGGTAAATCGTCGACAAATGATAAATCCACTTTTAACAACGGTGCCAACAATCCAACAAATTTTAAGGATCGAGAAAATAATTACAATTAAAATAAAGTTAAAAAAGCCGCATTGGTTTACATAATCAATAAATCGTACATAAGTAGATAGAGATCCATTTGTAACCTCCAGCCGAAAGCACAGTAAATACCTAATTAAAAATATAAGTCGAAAAATCTACAATACTGGCTAAGCCGAATGCAAACAATCGATAATCAGGCCGACAACTCGAAGCGCATCGGACTTGGTGGACACACACGAGAACGACGTACAACCTGGCTGACTTCGTGCGCGCAATTATGGGTCCCCTAATTACGCTCCTCCGTCACGAATCCTTCTCTCTCTCTCTCTCTCGGTCTCTCTCCCACTCGCTCGCTCTTCTAGCTACGTCGTCGGACTGTTCTGTACCTGGGCTTAATTAATTCTAACCCCGGTTCGTCGACGCGACGGGATTGCACGTCTCTACGGCTACACTCGACGCGCGTACAGTCGTCCACCTATCTCCCTTGCGCGCATTTTCGGCCCGATAATTGCGGCGGCAGCGCGCGTCGAGAGCCGAGGTACCACTGCTTCTTCGCATAGTACATGTACTTTTTTTTCTTTCGAGCATTTGCTTTCTGATTTCGACGATCGCAATTACTTACTTTAAATTACTTTTATGTATAACTAAATATTTCATCCGGATTATTCGGTACTTATAGGATTAATCATAGTAATTATGTCAAATTAACTGTTTATACTTAATCATAGCATATTATGCACTACTTTTTGTTTATGGTCTTATTTAGATTTAGAAGAAAATATTTTACGTTGATAGTATGCAATTTACAAATTATATTATAATCTTATACATGTATAAATTATATTATATCTTCTCAAAGACATCGTATGACCTCAGTCGCTGATTAGCACCAAGTTGGAAGCATAAAAAGACCAACGTTAAAATAATAATTCAAAAAAATAAATTGTATTATTCTCTTATGAAAATCTACTTTTTGAAGAATGGCAATTTGAATACAATGTATAGTTTGATAATTAATTTATTGTCAGAAATGAGAGATAGAAACGAAATTACATAAGAATTTTTTAAACTACTCTGAAAGTAGATTTTGAAGATAATTTTCTAATAATATAGTATTAACAAACTAATAATAAGAATTATTTATAGAAATTCAAACTTTTAATCATTGTAACACTGTACATTTTTTTAATACTAACTCGACATTTTGATATGATTTTTGTAACTTAAACAAATAAACTCGAAATCTATTTCATTATTCAATCACAGCATCCTTTTATAAAAAGTCATGACCGGATGTTATGAAGATAAAATAAACGTTATACGATCGACTTATGTAGTGCGCATGCGTCTAAAATGATGAAGATTAGATTGGATTCGGTTCTTCGAATTCATCGCAAAAAAATGTCTTGAATGATAAAAATTATTTAATATCTGTATTTATAACTAAACTCGCTGTTTATTTACAATATCTAAATATTTTCAAAAACAAGTACACCACGCCTAGCGCACTTGATTAATACTATAGAACATTTTAAATTCAACAATTCTGAAATGTAAAATAATACAAAAAGAATTATTAGTGATCTAAATGTAATCTATAAATCTAATAATAATGCCAGTGCCCTAAATTCGTATGAAATTATCGTATTATTAAGAAACGTCACATTTGCGTAGAATTTGTTTAACGTGTGTTCTTGCGTGTGTTTCGAATTACAAAAAAATATTTCGCAAGTATTTCCTATGACAAATATTCAATGCATGTATATGAAGACAAAAAATTGTAGTAAATATTACTATGTTATTGAGTAAGGGAGACAGAATTGATAAATTACAAAAATTCCCATATATGTGATAAATGTTTCCAAAACTTGTAAATTTATATTGTAAATTGTTACTATACAAAATAATCATTTCACATGATTTTTCAAGTGTTTCTCTCAATAACTTACTCAATAACATTGTAATTTTTATTATTTTTTCCGTAAATATATTATCCAATTTTATGGTTTTTCTGCGAATTGAATAAATGTATAAATTTTTATAATGCAGTTAGTTATCCAGAACATTGGGATTATTCCAGATATTAGTGATGCTATTGGCTCAAAAATGTTGAATACGGAATGGGCGTTAAACGACAGCAATCCTGAGAAATTAGGACAAAGGTCAATAGTATTGATGAGCTCACCGCAAGTAACACCTGCATTCAAAACGACCACAAGCACGAAAATTATAATCGTCGTAACACGATCATTCGAATCGAGAAGACAGAATATCTGAAGTGTTGATGACGGATTCAACATATCAATGGTATTGTAATCTGACGATGAATAATATAGAGACATTATATTATAGTTATTGTACTACGAAAACTAAATTTGGAGCCAAAATTTTAGTACCCTATCTTAATTAGGGACAGAAATATACATTTTAAGTCTCGAAAAGAGCCTAATTTTGCCTTTTGGCATTTTTTTTAATTTAATATTTTTTATAACAAGCTTACACTGCAGTCGGTGACCTAACCGGCACAGTTTTTTTAAAACAAATTGAATTGGTTCAGATACAAACTTACTTACGCATACAAATCCTATATATATATGTAACATTCCATGTCAATGCACTCCCCTTGGCTAAAATTTGTATAGTAATTTTGGTCTCAAAATATTTGTATTAATATAAATTTTCAAAATGTTTATGGCTCTTTGGAAAAACTTATAATCCACAAGCTTTTTCATACCCTCTAGAGAAATAGAGCTATTCAGAATTTATCGTTTTAGTCACAAAATCTAATTTACCATCAAACCGAAGTGCAAAAAATGGGTTATGGATTACGAGTTTTTTCATAAGGCTACCAAGAATTTGAAGGTGTACATTAATACGAATATTTCGAGACCAAAATCACGAGCCAAAGTTTTGGGCAAGGGGGTGGGGTTCAGTAGACATAGAAAGTCATATATATAGGTATATATGTATATGTATTACAAATGTATATATGTATTTGTATGTGAGAATGAGTTTATACTATTAATAAATTTTAAATATTAATAAAAAAATATATTTTAGAGCTATTATGAAATGCAGATGTAAATATTATCGTTCTAGCATGCTTGGATTAATATTTTATTACAAATATAATAAATACTAGCTTATGCATGCAAACAAATACGTATTAATCTTTATAGAGAACAGGTTTATTAATAAAAATTTCGAAAGCATAACTTCTTGGTTGTCACATTTTACATTTTATTTTATATACATCACCTAATAAAATACATATTTAAGGAACTAGATTAAAGGAACTATATGATACACTTAAATATAAAGTATGTATATTTGAATTACTACACGCACTCGTTAGACAAATATTTTTACAGTTTTTATGTACAATAACAGTAAACGAATAAATATTACTTTACGCAAGTTCATCAGACCCTAACTAAGAATACAATATAAATTTGATTAAAATTATATCTTGGTGTATCGTCGTTATCTTAATGTCTAACATATATTACAATATTATTTAATAAAACATTCAAGCAACTGCAGCCGTTTTATTACTGGTACTCTCGATCGTTCGTTGCACCAATTTTACCCAAATACTCTGAATCGTGATTGGCTCTGACTCCAATTCGAATGAATCTTCATACCTCCTTCTTGATACAGGGAAATTGTATACATTGTCGTCAACTTCTTCCTCAGAATCGTCTGAATTTGCGGTATCAAAGTCGTTAACCACAGATAGAGCGTAAGCACCGTCCTCATCATCGGCACGAGGTTCGAAAATTCCTTGTAAATCTTCCGGGGGAATATCTTCGATATACTCGTTCATGTCTATGGACGTATCTCCATCAGCTTCATCGCTACTATGGGTTTCGTTGCTGTTTGGCAATAACGATTGTTTTAGATACTGCACAGACATTTTGATGATCTCTTTGAATTGCTCTTGCCGATCGATTACTCGATGACCAACGCGATTCGAAAATTCACGAATTTCTATGTCTTGCTCAACCAGACGTAAGATCTGATTGATAATTTCGATGTGTTGAGAATCACCTGTAGGTTGTAGAACTTGTTCCAAAATACTCAGAAACTCGCCGTTTTTCATCTCGTTTTCCAAAATCTCGACGAAGGAAGACATTTTTGATGATGTACGAATGCTGCGTATACTTAATTTCTTGAATCAAGGTATAACGTTACCAAAATCACTTGGTAAACGAAGCGTTAACTTTTAAAAACGTACAAAATGAGACTGAGAACTGAGTGTATTATTTAGAACTTTCAAAAGCAGTATGTATATACGATACTGATTTGAATTTTTGGCCACAAGTCTGGTGGTTCAGTACTAATGTGTTACACAAACAAGTAGCAAGTGATGAATTCCAAGCTGCACGACAATTATTTATACCTCCTCAAACCTTTGGAGTCGAAAAGTGGAGGAATGGAAGGGTAGTTTCAGTTGGTAATTTAAAATGTTCATACCTGGAATCTGCATAATATGCCTAGCAAGTTGATTCCTAGTAGAGAAGCACATCGATTCAAACTTTATGACTTAACGATTACGTGGTCTTTGACCAGTTCAAACAAGTCTTCTTAGCCACAGGTTAGAGCAATTAAGATTGTATATTGAAGGTATTATGTCATGTATATATACATATACCTATATACAAAGAAAATTTTCTGATAAATTTTACCCTGCTGTTCTAGTAAAAGTGGGACGAAGGACAGAGCAGAGTAAAAAATACCCAAATTTCAAATAAATTTTACCCTGCAGCTCGGTTGAATGTATTTGAAAACTGAATAATTTTTACCCTGCTATGTCTTTCGTCCCACTTTTACTAGAACAACAAGGTAAAACTTATCAACATTTTTTCTTCGTATACATACAATACGAGGTATAAACAATAGCTTACAATAATACAATAGAAGTATTTGAACCACTAAATATTTGAAATAATTAATAATTCAAGTTCAAAGAGATGTAGGGTATATAGATATACCGAGATCCCTCGACGAATATCTCTGCAACCCTTTCACCTCCTCACCGAGCACAAACGATTTGACCCCTGTAGAAAAGAGTAAAACGTCACCGAGTATAATCGAATCAAACCGATCATCTCATCGTTTCATTATAGAACCGACAGCATTTTTCTGAAATCCATTTACGTTGAGGACGCAAATCGGCCGATCGTCCGTTAACCGAATCATTTCCGTACAGAGCAGGATATACAGATAGAAGTGGACTGAGCCCCTCGTGGGATGTAAACAAAAAGCATCGACGAGTCAGCGATGCGCGCCTTTAAATTCATTATACTCCAACGCTTGGATATGTCGCTTGCTTTCCAATGCGGATTTTGAGCTCCCTAGATCTTTCCGACGCATAAATTCGTTATTAGATTTGTGGTTCGACGATTTTTTAATATACATGTACAATGCAATATGAGGGAGATTATCGGGAATGACTTCAATTTCTCTTTGTATGCACATGTCCAGCGCATTTGGATAGTTATACCAAGGATATATAGATTTATGATGAATTATTGAAAGATTAAATCTACAGTGAAGGATTGATAACTTCGTAAAATAATATAATAAATATATACTATATCGTCGTGCCTTACGAAGACTTGCACATCTGAATGCTTTATTAAATGTAAACGTGCTACTCTTCGTAATGCACGACGATATAATGAATATTATTATATTTTACTAATGCAAATACTAATTTATTATTTACAAGAAAAAAAATTGCATTTCTATAACTTGGAGACATTTGTAGTTGATATTTGTTTTTTCCATAGTTTGTATAATAATACTCAAAATATTCTTTTGTAAATAATAATATGTAATTTTAAGTAAGAAAATAATGAAGATATTTATTGTAGATTAAAACGCATCTTTATTGCTCGCACTAAAGAGCAAGGAGAAAAAGTTTTATGGCTGCTCCCACGGAATCCCCTCGTAGGACATCCCACACACGCTTATCGGTAGTCTTCTAAACTGCCGTGCACTTTATGTCATTTATACATCTGATCTTCTCGTCCCTGCTTTTAATTCGCGACTTCGCATTCTCTTTTTCACATTTGACTGGCGCATAATAGGTCTCGGCGACTCCCTCCGGCTCGTCCATTCAGTGTATCGTCACGCACGAGTGCAACGACTTTGTTAAATTTCTGATTGCCGTCGGGTAGATTTCATTTTGAAAAACAGCTTGTGGCTATACCGGAAAGATAATTGCTTCGTCCGCACCAAAAAAAAATGTATCGATCAGTTGAAGAAACGTTGCGTCTACTCTGATAAATTCTTAAATTTAAACAAAAATATTTTTTTTAATTTGATTTAGCTTCTATATGTATTATCTCGATTCGTACCTCGTATATAAAAAATAATGAACGTTTGCTGATTATTACTGATTGACTGAGAGCACTACAATTGATTTATTTGAGAATAAAATTAGTTCTACAAAAGTTATTAATAAATTGTACGCATATTTGAATATGTCCCTAAACAGTTGATTATTATAATACTAAATCGGAGTAAATGGAACAGATATGTGTCTCACAAGATACAAAAGGTTTTATGATACAGAATTTCTTCAAACTGTATTATTCAACCATGGATAATACATAAGCACTTTATATAACCCTTTATATTCTTGTAAAACTATATTCATAAACGTATAAAAATATATTATTTTATTCGTAATTCATAATAATAAAAATAATAATACATTTGAACATTCACTTAAAATTATTAAGTAATTGTACAGTAATGAAGACTATATATTGATTCTTTAGTTCACCAACAATTTAATATTAATAATACATTTTTAGAATTATTTGCAGAACTTTTTATATGATTGTTAGTCGAATATCGATAAATAACACTTATTTATAGTAATCAATCAATGCTTAATCACAGATTCGACTAATTATAATAATCTGATATTAATCAAAGATTATTAAATTTTAATTTACCATAATTATTATTCATAATTCAATTGTCATTTCAATAACAATTATTATCTTATTGATAGAATTTTAAATTAAGTTTTTGCAGTATGTGTATTTAAGTTTTCAATAGGCCACAATGAAAAAATAGCAGTCACTATTATTTACGTTTCAAGTGAAATATATCCATTTAATAAATATTAATTATCAAAACTTGCAAAAGGTACATAGGTATATTTTCCGAAAATAGACTAGGTCACAAAGTCACCTAAAAATCATCAGTCTCACCTAGGCGAAGTAAATCCTTGGCGAGACCGTCCTCTCTCTCTCTCTCTCTCTTTCTCCCTGTCTGCCTTTCTCTTTCATTCCTCGAACAATTCACAGCGGGCGTCTCCTTTTTTACAATTTCGTGGGCTCAAGCAAGTTAGAAGCGATGCATCATAATCAGGCGGTCAACTTACTTAGCCGGACTGGAGAAGGGGGAAGCGAAGGGGGCAGCGAAGGGGGCCTCTCGCGTCCCCAAAGTTAATTAGCTAATTAGTAATTTTAATCGGATGACGCATGCGCATCTCGGGGGATACAAGCAAACCCTCTTAGCGGACAATGCCGGGTAGCTGGAGTTCGGCACAGTTTCCGCCCTGAGAAAAAGAGAACGTCCTTCTGATGCCTCGAGCCCGGTAACTGGCGCGTAATTAATTTAGCGAAAAACTCCCCGCTCATTTTACAGAGCTCTTCTTTCGCTTCGCCATTTTACCTCCATTCTTTCTTTTTTTCTCTTCTCTTTTTATTATTTTTTTTTACATTCGCGAATATATAACTTCTTCGTCGGCCTTCGCTTTGGCTGCAATGCGGATTTTTTCCGCGTGTTGATTTTAAAGTTTATATAGAATAGAAACGTATACAATTATACAATCGTTGCGTACATTTGTAAAATTTCTTTTTGCATGTAAAAATGTTATATCAAGAAATTAATGATCTGAAGACTCGACAGTTTCTTGATGAGCCATATCTGAATGTAAAAAAATTTAACAAATATTCGATTGCAGAATTAATATTCGTGTAATTACCAGCTCGTTATGTGTATAAACGAAAGATATGAAGACAAATTACACTTTCTTGAATTAAAATTTTTAATATGACTATCTGATTCTCTAAATCAAATTATAACAGTCTATTATCAAAGTTTTAAACCCAATTTCCAGAGACCTTTTCTTCTTTACTTTGACAAAAGTAATATTTTATATTAAAAATTGCCTTGTTGAAAATTCGCATAAATAATATTTTTGCCATTACAAATGTGAAGCAATAATTACGTTTTTTATAAAAGTAACATTAAATTATTAAGTTTAATGAGATGAAATATATAATTTAGCGTGAATAATTTTTAGCATAAATCCAAGGTAAATCATTTTTTATAAGTTGAAAAAGGCCCTTGGATTAAAATGGAAGAAAAAAATTAAAAGAAAGTAAGTAAAGGGTCAGTAAATAGGAAGCGTATAGCGCACACGACCCTCTGCGTCCAGCACGGAAAGGAACAATGGAAAATTAATGCATTGTCCCGGAGCAATCGAAATAAGGCCGGGCCGCGCAAATGCGAAATCGAGATATAGAGAGACGACGGAGGGACGAGTTAAAATGGAGAGTAAAATGGGTAGCAACGTCGAGGAGAACGTCGTCGACGACGACGTCGGAAAACGCAAGCGTCAGGAGTTCAGAAGTGCTTTCTCGTGTTCCTTAACGCATATACCGTTCGGCCCGGTTCTCTCCCCTCCCCCCTCCCGCACCCCCCTCTCTCTCTCACTCTCTCACTCTTTCTCCCACTCGTTCAGGTCCCTCGGCCTCTTTGTCTCTCTTTCACCGGGCTTTCGCGAATAATCGGAAAAAATAGAGTAGACTTTCTTCGCTAGTGCATTATCGGTGAGGACCGACCGATCCGTCCGTCTCGCAGCTACTCGTGCGTTTATGCACTTGTCGTCCCTTGGTTGCGCATTCTAACGCTAACGCGATTGATTAACCTGTATCAAGCCATTTCGTAAGCTTTTTCTTTATTCACATTTTGAACAATTATTATGGTTATAACTTTATCTTTATAGTGTTATAATGGGAGTTATATGTATATGCGAACAAGTTGATATACCCTTAACGTGTAGAGTTTCTTTATAACAACACTATGATGATCAAAGCGCACTACGCGTGCCAATGTTTGCGACTCTCTTCTCTTTCTTTTTGTAAATCAATAACCTTTTTATAACAAACAATTACAAATCGTGATAGCAGAAACATTCTTTCATTCCTATTTCGTTCACGCAGCTCGAAGTATTTTTAAAATCTTTTACTAAATTTGAAGATTGAGTTTCAATTTTCGAAAGTCTTGTACGTTATTTTTATATTATGGAATAGATGACATTTCAAGACATTATTTTAAAGTATATATTAGTATACCCAATTGTTGATCAATTAAGGTAAATCTGTACGTTCATAGAATAATTTAATGTTAAAAAGACTAATAATCGTATATATTTTGATGGATACAGAAAGTACAAGTATTAAACTTCCTTTTAGCCATCTCAGAAAAATAAAATAACAGCTATTTTTAAAGTAAGCAACAATCTAAGAAAAAAAGGCGGGAAGTACCAATTTCTGATCAGTAAATTTTCGGTACGTATGCCAATTCCTAGTTAAGTCTACTATCCAATTATTGATTTTTTAACCTTTAAATTGTGTGTAGCCACATTTTAATTTATGCAAATCTTATTATTTTATTGAAATAATATACTGATCAGAAATTGGTTCATGATCAATAATTGGGTACCTTACGGTATATAGTATGAAAAGAATAATAACTTTATTAAAGCCAAAATACAATTTTATTTCCTTCATATAAGCATATGACTGTTTAATTATTTTAAATAATAATTATTTGAAAATTACGTAGATGTATTGGAATTAACAATAGTCTAAGCATATAACGAAAAATAATTCAATGTGTCCAGTAGATTTAATATAATGGGATTATCGGATACCTGGAGGGGAATAAATTAAAAGCTTCGGGAAAGTTGGTACTCGTAGGTAAAAATTCAAGCAGGTGTCGAGGGAAAATTTTTCACTTACTCACAAAGGCACTTTCTCGGACGTTATCCGATTCCTCGGAGGGCGGCTCCTTAAGTGACACTAACGTATCAGCGAGAGATCGCCGCCAACATTAGAGGGACGCGATGCATCTTCGTTATGGTCGCTCGCTGCAAGACGTCCCCCGTTCCACTTACACAGACGTTCGCGAAACGTTTTACCTAAGACCCTTCCGATTAAATTATTTAGTCTAGATCTTGACGTTTATTTTACTTCTCTCCCTTCCTTTGGGTTTTCGAAAGAAATGTGTGTCTATCAGAGTTATTATTCATGCGTAACCCGAAGAATCTCATTGTTGAAAAATAATAAGGTTAAATGTTAAACTAATTTAATAGACTTTTTGTATTATTATTCTCGACCTCAAAATGTTTAAAAAGGTATAGTTTAATAAGTAAATTCATAATAATTTTTAAAATACTTGTTTATTCAAGTGTACAAAATAAATCAATTACTTATTAATAAGCATTTTCACCCCGATCATCGAAAAAGCCTACTTTATTAACCTCTACGAGTGGAATAAAATTGCATTGCCCGTAGATCCACTTTATTGATCGAAGACACATTTTATTAATCATAGACTTACTGTTTTGTTTTGAACACTTAGTTTAGACATTTTCTACAAATATAAAATTAAATTTATTATATTAAATTATATATATCAAACAATTTTACCATATTGAAAAAATTTAGAAATTAAAAAAAATAAATAGTTATTGCAAAAGTGACTTTTTAAATGATCAGGGTGAAAAATTTTGTATTCACTTCGGGAGTAAAAGGCGATTATTCTCTTGCATGAATTACTGCCAAAAGCTAAAGCGAGGAAGCAACAACTTTCATCCCGGGAAAAATGTCTATTTTACTCCCTGAGTGCATAAATAACTATTTACTTATATTTATCTTGGATGTAATCGATATGTTGAGAAAAACAATTCAACTTGAAAGATTAAATCGAATTGGTTGATTCGAATTAGTTAACACATTTCTATTATAACGGTTAGGTATATATAGTATTAAAGCGCACTTAACATCCGTCATAAAGGGCAAGCAAAGGGATTAACGACCCTTGAATCACGCCTTTGAGCTTGCGTGACAATTGACGCCCCGGGACTCAATTTCCAAGAAATAAAAAAAAAGGAAGAAAAATGCGAGTGAAGGAGCCGATTTGAAAACGAGATCTCGAGTGCAACAAGTATGAGGGCGAGGGACGCGCCCGTATAATCGTAACTAGTGCGCTTAGCCAGCCGCGCTTCAAAGCGCTTCCATTCTGCCCAGGCACTTACACTCAGACCTAAGTACTACGCGATTTTTTCCCCCTCGAAATGTCGTGGTTTCAAGGAATATCATGTTGGATTTAACGATGTTTATTCAAACTTGATATTCCGCGAGTTTATTTTAATTTAACTGAATAACCTGAAAAAAAATCTTATATAGCGTTCGTTCTGTTTAAATATTTTTAAAAGTAATTAAATATTTAATTCAAAGATAAATTAACATTTGCAATATAACGCAGGACAATTTATTAATACAGATTTTGAAAAATCGATTGATCAATTTAACTTAGTAATTTAAACACTTTGAAAATCTACCACAACTATATTTACAACGGAAGTTAATGAAAAAATAGTCGATAATTTACATCTATCATAGGCATCACATGGTAAATAGAGAATAAAAATAACTATTTATATTGCAACAAAATATAACACGATATATTTAATCAGTGTAAAATTCAAATGTATTGAACTAAACTTTTATCGACGATACATGGAATCAAATTATTATAAAATAATTACATATAGTTGCGCGATACGGAAAAAAATAATTAAATAACCGGAATTAAATTACTACAAAACTATACCACTTTACACATATTTGAATTTGTGTACAAAATACTTAGCGATAGGTGAACTTGTATTTATATTTTACTCGGTTAATTAAATTTGCTAACATTCAGATACTAGACTTTTTTAAACATTTGATTCGAACAAACATGCATTCGAAAAGTTGACTACTCTTCTCCCTCTCTCTCTCTCTCTCTCTCTTTCGCTGTCTCTGTCTCGTGCGCTCGCTCGCTCGTTCGGTCGTCTCTCTCTCTCCATCGGATCCAAATTGTGCGCATACAGGTCGGCTACACCAACGCACTGGTGCCTCTCAAACCTCGTAGATACAAAATCAATATATTCGCACTTAAACAAATAAAGTTCTCCCGCATCGTGCATCGGCAAACAAATCGAACTATCAACTAATTACGCGCGAGCATGCACCCGCGTGTTCGGATACGCATTCTTGATTAGAATTTTCCCCGAAGCCCCTATATACACCGATCCCCTAATTTGGACGGGAAAATACGAGAGCGAGAGAGCGAGACCAGAGAGAGAGAGAGAGGGATGCAGAGCGGGATGCGCTTCGTTAAAGATTGATAGTTTTCCTCCTTATTCGAGAGCTTCCAATCAAGATGGAATTACCGATGTGACTTTAAATAACAAGGGATAATTATTAATCGCGAATGCAGCACGTTCAAATTAAAAAGAGGCTTTTAACTTTGTTATCGCTACATAGTTCAGTATGCTATTTCATTATTACTCGAAAAGTAATTATAAGGTCAATTTTTCAGGTAACGCATTTTTTAGTAATTTTTTTTCTATATAGAATATATTCGCAAGTGTGTAGTATATACTGTCCAATTATTCAAACAAAAGAAACTTTAACATCATCCTTTACTTAAATTGTGTAAAATGTTCTCACTTCAATATTGAAAAACTAACATATACGAGTAAATTTAAAATCTTTGGCTCGTAAAGCAGAAACGTATCTCATTGAACGGACCTGCCGCGATGCGATTCGACGGTAAATTAAGCGCGGGTAAAAGAAAGAGCCGAGGGGTGGACTGCTGACATTGAGCGAGTACGAAAAAAAAGCGGGAGTGGAAAGAAATTAAATTTAATCCGAACGTATATATACGTTTGCGCTACGCTATCTCCTTTGATTCCATTTGATTCCCCTGGTGCATTCGTGTTTGTTTGTTTTATTTAATTATCGCTTTTCTTTGTTCACACATCGAAACAGATGTCTCGATGTGTCTATACCTGTAGACGCGTGGACGAGTATATTAAGGATTTTTCGAATGGTGTATTTCGTATCTTAATCGATAGTTGTTATCAATTGTATGAATAATTCGCTAGGTGATTGAAACTTGCAGTAAATTGAATCCATAAATGTTTGGAACTATTATATAGAATAAAGTTTTTGATATTTTATTCTAAATTCGTACATTCTAGTTAATGATAAAATAGTAAGAAAAATCTAGAATTTTTGTACGATTGCATATTCTTACCAAAAATTGTGTTTGATTTTTTAATGAGTTTTATTGAATTGTTTTCACGAAACATTCACGGAGAAAAGAAACAAACCAGCGTTGTATGAACGTTTCTGCAACCGTTACCCGCCGTGAAATCGTGCTATGGTTGCGCGATATCCATACTACTTTTGTGTGATTCCATACCACGTTGGTATGGTCGTCATACTATTGCTTGTTTAGCCACGCCCCCTGCGCGTTTTCACCTATGATGCCTATGGAAACTTTTGGCAGGGCGGCCATACCATCGCGGTATGACATCCTGCAACTTTGCGCTGACAGCCTAACCTACAACGCTAGTCTGTTTCTTCTCTCCGTGTTATTTTTAATCGTTTAAGTTATTCGAACGTTGAAAAAGCGAGCTTTCGTGATGCTTGGGTTCTGTTATTGGTCATAAAATCATAGCTTGTTACCTGAATGGATGTTGATATAAAATACTTAGAGACCTATCGTATGCCTCCAGTGTTGATTAAACATACGATAAATATAAAAAAAAAACTAATAATAGCATAAAATATAAAAATAAGTATCAAAAAGTCCAACTATAGACATCGATAAATAAAGAGCTCAATAGTCAGTTTGCAATTAGTTAAAAAACAACATAAAATGTAGGAGTTAAGATTCGCGATTCACCAGAACGGTCTCTCCTCAAATTTAACGAAGTTCCTCATTACGCAAATGCGTGAAGTTACCCCAGTGGCCGTAGAAAATCCGTAGTAAAAAAAAAGCGAGCCAGACTCGATAACGAGCTCATTAATATGTCAGGTTCGATTTCTCGGCGATTAATTAGCGCAACTCGGTTGCGTTCACCCAAATAAGGGAAATTTCGAGCTGGCAAAGGATCCTGGAGATGGGACAAAGACGGTTTTACGGTGGGGCAGATATGCCGATAAAAGGGGAAACGGCGAGGGACGAGTTTTACGGTTAAATGTGCGCGCGCGCGACTCCGTGATGCGCAGCACTTTAATTGATTGAATTCGCGGTATATACACTACCCGGCCTCTTTTTTTTCCGGGGAGATTTAACGTTTCTCGGGAAAAGCGAGGAGGACGCGCGACCGACCGATACAAAAAGGGACTTATGCAAAATCGCCGGTTTTCCCCCGGATACGCTTTTTTCTAAATTAATCGCGATTCTTTGAAGTGAAACGCGTTCGAGCTTTTTTTTAAACGTGTTAGCTCGTTTGATACGCTTTCATTGAAATTGCCTAGTGCTTTCTGTATACGGCGAAATCTTAATTATCGATACACGCGAATAAAACTTCGGTAGACTCGCCAAGTGACTTTGTAAAATATGGAATAAATCCTTTTCGGATAACATGTTTCAAGTATTTTACATGTTTAATCTTATCGTTCTTTTCTATAGAAGTTCACTTACGAATGAATAATTCATTCGTGCATTGCTTTTAATAAACTAATTCAACGTTGAAACAACTTAACACAAAACTTGCTGGTTAATAATCTGAATAATTATTTGGAATATAATCACGATAAAAATCTAGCGTTTCTGTAACACAAAAATACGTAAGATAGATTACAAATAAAAAGACAACGGCATTATAAAAATTTGAATAATCTGCACGTGTGTAAAAATGTACGTTCGATGTAGACGTATATACGTCGATTGTGTTCCAAAATATATAGCCATGTATATGTAAAAGGTGGAATAATACACGCGGAGCGTATATGCATAGTTGACAAAAAAGGCATAGCTCAAGAGGAATAAATTCCCGAGGAATGAAAAAGTAATTAAGAAGGGAATAAATGAGAAAGACGGAAAAGGCGGAGGGAACGGATAAGAAAGCCGCAAGACGCAAGACCACGGGGGTAAAGTTTTGGTAAAGTATATGCATGTATGTACGCGTGTATAGATGTAGCTCGTTGGTGCGGCACGCGCCTAATAAGTATGCTCGCTCGCGTACCCGTAAGCAATGCATGCCAACAAGCGCCGCTTACCACGGACTGGGAGGAAAAGCGCCCCGGCTAATTAACGCGCGCATTATAAACGCGAGCATCTACGTGTATACGTGGCCAGAGGGGAGGAAAGGTACGAGTTCTGATTGCCTCGCCGCGAGCTCCTGCACATGTCAGCCTCGTTTCGCGACGAGGCGTCCTCTCCACCCCACCCTCCCTCGATTTCCATATCCAAATCTCGAATCTTATCATTTTTTTATTTGTACCTGGTAATATATACCTTGCTTCTTATCGATGTAACTATAAACTACTTTTTAACTTCATATTTACAAGGTGTTTTTATTTAGCATTTTTTATTCTGCATGTATTCAATAGGGTACGAATAACGATTAAAAACAGCACATTTATTATTTTTTCAGTGTTGTGTCATCCATTGAGTTGTAAAGTAACTAATACAATACGATTATTTAATTATTTAGAATTTAACGATTTTATAACTTCTATACGAATCGTACTAAAAATTATACTAATTATAGAAACGTGTACAACGATGGAAAGTAGACGTGGAATCGACCAAATATCAAAGTATAAACAATGTTATTATAAGATGTATAGAAGGTACATATATAGGTAAGAGTAGCTCAATAAATCGTACATATATCCTATAAATAACAGCTGGAGTGTGCTGTGACACTAAACGAATCCATTACTCTTAGTAATGAATGCAAGCACATCGTGAAACATCTACTTCGTGTTCGACTAAGCTGAAAGACAAGCACGTATATATATTATATATATACGTAGACGTAGGAATAAAAAAAAAGCCCTACAGAGTAACGCAATACACCTTTACGATCTGACATTAATTAAATCCAAACATTGAGCAAGACCCTCGGTTCTTATATATACTATTCGGACAATGCTATAATCTCTATACGCGAGCATACTAAACGCCACATCCAAGTTGCGTAATATTGTTATATCCTATGCATCTGTCGTTGGTTTGGTGCCGAAGGCGATGTTGCTTCCTATTCACTTTTGTTTGTACAGCGTCCGATTCTTTGCGGTTCGCGTATCGGGATCGGATTTTGATGGGCGAGTTCGTTAGTGGAACAGTTTTGAGCTTACTCGTTCGAATAATTGAAAGAAGCAGTTGTTTTTCATACGGTTGGATTAATTCTGTTGAATGTCCGACTCTATATAACTAGACTATACGGTAGTTCGGATCCTACGCCACATTTCAATCCAACTTTCATTTATTTATTCGCGTAATTTTTAATCGTGTTGCACTTTTTTCAACTACCAATAAGCTCTTTACAGTGCACGGATTTTAAGGTAATTATACGACGAAACGGTTTATTGTTGATCACTTTTTTTGTAAAGCATTCAGATTCTTGCTTTAATTGTCTTTATTTATCATTTTTAATTTCAAATATGTCAGATTACTTAAATACATATCAATAATAATTAGCGTTAATTCTATTTTGAAAAATATTTAAATCGTGTTTATAACATTTTTGTCTAATTTACTGTATAAGCTTGTATAAAACATTGCTCATACGAATATTATCATTCATGGTATCATAATTATGGATCTATGATTTAAGACTATTTATACACAGTTTTAAATAAATTAAAATGTTTAATACTTGAATATTCTTATTTACTTTTTTATAAGCATAATAAAACGAACATACTTTTCGGCTTTTTTTATATACAAACATCTCTTTTTATTTTCGTGTATTTTTTTCACCCTCTTCTTTTTGTCCTTCTAAAAGTGTAATCGTTTTCGTGCTTACAGAAGTTTGTCGAAATTCGCTTTATTCGTACGTATACATATGTTAAAATAAAGCAGCTAAAGCAAATATAATTCGTTTTAATAAACGCGGGCGGTTAATAAAAAGAACGAAAGTCGCGGAAAAAAGGACCATAAGTGAAATTATTTGCTAACGATAACACAACATTATTTCGCGTATTAATTAGATTGCCGAGGCGTAAAATCGACGAACTCAGAACTGGCGGTTTCACGCGCCGATGAGCGAAATAAAACGCGAGAAAAAAATTTGTATGCACATATTATGCGTTCATGTCTGCGAGTGCGCGCGAATTACGCGTGAGTTTTAAAAGCAGGAAAACCAGGAAAATTGCATGTTTCATGCGCAACTGGATCCTGAAAATATCTTTTTATACCCATTTTTATTTTTCACATTTAGATTATTTCTTTTTCATTTATATTATTTTTTTATGTGGTTATTGGATTGCTTTTCAATATTAATTAATGCAATAGGTAAAATATTAGTTACCAGTGAAGAAATACTTGTATATTATTTGAGTATTAGCTTATGAATATTATATTTTTATGTTGATTGCAATTACTAAGAAGTTTATTTTTTTTAATAAATCTTTGATTTACATCGTCTAACTAGCAGAATATCAGACCTTCGGGTGACGGATCTTTACCATATTTTAGGCTGTATTTTCTAATATAAATATATGAAGAAATTCAGATTTTTAAATCGTAACGTTCGCAAATCTGTTTAAATCAAATAAATTTATTGTACTAAATTTTCGTCAAAATTTCATCAACTGCTAATTGGTTTTCCTATAATTCTGATCCGAATCAATATTTTTCAGCGTATTTTATTTTAATCTAAAGTATACTCGAGCTTAACTTTCTTATGGGCTTCAGTGTAGATATACCTAAATTTGTTTCCGAGTTTTAAGCTATTAAACTGGAAGTAATTTTTTTCAATATTGGTTTTAAAAAACTGAGTTCACTATTCATCTTTTTAAATTAGAAAACACAGCCGACAGTTTGGTCAAAATCCGTCACCCGATCCGTTCATTTAAAGTATTCTTCCAAGTTAAACGAAATAGAAAATTATCAGTTTCCTAAAAAGAATCGTAGATATAGTTTATCTACCGATTAATCTGTAGTAGAGATATACACCGCAGAAAAAGTTAGCCGCTTACGCGCAACAACGTCTCCGCTTAGGCATCAAAGGATTAATCGTGAGAGATAATTATCGTAGTTTATACAATTCATTAGTGTTAATTATCATGAACGTAACGAATATCAACAATTTAAAGATTCACATAAATATAAAGTTTCTCGATTGCATTTTGCTGACAAATCATCGTCGATTATTATAAAATATCGAGTTTTCAATCAAATCGGCTCGACGAGTCTGTTAATATTTTTTTTGTCGCATCACAATAACGAAACAAGCCGACAAAACTTTGAATAGCAAAACGATGGAGTGAGTCATTAAATTGTATACCTTTCTTTATGTACAACCACAGCGCGACGGCCACGATTAACTAATTGCGATTTTCAATTTGACGCTCTGGCGAACGCGCGGAATGCGTCGCCCTTCGGACAACAACGCTGACGGCATCGATGGACTCCACGGTAAATTCATACTTTTATTCATTACTCGGTTAGCGGATTCCATTAGTCTTTTTAATTTGCATATTTTAACAGCTCCGACAGTTCAACTTTTTTTTCACGACAAATTGATTTCTTTTAGCGATTCCTACGTCGGCCTGTGGCACAGTAAATATATTAAATATTGATCAACTGGATATATATAAGTAAATGTGGAGAGAAGCAGGATTATGTTGTCGTGAGAGTACAAATTTGTTATTCTTGAATGATTTAAAATAAATCATCCGAAAACACACACACACAATATCGATCCGAAACAAATGTTTCTTTGGTTTTATTTTTTATACACGGTTAAGACTGTTGTAATATATTAGTGTCATTGATCAATGAATCCGACAGGAGCAAATGTATATGCAACTTTAACCAAGTTCTTTTAATGTCAAATGTTATCCTTGATATGATAATTTTTTTTATAGAATATATATCTTATCTTGACATTGTATTATATCTCTGCAGAAGACAAGACGATATGCCGTCGTCTATAGTTTCGGGATATCGGTGAGGTTTTATTAAATTTTGTCACGATAACCTGTATATGATAAAAAAAATCTTATGTCATTCTCAAGGTTCAAATAAATATCTAAATTATTTATTGTAAAACTATGACGAATACAATGATTAGAAGTATTTCAGTATATTTTATGGATATATTTTCATTAATAAATAATAACAATGATATTAACAATAATAGTAATAATAATGCTTTACGAATCGGTATAAACGATAAACAATAAATTAAAACGGGTTGAAATTTGAATATTTATTGTATTACTCGAGGAAAGTTAGAAGTATGAAAGAAATGCGCTAGAGGATTTAAAATCTGGGATAAGCGAAGGAAGACTGAGAGGGAAACGAGTAGCGATCAGCCGTGTAATGGACAGTGGTCAATTACTATCGGCGCGGAGTGCGCGCAGCTACGTGACGCGCCTGAAATTGAAGTTTTTGTTTCCAATATCAATTCCAGGGGACCAACGTGGGCTTTTAATTGGATGCAGCCGCGACGCGGAACCCAACCGAGGACTACGCAAATATTGCTCGGCCCCGCGGTCGATTTTGAGCGTCATTGGTCTCGATTTAACGAAAAAGTAGCTTGCTTATCGGGCATCGACACCATTCCGGATTTTCATTCTCATCGTTTATTCGTTTTTTTTCTTTTATTACTCTACGGAGTGTTTAGATAGTTGTCGAGGAAATATTTTTATATAAGTACTCTCTAAGAACTTTAATTTGAAGAAGAGATAAAACATAAATTGTTGACTCACAGTAAAAAAGTGTACATATCTATAGATTTCTTGAAATTCCGTAGGACGTACAATTATAGTGACATTGAAACTACTATAGGGAAATACTGCAGTGAGATCTAAACTATTGATTTATAAAATGTGATTAAGCCGAGTGCGGACCTTAAAAGAGAAACACAGAGATCGACGCGATGACTATAATCGGTAAATCAATAATTGTTATTTCATCTATATCGAAGTAAGTACGACTGATTTATCGAGATTTGACGAATGGTTTAAAGAGGCGCAGAGGAAAGCTATCCCAAAGCAATTTGAGCGGTGCATAGACCAATAGGAAAATCAGGGTCGATGGGGCGCACGGCCAGTCGCATCTTCAGGGAGCCATTCGCGAACGCCCACCCGAGTTACACCTACTTGAAAGCCGCGTGGAAAGTTTTGCTCGGCGCAAGTTGGACGATGGATCGCGCGTCTAAAGGACGCAGCCCCACGGGTGCACCCTCGAGTTCCGGGATGGATCGTTTCATACTGCTCCCGCAGGACGTTGCTGCGTCGTCGGCCCGATTAGCCTGCTACAAGACGACGGATATTCTGCGTGAATACCTTTGTATGTGTCTATATCTATATATACATATATATACGTTCACTCACACACCTAAGTTTGTATGTAGACGAAGCGACTCGACGAATTAGAAAGAACCGCGCCCTTTTCAACTTTAATATTAACCATTCTTACTTTTATACTTTCATTTGTATTTATTAAACGCGGGATTAGGAAATTTTCATCTAACTCTGCTATAGTCACCGTAATTTATAAATTTTTATTAAAACAACACTCTTACATATATATAGAGTAGCACGATATTTACTAGCTAGAGGTGACTTTCCTCACTCAATCCTTATATTTCTTCTGTTTTAAATAAATTTATTGCGAACAACTATATCTCCATTCTATTTTTAACAATGTGTATATTAATAACTATATCATAAATCCATTGATTAATTTATAATTGTATATAAACTTTACTGCATTTGGTAAAAATTGTATTTAATTACGAAATAAATTGCTTGACTAAAGTAATGACTAATTTTTGGGGGACAGACTCCTCGCGAAATAAGAGAAAACTCAAGCGTGCTGAACGGAAATGGATTTGCGGGCTATGAACTTCGTTCGTCGCTTCCTTCAATTTCCTTCTGAAAGTGGAGTCTTTCATTTTTTCTGTGTAGACGGAAAACAAATTATTGCACGACCAAGCAAATATTAGTCGTTGATGTTATGCCATGCGGCTGGGGAATGCAAAAGTGTACGTATATTTGCACATTAATTTTACATCTACGTATTAATACGTTGTAGTTGCTAATTATTAATAAGATTTTCTCTTCCCAAAATTTTATCGAAAATTTAAAGTTACAATTTGATGATTTTTTAGCCCAAAATTTCGTCTAATTCTTATTTCTCCCATATCTTTTGACTATATTAAAATATTTGAGCTTCCTTTTTTTCAAAACGTATCTACTCGACCTCAGCTTTCTTTTAAAATTGTTTCTGAGTTATAAGCATTCAAACTCAACGGTTTTTTCGGCGAGATTTTTCATTATTTGTTTATATCTATCGTAAAAATGGGCATTGGACACTAAAACTCCGGCTTTCTGCATGATTTTATAGTAGAAATTATATCCTAGAGTTTGGTAAAGATCCGTTTTCCAGAGGGTGTGACCTCTCCTTGTGAGAGAAAGGAATATTTGAGTCAATTGACGTTTCTTAACAGTTAAGATCTGATGACTTAAATAGGAGCAAATGAATATTTCTTTGCAGTTAAGTATTATTTGAGGCAGTTCTTAACAGTTAAACTTTCATTCATTTCTATTTTGTGTTCAAAATTACAAGAGTCAACGTTTTATATATAAGATTGCATTCATTAACTGTTAAGAATTATTTCTTTACAAAAACGCAGTTCTAAAATTATCTAAAATCTTAATAGTTAAGAACTTCGTGTTAATATCAAAGAAATATATATTTTCTTACAAGTCAATGTAAATTTTTAGTAACAAATGCACAATTTCTTTCTCACAAATATTCCTTCCTCTTAGTGCATAAATGTAACGTTTTTTAAGCCCAAAAATGACCAACTGTCATAAAATACCCAATAAATACCCAATAAATGGCAAAATTAGAGTTTTATTTAACCTTCAAATGGTACATTTCTACTAGGGATACTTCTACTGTTTCACATCGCAGTATTTTTAGAACATGCTATAAAGATATAGAATCAATTTCATAACTAATTGAAACTTTCAGATTTATTTTGTCGAATGTGATTTGAAGTTAACGCTTTATAATTTGCACATTTATGTGTTTGTGTACGCATATTGCGAAGCAACTCATCCGCCGAAAAAAATGACGAATAAAAAATTTCAAATTGTTATAGGCAAAAATACACATTTTGCAATTTTTACTACGGAACATATTGATGCAGACTACCGTATTATCGAAAATGTATATAGAAATACTTAATTAAGTGAAGTCAATTATTAATTTACAGAGCTTGTGTTTAAAAAAAATGCGCAGGAGAGTATTTTAAGTACGCAATGTTAAGAAATCTGTTGAAATTATTAATTTTAAATTTGACTATCGCTAAAAATATTAAATAGTATTAATTCGTAAATATTAATAGTAGCCTCAAAAACCTTAAAGCATAATCCGAAATATAAAGGTTTTTTTTTAAATTAATAAGAAAATTGTATAGACGCTAGATTTGATAAATAACTCTTCATACATTCGTTCATAATTAAAAATAAAAATTTGACGATAAATCATATTTGGAATAGTATTGATTTATAAAATTATTTATGTTAAATAAAAATAACGTTTCAATCGTAAAAGACTGTTATTATATTCCCATATCTTAATTTTGAACCATTGATTAACAACATATAGATATAAACTCACTGCCAAATTTAGAAAGCAGCATAGCTAAGTATACAAGAGTTAAAAACTTTAATTCCTATCTTGAATATTACCTTGGCAAGCAGTACACATACAAAGAATGCAAATACCAACACAAATATATGACAGCCTATACTGTAGTAACCATAAAGTAATTTTATCTCCGATTTTACTTCTATTCCCGTGTTGGATATTCGGCTTTCCACCCGTGCACATGCGATGGATGCGTTTACGAAGCCCTATGTACATGTCACCATTAGCCCCAATATCCACCACCTACCCGATGTAAATAACACTTATGTTTATACAGTAAGTAATACAAAAATATAATATTTAAACTGCAGTGTCATGGGACAACATACACCGCAGGACGGGGTACGGAGACCGAATGAATTATATTATTATAGAAAACAAATTTCTTATGAATATAAATTACAGATAGAGATATCAGATATCAGAGATCGGCAAGTATTCGACTCCATTTTTTGTACGAATACTTTTTTTGAATTTCGTGTAAAAAGATTACAATATAAAAAACAACCAGACTTTCTCCCGTACATTTTGCCAGACTTTATAATAATTCTTAAAAGTCTGGGATAAAGCAACCAGACTTTCCCCAGACTTCCCCCTCGTCGAATCTGTGTCGCATTGCATCTTTCAAACATAAAATTTATATTATTTCTAATTAATAGAAACAACAAATCCTCGACATGTTTTGAGCTACCGAACTCTCAAAACCACTAGATACTTATCTATCACATATAAAAAAAGTCACCAATGTGTTTCGTGTATCTCGCGACAACAAACTGAAGAAATGGCTAGGTTACAATTATAAAAACACAATCATCAAATTGAAGTTGGTTTTCATATCGTTTTGTACCCTAACCATTTCATCAGTTTGTTGTCACGAGATACACGAAACACATTGGTGACTTTTTTTATATCTGATAGATAAGTATCTGGTGGTTTTGAGAGTTCGATAGCTCAAAACATGTCGAGGATTTATTGTTTTTCTTAATTAGAAATAATATAAATTTAAGTTATACAAGTGAATGATCGATACCTGGGTAAGATTAAATCATTTTTAAAAGTATTCGGAAAAATTAAGTAAATCGTTTAATACTTTTTTCGAATACTTTTTAAAAATGCTTAATCTTACTCATACATCGATTATTCACTTGTAAGTATGTCGTTTTTTATTTTTAATCGTTTTACGCAATATTTAAAAAATATTCATACAAAAAATGGGGTCCAATACTTGCCGATCTTTGATTCATACAAAAAAATTAATTTAATATATCCAGGTGTATTACCACACTTAGATTTTGGCATTTATAATTATATATAATTTCAGTCTTTCTTATACTTACAGTTGTTAAAGCGTTAGAAAATACAGTAGAACACTTACTTTACATTCCATTAAAGAACTAAATAAAAAATAAATCCTAGAAAATATGAAATACAAAAATATATATTTCATTTTCATAAGTGTACACTGAATGGTTGAGAAATATAAACATACATTTATATCCACATAAAACCAAACATAGAGCGAAAAATATATATATATATATATATATATATATATATATATATATATATATACAAAATGCGATAACTAGACAAGAGAAAGACACGCGGAAAACAAAATCAACATCACTAGGTTTCCAACAAAAAAAAAGAGAAAAGGTAAAGAAAAAAAGAAAAAGAAGCGCGTTAGGTACTTTTTCTGGCGCCGCTAACGAAAATGACTTCCATAAAGCTTTTAACCGAAGCAGCAAGTATAACGGACGCGGAAAGCACAAAAAAGTTGCGCAAGCGACAGAAAGAGAAACGCGATTACGTGCAAGTGGCCGAGGTTTTCCTTCTCTTTCTGAAGGGTAGGAGGAAGAAAGCGAGTCGGGTGTTAAGACGCCTGACAGTTGTATAAGGATAAAGCCGTTCATGCTGAGTGCTTTTATTTGTCGCGAGCTTTCTCTCTCTCTCCCTATCTCTCTCCCGGACTCCCGGACTCGGTCCCACCCGCGCGCGCGAGCGCCATTATTTCAAATCGATTCACTTTTGTTTGTTGACTCCATTAGGGAAGAGACCGACCCGCGCTCACATTCCTTTTTTCCTTATTTCTCCGCGGATCCTCCTTTTCCTACTTACTCTTTCTCTCAAAACCTCCCTTATAGTTTTCTATTTTATTTCGACGCTCCCTTTGACATTCTCATTGCATTATTTCCTCGAACCGATTAGTATCAAATTGATCCTTCAATTTTATTATTACCTAATTTCGTACTGTTTATGATATATAAACGAGAGCAAACTCAAAACGTGCTAATGGATATTACGGGTATCTCTGCCAATTGTGAAACGTAAAGATCAGTTTTAAAAGCTTTCCTTTGCTTTTTTTATATCTTACGGTAAAAATACCTTTTTATCGATCAACGCGAGATCAGTATTTTCGGGTATATTTTTGAAATGTTTACAAAGTGGGATATATCGTTTAAAAACGAAATTTCCAAATTTGGTTGCATAGTCGACAGGTTGTACAAAGTCGACGTACTTACTTGTCAACGAGAAAGATACACACAACGGTGTAGTCATGTTAAATGCATGTGTAGAGAAAGAGTGGGGATGAGGGGCTGGGGGATTAGCATTGGGTATACTTTACGCATACCCGATCGAATTCGACTAGTTCTCATCTCCTCGTGTGTTGGCGCAGCCGCTTGATTAGCTCTGACATATTTACATATCATTAGCCGATTGTTTGTCCGCGATGCCTCTTCCCCTACCAAACCTGCGCTCTGGGATAATTTGCTCTTTGTAACTATACTGTGCGTTTGTGTACCTTATTTTTTTCCTGTTAATTTTTTCTCTTCATTAAACTATTTGTTCTTGTGTCCACGATTATTCTCACCGATGTATCTGAATCACTTGTTTCGTTAAACTGTAGCCTATATCTAGTTAGATGTACTGTAACAAAATTTTTCTTTACTTTTATCCATTGTTCTTTGGCTACACGTTAAAATTGTGTTTACAAATGCTTCGTATGAATTAATATAAAGAAGTTTTAATAAAAGTGTAGTATTATTTTAAATTAATTATTCAAAATACAAAACGAATTTCTTCAAACATCATTTTTTAACGGTAAGTGAATTCCTTTTTAGTTTGACTTTTTTCAATAATGCGGAGTATTTTCGAAATAATGATCCGTAATTACTTGTGCGAATTTTGTTTTTTTTTTTTCGGAAAAATAAGGTATCTTTACATTCGAAATTGTTTTATGGTCAAAATAATAAAAGTAAATGTGAAATTAATCTTTGTATCTATGCCAGATTTATTAATTTAAATTATATTAATTTCTTGAGTCTGGAATCAATAATATTTTAATACCAATGTATGTAAGTGTTGCATTCAAACTTTGCATTTATTATAAAATTATATTTTATGACCACGCGAGCATTCTACTTGTTAATTAACATTGATGTTTTCGATTAATAAGCAATAACTGCTCACTGCGGAATTATTTGTTCAACAAGTGCTTTCTTCATAAAAATACATCACACGTCTCTGTCTTTAGTAACTAAATTTGTGTATTATAAATATCCAAATGATTCTACAAATTTAATGTATCCTATAATAAACAAGTAACTTTATCAAAATTTATGATATAATTCTAAATCACGAGAAAACTGAATTTAATTTATGCTTATCAATATTTGTAATACGTAGTTACATTCCAATATATTTGATGTTATAGTTACTTAAAATTCTTGTTTAAATAATTTATATAAGTATAATTATAATTTAGTAAATAATAGGTTATTTTTTGTTTTATAATATTATAAATGCTTCGGGCATTCATAGCCCTTTGTTTTTCCAAAGTTAACTGTGATCACTATTAGTGTACAAGTGTTTAAAAAAAATAATTTGCAAATAATATTGAAACATTTCAATTTAATAAATAAAAATGCATTTTCATTTATTTATTCAATTGTATTAATTTATTAATCAAAATACGAATTCAATCGTAATAGTTCGCTATTAAAGCGAAAAATTAACAATATGTTTATCATTTACATAAAAAAACAGTTGTTAAATACTAATAATTTGAAAGCGAAAAATTATAATGAATTAACAACGAAACATGAACGCATATTTTATCAGTGAATATTTTAAACATAGCTGTATACATAATAGTATGACAGAAAATAATAACTGCACTCACTCTCTATTTCTTTCCCTCTTTCACTCTCACTTTCACTCTATCTATCTCAGTTGAATCACTATAATCATTCAATAAAAACGTATAATCTAAACTTGAGAACGTAATGATACAAGAATCTTGAACTGTAATTTCAAATCGTTGGCGCACGAAAAAAAGTTTTCTCACGTGCCTTGCCGTCTATTAAAATTGACGTATCGCAGGCATTGGCATACTTGAATATTAGATTTATTTAAGTATAAAAAGACAGGTAACGAGCTAGAAGATATCTTTACGCATAATTTTTTAATCTGTCGCGATTAAATTATTGTATATACATTATACAGGTTCACAAATTGTCGAACATGTACAGTTCGACTTACATTGTAATGTTTGCAGTTTTTTTACAACTAACTCACTTTATGCTTCAATCGTCAGTTTCGAATAAATAATACTCTATACTAAAACTTGCCACACCCGGCAAATTCAACTTTCTGAGTTTAGTTTTAAACGGTAAAGTATACCTTTTAAACTAACTATTAAGGCAGTATGGCAATATGGCTTCATTTAGTTTTCAGAGAACAAGATACTGAATTATTGAAAAATTATGAAAAAGTATTTGGATTATTAATACTTTGACACTATATTTTAACAAATATTTTCGTACAAGTTCCAATTTTAGTAACGCTCATTTTAATCGGCACTGTTGATATTTTTCATATACAATTTCATATTCTTCTGAATTCATTTTCTTGAACTCGTTTGGGCCTTGTATAGTTTGCTTGATTTCGAAAAGCAACGATAAATCTTAATTAATGATTGCTAACATAATTATAACTGTAAATTACGGTACCAAACAATCACAAATTAAAAATTTTATTTTAAAATTAAATTAAGTCACATTTAATTAAAACATGAACACATAAATTTCAATGCACGCAATCTTTAACAATAATCATCTCATCGATGAAGATTCCTATTTTTAAACAATACAAGACCCTATTAAGCGTTTGCTTATTTTTCACATTTTATGTTTCTCTGGATTCTTCACTCGAACCATACATATTTTTAAAATTAGTTTCAAGTTCATGTTTGTTCTTACTTTACACAGATATGTGCGTGATTTTATTCCCAATTAAGAGATTTTTAATGTTTATAGTATATAAGGTCTTGTAAATTTTTATTTTAGACGAATAAAACAAATATAAGAATAAAAATATTATAATAATCTTTTATCAACACATTATTTCAAACAAAAAGAAACTCCTTAAATTTAAACAAACAATAAAATGTACTGTTAGTGGATTTTAAGTATGAAATGCATACTTTAAATCTATGCGGAATGTCAATATATTCAATTAATTATTTTTATGTCAATTTGTTGTATTAAAATGAGTAGTAAATTTTTATTCAACTGCGCACGATTTACAAGACCTAAAAATTCTTTGCTCTTACTTCGCACGCGAGTATAATAATACCAAACTGTGCATGAAAATATTAACCATTTACAAGTAACGTAATGAATCTTTATCACTTTGGTCTGAACGCGCTTAGTACACGAAAAATCTCACTAACTGTGCGACACAAAAATGACATTTCTGATTGGAAAATTGAATCAAAGGAATTATAATTTGTCTCAATGTTATATACTAAATATCACTTTTTATAAATATTTAAATTTGAGCAGGTTAAATGGAAAACGCTAGAACACATTGTGAATAAATATGAATTAAATATAGACCATTTAAATACTAAATAAGAATAGAGACTTACAAATGAAAGGTAAATTATGATAATTTTGCACTTTGTATGTACCAATATAACGTTTAATTTGCAATTATTATCTTTTTCTTATAAAAGCAATTTATGAAACAAATTCTTTTAGTGCATGCAAAATTTGAAATAATATCTATCATTCTCTAAAATAACTATTACACAGCGCAAAATATTTTAATAACAATTTACTAAACTAAAAATCAAAACAACGAAAAAAAAACAAAGACTCTACTTTCGTTCAATCATTTCCAATCAGCGGAACAAAAAGAAAGACTTTTGTCACATAAATATTCCTTCATTTTGAAATAAATGAAATCAGTCTGCGTTCGGGTTTCTTATGAGCTCTGGAACCTCTGTGTCGTCAGACTTATTGTCAGGAACTGTTGTGAGGTTTTGGGAGCTGGTATCGACTTCTTCAATTAGCTCTGCTCGAGGTGACGTTGGCAGATGCGTTTCTTCCAGTTTCACGAGTCGTTCGACTGGGCTGCATGAGACTGAGTTTGAGTCATCCTCGAGTTCGACGATGTCGACTTTATAACCGTATCTACCTGGGAAGAAGGAGCACATAAAGTCATTGGTACTGGATCCGTTTGACACGTTGGAGATCTCTGGGGGCTGGGGTGAGTCAATTGGTTGGATGGAGCTTCCAGAGGAGACGTTGCGACCCTACAAGTTAAAAAAGAAAAGGGAATTTAATGGAAAGTTAGTAAGATCAAACCTAATTTATATATATAATAATATTACTCTAGTACATTAATTGTTTTTATTATTACGATATCAATTTATAACCTTTTTGTGATCTTTTCAACTAGCTATTAAAGAGCATTAAAAAAACTAAATATGCTCGATTCAAAACCAGTATTTTGTTTTAAATATTTAATGTTATTGAATTATAAATATGAATTGTATAAAATATGGTATAAGCAATATAAATATCATTATAATATTATACACATATTACTAGCAGTTATTACAAAAATATTATAAATCTATTTGAAATTTTGACTTTAACTGAATATTAAAAGTTTTTTCTAAAGGATATTAGTAAATATAATTATAAATTATATACAACGCAAATATTTTAAACAGAAATTTTAATTCAAGTAAATTTTAAATATTATTTTAAGAACAATTATTTTTTAATCCTTACGATTATAAAGTTATAGTTTACTGTATAAAATAAACTAAATTTTAAAACAATCGGTAAACACGTACACCTGCATTATCTTTCCGAATGATAACAACGAATGGTACAATATCTACCAAAATCAATATACAAGTACTTTTCGGTCAATCATTTGTAAATATTTACTCAAGTTAGTTATAGTCCTTGAGGTTGTATAATACATTCCAGGAAATCTCGAATATAATTTCTTCGATTGAATAATTTAAATCTTGACGGAACAAAGTATTTATTTGAATGTAGCGCATTTTTTCAGTACATCCATTTTTATACGATCGACGGAATTAAAATTTAAGTATAATATATTTCTTGTCCTATAAATATAATAAAGAAAGATTATTTAAATATGTTTATGATAAAGGCATACTATTTACCTCTGAATCTCTGTGTTTTGCCTCGTCTGCTCGAGACGAGGCTCTGGATGACTCCAAGTCGATAACGTCGGGCACTCCAGTCGAGCCTTCGGACACGTCAACACAGTCGGTTGAGCTTTCGCTGGCTCGTTCGTCTTCGTGGCAGATAACTTCGACGGTAACGAAGGACATACCACTGGGCTTGGCGTTCGAGGCACTCGGAGGTTGTTCCTCATCTTTTGATCTTCTTGATCGTTCATAGTCGAGAACTGAAATTGCTTGTTTGGGCTTGACACGCTCGTTACTCCATCGTCTACAGAAACGTAATCATAAGTTATTATTTAAAATATTTATTTTGTATTAGCTTTTCATCCGTATAATACATTTACATTGTTTTTAATTGATTATTCTTCGTATGTGTAAAAGGTAAATAACATTTTTAATATTGCTACTTAAGAAATCCTAAATACACGTACTTTGAACGAATTATTTGTTTTAATTTCTATTTTGAAAAAGTGATTTACAGTAATATGAATGTTCAGTTAAAATTATTAAGAAAAATCATGTATAAAATTGATAGATACAATATTACTTTTGTTTCTACCTTTTACATTTAACCACGTGATGTTAAATAGGCGATTATTGTTTTAACAGTTTTTATTGAACACTTATTTAATAAATTCAAATTTAATTGTCATTTTAATATTTGGACGAATACTTCCAGATAATAATAAACGCATGATTCTATCGGTTTAGTTATAATGAATGTGAATTAAGAAAATACATTAATTTTAATTTCTATCAGATAATTGTCATCTTGTTAATTTTGTTTTTAATTATATTCTGTGAAGTTTTCTTCGATGTATTCGCTATTTAAGGATTTTATAAGTAATGGTTACAATAGTTTTCAAACAATAACTTTCAAAATGTAAAAATTTAATTTTATAATTCGTAAAAATACAAGTATAATAATATTTGGATTGTTTAATGTTGCAGTTAATCATAATTTGAAAAATGTAAATTTACTTTTAAATAGTTTACTTACGATTATAAAAATCTGATTAGTATCTGATTAGTATTGTATAAAACTATAAAAAAATGAAGCATAAATATAAATAGTATTTTATATAGTAAATACTTCGATAAAACTAAATATTTATACTAATCAATGGAGACAAAAGAAAGACAGGCAAATTGCAATATGTACAATTTTATTATACAGCTGTTTAAAAAAGTCTTTACATTTCCGTAATTAAAAAAAATGTACAGAACGGAAAAAAATGTAATCTCGACAAACATAATTGAGTATTTACTACGAAAAATCTCGGACGTACCGATAGTAACCAACCCATCATCGACCCTCGTTAATCGCCACCCAACCCCCTCCGAAAACCGATCTATTAATTTCGCATTGCGCGAACCTTTGTCCGATAGACTGTCCGGGGACTTTCTCGATGACGAGGTTTGACTTGGCGACACCGGCTTGGAGCAACAGCTTGGACTCGGTGAGGCTCGACTGCGAAAGCTGGCCGAGGAGGATCGAGGACTGTTGCTCAGCGACTCCGCAGTTGACTCTCGATGTCGTTGATCCTGACGTTGATCCCTGATAATAAGATTCAAGGATTAGAACTATCGAAACTTTCAAGATGCTCGAGGATTTTAACTGGGGAAATCCGTTTGCTGATATTTGTACGTGAAATTAAATTTCCAGATCGTAAATAACGAAATTAATCCAATATTCTGATTCAAATGCTATCTCTAAAATGGGTTGAGCACTTAAAATCTTTATTTTTGTATATATTATATATATTGACAGTTTAGCACCGAATTCGACTAATTATGAAAACAAATAAATTTTAATGTTTATTGCTTCGGGGTTACTTGCAATATTTATTACATGAAAGAGCGTATTTTAACTATTTGGTCACCTATTATCGTTATCATTTGTCGACTTATGTAACCATTACAAATATTATAACAACGTATTAAAACATAATTCAATACGTATTTAATATTAATAAATTGTTTTACGACCAAAATAAAATATACTAGTTATACAACATATGAACTAAATACGGCGCTATTAAAATTAACTGCAAATCACTAGTGATAGTGAAAAATTACTTTTTATTTAATACAAACAAATTCTGCGTAAATTATAATTATTTTATAAATATTTTATTTTTATTTCCGTTTTAAATAAATTCTTAGCATTATCGCATATTGACCGAGGAATTAATTTTTTAGTAAGAACTAATAAAAATTAATTATTGAATATTAATGAATAACAGTATGTACTAGACGTCAAAGTTTTTAAAAATAAATAAGTACTTGAATTAATAAATCATGGTAATTACATTTGTTTTGCATTTAAGAATAGAAAATATAACACAAAAGATAAGTAACATAAAATACATATTCGATATCATAGTGTGTATGAAGCAATGCAATTAATATAATTGACTATCGAATAATTATATAAAGCACTCAAGTTAAAATAATCCGTATTATTTAATGAAATTAACTAGACAGGATAATGTGAATGGTAAGCGTTGATTAGACTCACCAAGGTGGAAGCGGTGGTGGGGACTCCGATCGACTTGTCGATGGCAGTGATGGAGACGTCGTCGTCGGTGGCAACGATTGGTATGAGGAAAGTTGAGGAGGGCAGCTGGTTGATTCCAAGGGCTGCAGCGGTGAGGTGTTGTCGGGTCTGAGTTGCATCAGCTTTATAAAGTCCACTAGACGTTTTATGGATCTCTGAGTCTTCTCCTGCTTTCCCAAAAGCTCGAGACGCGTACGTTGCTGCAACTGGTTACGTGTCCAAATTAAAAATCATCGTACTCGTTTTAATATTATCGTAAAGTACTAATTTTTTGTCTTGTGGTTGCTTGTTATGATTGTTTACTTATGGTTTTCACGGTTGATGGAATAAACTATCGAAGAATACATGAGCTAAAAATGTTTCGTTTATTTATTCATTTTCTTTTATAAATAAAGATATCTATTTTTACGCTTACACTCACTGAATTCCTTTTCGTAATTTAACTTATTTTACTTTTTTGCTTCGAGGCAATTAACGATAATAATTTTGTATAATTTTATTGAAATTAAAAACAATTTAGAAGTATTTAAATCTAACTTTAGTTCTAGCGTAATGAAAATATTCAAATGAGATCTCGGATAAAATCTCGTTCCAAAAGATTTGGTAAGATTACAGATAACTTGGAACATTTACAAATTAAAAAATATTTTACTCTGTAACGTTAAAATAATTTAATTAAATTATCGAATACCCTTAGTAAATACTGGTTAAAAGATAAATTGACCTATCATATGTAACTTTAACGTATAATAATTCATATATATTTCTCAACAGTTTACGTCGTTATATTTACTAGTAAAGTTGATGTAAATGTTATGTTATGTTAACTATTATTATTATTGCAAGAATAAAAAGAAACAACAAGTAACTGATTTGCGTGCTCTTAATTTTAAAAGTTTCTTAGATAGACACGAAACAAGTTTTATTACATACATGAAATTAAAAATGCAACTCGTACGCGTAGTATAAAATTTACAAAAGTACACGAATAATACGATGAATATTAAACATTTTTCAAAAACTCAAACATTTACTTCAAACGGAATATAAGCAGTCTGCTTTTTACCGACTGAGCAAAATAGGTTAATCATTAAATATATTTAATAAAATATGCTATTTTCCGAAAAACCCAAATATAGAGGTACTAGATAATTGAATAATTCATCGTTCTACATACTTGAGTTGTAATCACATATTACACCTGTATAGTGACTTTGTATTGGATTTTTATAAAATAGCACTTTGTATTAAATAAAGGTAATGATTAACCTATATTTCACGACGGCAAAAATCAGGTAAGCCAACTCGGTATAAAATAAATTTAAAACTTTTATCGCTAATACTAATTTTTAACAATATCATGCAAATATATATGTATATATATATATATATTGTGACATTGTAGTTATACTACATGTCACTTAGAAATAAAATAGCGAGACAAGGTATAGTATAGCACCTGTCAAGCTTACTATGCGAAGTAAGCGTGCTATACATACCAATTAAGTACTATTAGACACACATATGCGAATGTGTGCAACCGATATAAGCTTACAATGCGTAGTAAGCAGGAGAACCCGAAGCAAAGGAGATGCGACTCCTGACTGCGCACAATTGCACACACACACACACTGCTCCGTTGATCCAGCATCCTAATGCCTTCTCCAGCACCAGGAATGACCCGTACCATATTCCCAGGTCCCATCCAGCCTTGAATGCCCTCTCCAGCTGTCCGGACACTCCGAGCCGAAGATCCCGTATTCACAACATACGGCACCTGCAACGAAGAAACTCGAGAGGCTCGAATTAGCTTAAAATCAAAGTAATAAGGAACGATTTAAAGTTTACCTCGCAGACAGTCTTCTCAGCAGGGCCGCAATTACTTGATCGCCATCCAGCACCAAAAGAAGCCAACGTCGTAGACATCTCCGTCGAGGCAGCGAAATCACGGCCCGAGCGGCCAGTACGAACTGAGCCGAGCGCGCACGACTCGAGACGCGAGAGTAGGCGCGCCTGCGCAATACGCCGAGGGAAAACTCTCTCGCTTCGTGCGTGCCGATACTCGACAGACTGCGACCGACCACCGATCGTGCGACTCGATATACCGCAATTTCATAAAGCTACGTGTGTGTCCGAGGACCCAGGAGACGAGCGTCCAGGTGAGCCGTGCTCCTTCCTCCCAAGTCCAGCTTCCTTTAAGTGTGTGTGCGTGACGCGTGGTTAGGTGCGGGACGGCCCGCAATTGCGCGAACGCGAGCGACCGCGGCCAACGTGACTGGCAATTTCGAACGGCAAAGCCGCTGCTTTGCCGTGTATTACTCTGGAGCACCTTGAGTGCAATAAACCTGCAACCGTTTTATTTATTCTTTTTGTATTATTTCGTGACTCCACCCTAATCCCCAGTGGACACGTCACATGGCGACCGTGACTTTTTGATCCGAAAAAAATTGTGATCGTGGACTTCGGGATTTCCATGAGTATTAATCCGCCATATTGCGCACACACAGAGGAAGTGTCGAAAGTGGTTTTGGACGGCCATTTTAATTTCGACCACGTGTAACCAGATTTTGATTTTTTGTAATAAATTCAAGTTTGGTTAATAGAAATTGTTGTTAATAGTGAATTATCTGCAAAATTCGGTGAGTCTATTCCATATTATTTGGTTTGAAATTTTTTTCTGCATATTGTTCTTTTTTGCATATAATAGCAATAATTTTATTTTTCCCTTTAAAAATATAAATTTTGCAATTAGTTTATTCCCTTCTAGCTCCAAAATATTTGATTTTGTTTAAAGGCTTTTTGAAGTTTGTGAAATTGAATTACATTTAAAGTTAAATGAGTAAGAGAATTTTGGAGTACGAGTAAGTACTTAGTAAATTGTCATTTCAAGCTACGTTCTCAACTTAGGAAAAGAAAAGTAAGGAAAATGTTCTTTTAAGTTTATTACAATTAATTATTGTTAAAAATTAGCAGTCAAAGTTAATATTGTACCCTGTAGTTATAAATTCAAGGGACAAATAGCAAATCTCACAGTTACTTGATTTACTCAACAAGTAATTTTTGTGAAAATTTTTGTTTGCAATTAAATTGAGTTTTTTATTGTAAATAAGCATTCTTTGAGTTAATTAGAACCTATAGCCACCAAAATTATATTCAATTTAATTTATTTTTGAACAAAATTCGACCCTTCAAATATTGAGAACGATAGCCAACCAAGTGTATATACAATTATACAGTGTTAAGATAGTAATATTTAATTGCTGTACGCTTATTAGTTTTGAAATTGCATTAACAAGTAACATTTCACTATTTATTTGCATTGTATATATATCTTTTTAAGAGTCGTAACCCATCTAGCACCATTGTAACCTAATCCAGCACCATATATACCCATATATACCCAATACGCTTAAATATTTCAAGCTTGGCTTGTAAATCATTTAATTATACGCTTGCCTTTCACTCAAGTTAGTTGTTGTGAATTGTTGCGTAGGTATTTAATTAGTTTTTGTTGATAAATTTCGTCATAATAGTATCGACAAAAATAATTTAACAAATTTCTTTTTTTTTGCTTTTGGCTTTTTGTGCGCTGAAATTAACAATACTGACTTGTTAGTGTGTTATATAATTTTAATTGCTTAATAACTAAAATCTAGTTTTGTTATTATTTTTATTTGCTTGCTCATAAATTAGTTTGCTTAAAATTAAAGCAATTTGATAATTTTATGCTTGCATAATTTTAATTAATTATTAAGTCAAAATTTTGTTTTTTTTAAGAAATTAAGCTACAATTGAGCTGTTTAGAAATAAATTTAATTTTTTTTGTGATTGACTACAAGTTGTATTGAGCTGCACTTAGTAATTAAAATTTTTTTTTTGACGAAATAGCGTGAATTAATTTACGTGTCCTAAAAAAAAAAAATCCTCAAAATGTCAGAACTAAATGGTAGTTTGACTCTGCATACGTTGGCAGAGGAGGATTATACTAGGTTATCGTTGGAAGAAGGCATCCAGCGGATACGGCAAAATGTTTTTCATTGTAGTAATCAAGAAATACTACAATATGCCGATCTAAAAAATTTAAACGCCACAGATTCCATGTATAATATAAGGAATCGAGTAGAAAGATATGAAACACGGAAATGTTTCGGGTTAGCGGCGGCATATTGGGATCCTGAAGTAGACGAGGCGAATTTCGTTCCATTGGATATACCCGGTAATAGAAATTTGAATTTAACCTCGGAAGGGGAAAACTACTTAGCTGGCACATGGAGGAATCCGTCCGTCATGCGGCCAGTAAGTAGGGAAATTACAGCGGGAAATCCTACGGTATCAATGGATAACATGGAAGTGCACAGTGGTGCTTACCCACGTATTCATGGGCAATTGCCTACAGGTCAAACATTGGGACCATATGCAGATCCGTTAACTTTCAGCAATTCGCGGAATTCGACAGCACTGATTGGCGGAGAAAATGTGGTAACGACAAATGCTAATGTTGGATTACATTTGAACTTCCCATTGCCCACTTCAACGTCAGAACCCCTCCAGCACCAATTATAAACACCGGAAAGCCCATCCAGCACCATCTAAAAAATAAGAAAATTCCCCTCCAGCACCACTCCAGCTTCCTATTACCAGTCCGAATTATTATATAATCCCCGTGTACATAATTATTCCCGTGAATATGTGGACAAGCAAAGTTTTAATCAAGGAAATAAGTGTAATGTGTACGATAGCGTTGAATTTCCTAGAAACGAAAATTCTAGTCGAGAATCCCGCTATGTAAACAGTGAGCCTCGTTCGAGCGACCTTGTTTACGCTCGCGAAGTGGCCAAGGGCAGCGCCGCGTCGGGCGAGAAAGCAATAAAAGCAACGACATTGGCAGCGAGAGTATCCAAACTCGTGCCTTTTCTGTATTTTGGTTGCCGCGATAGAAAATCACGAAGGTGCGATCAATCAGTGTCATTCAGGACGGGCTGCTCTGAATCGGAGCTAGACGTCGACAGGATTGGATCAGCATCCGCGATCAATCGGTGTCATTGAGGACGGGCTGCTCTGCATTGGAGCTAGACGTCGACAGGATTGGATCAGCATCCGCGATCAATCGGTGTCATCGAGGACGGGCTGCTCTGCATCGGAGCTAGACGTCGACAGGATTGGATCAGCATCCGCGATCAATCGGTGTCATCGAGACGGGCTGCTCTGCATCGGAGCTAGACGTCGACAGGATTGGATCAGCATCCGCGATCAATCGGTGTCATTGAGGACGGGCTGCTCTGAATCGGAGCTAGACGTCGACAGGATTGGATCGGCATCGCCACATGGTGACGACATAGGACCTCGAGATGGCCAAAACGGAGACGAATTCTCCGCCATAGTTGTCACCAGGTGAGATTTCTTTTGTGCGCAGTACATGCCGAAGATCGCAGAAAACGCCCCTTCCGAACCCCGCCAAACCACCCCATCGAGGCCTGTCCGGAGTGCCACGACGAGTGGGTAGAAGCCCTAAAGGATTCACCCTAAATAGGGAAATGTAGAATTTTTTTTAATTTTATTAAATTGGTAAAACTTATGAAATATGACTTGTATTTTATTCCCTTAAGACCCACACCATTCCAAAATATAGTGAAAAATATATACACAATGTTAGTTAGTACAATAGTTAATTGATAAATCTCGAATTACATACAAACTTCACAAAGTATAATGAATAAATTTTTAATTGTTAAAGAATGAATTAATAAAGAAAACCAAATAATGTGTTTGATTCACTATAAGTTATTCATAATAGTTTCATTATTATAGCTAAATTCATGTCATTATTTAATCTCGATGTAAAGCCACTTTCGACGGAGGAAAGCAACTCACCAGGTTAGTAATGAATGAAAGTTTTCCATTCTAATACATTTTTTTGGGATGATTGTTTCATGTTAGTTTGGGTTATGAATGTCGCGAATTTCGGAATTGGTCGGAAAGCGAGCGTGATAAGAGTTTGTAAGCCAGTCACACGTAATTCGAATCGAATAAAGTAATTTAGTTATCGGAAAAGTAATAATTACACACTTAGCGTGTTACACGGTTACACAGATTAACTCTAAAGAAAAGCTGTTCCAGATTCCAGTGTTCCAGAATTCAAGAAACCCATTACACTTATTAATTGAAAAATTTGTTTCTTTTTGTTGTTCTTTTGAAATTTTATAGTAATATATGCGAAGGAAAAGTTAATTTATTTTACGACACAAACAACACAGACAGTTACACTTTACACCGCTGTAGATAGCACCGGCTATCTTAGGTTAAGTTTTTACGTACTAGGATCATTTAGAATCGTCTTGATAACTAGTATTGTATTCATACTTCTGTGTGCATTGTCCATCCCCTTGCGTATTCTAAATCGAAGTAAGGTATAACTTCGGTTTGGGAGGGGGGAGTTGTGACATTGTAGTTATACTACATGTCACTTAGAAATAAAATAGCGAGACAAGGTATAGTATAGCACCTGTCAAGCTTACTATGCGAAGTAAGCGTGCTATACATACCAATTAAGTACTATTAGACACACATATGCGAATGTGTGCAACCGATATAAGCTTACAATGCGTAGTAAGCAGGAGAACCCGAAGCAAAGGAGATGCGACTCCTGACTGCGCACAATTGCACACACACACACACTGCTCCGTTGATCCAGCATCCTAATGCCTTCTCCAGCACCAGGAATGACCCGTACCATATTCCCAGGTCCCATCCAGCCTTGAATGCCCTCTCCAGCTGTCCGGACACTCCGAGCCGAAGATCCCGTATTCACAACATACGGCACCTGCAACGAAGAAACTCGAGAGGCTCGAATTAGCTTAAAATCAAAGTAATAAGGAACGATTTAAAGTTTACCTCGCAGACAGTCTTCTCAGCAGGGCCGCAATTACTTGATCGCCATCCAGCACCAAAAGAAGCCAACGTCGTAGACATCTCCGTCGAGGCAGCGAAATCACGGCCCGAGCGGCCAGTACGAACTGAGCCGAGCGCGCACGACTCGAGACGCGAGAGTAGGCGCGCCTGCGCAATACGCCGAGGGAAAACTCTCTCGCTTCGTGCGTGCCGATACTCGACAGACTGCGACCGACCACCGATCGTGCGACTCGATATACCGCAATTTCATAAAGCTACGTGTGTGTCCGAGGACCCAGGAGACGAGCGTCCAGGTGAGCCGTGCTCCTTCCTCCCAAGTCCAGCTTCCTTTAAGTGTGTGTGCGTGACGCGTGGTTAGGTGCGGGACGGCCCGCAATTGCGCGAACGCGAGCGACCGCGGCCAACGTGACTGGCAATTTCGAACGGCAAAGCCGCTGCTTTGCCGTGTATTACTCTGGAGCACCTTGAGTGCAATAAACCTGCAACCGTTTTATTTATTCTTTTTGTATTATTTCGTGACTCCACCCTAATCCCCAGTGGACACGTCACAATATATATATATATTAAAATTATTACATAAAATATATAGAAAGATAATAATAATAAAAATGAAGTATTAAATTAATCATGCACATAATGCGACTGTTTTTGTATTATGGTAAAGAAAGTTGTGGTCTTTTATAGTATTTGGTACGTAGTTGATTATCTAATGTACAGAATTTATTAACTAACTTAACGATATACATAACAACAACTACAGGTTTTCAGTACAATGAACAGTACAAGCTTAATACAGTACAACGCGTGAGATACTGATTAAAGAAAAATAAAAAGCGAGGATAATCTGGCAGATTTGCGCAGATAAGTAAATCAAATTTTATGTGCATAGTAGCTGCGCCATAAATATCATATTTCTCACATATATTATAAATTATACTTTGTTTATCAAATATCTTTGTTGACACTTGATACCTCTACTAAAAATGTGTTGAATTTAATTTAAAATATGAGAGAAAGTATTAACTAAACATTATTATTTTATCTTACTGAAAATATTATATAACACATATTGTTATACTTTTGTCTGTATGTATTAAATTAACGAAATACAAATTCATAATTGACAAACTAAATTTTGACGAAATAATTCAAAACCAATTCAAATGATAACCATGATGGTTCCTTTATTTATTCGAAAATCGTGTTACTAAGGACATAAAAATTGAGAGATGTTTACAAATTTAACATTCAATAAAAGTAAATGTTAAAAATAATCAAGCATTCTAGTACAAATATGCATAAAGTAATTATTGTATAAAAACAATGTAGGGCGAAATATACGAATAATTTGTGTGTATTTAAAAGCAACAAAAATAACCATGAAATAGTTAAATAAATATAAAATACCGACTTCATTCTTACCGAAATTTATTAAAATTAACAATTTATTTTGACTGTAAACAAACCAACCCAGAATCTTTACTCTAGATAACTTTGTATCGTGATGCTAATGTCCGATCAATAACATGTAACATATCCGACATTCCAAAATAAGTTGAGAATATGTAACCAGTCGGCAAACATAATTATTAAATAATTAAAATATATTATTTCTAAATATGAATTTATTTCATATTTATAATTAGTTTAAAAAATTTAACGTGTAAGTTAAAAATTAATTTATTGCATGAATATTAATTTTTTATTAATTTATTAATTATTCTAAATATACTATTTCAAAGTATTTTTACGCGTTTAGCTTCTGTTATTAATTATATGCAACGAGTTACGAATCAACTTTTATTTAACAAATACAATATAAAAGTTGAGATCTCAAATATTAAGAGAGATGTTAAACTAAAATTTGCATTACTATTTATTGTTTAAAATGATGGGCTAGTTTTTTCTAAGAAATCTGTTCGTAGCGCTCTGTGATTATCATGTACAAATTGTTTACCAAATATTTTATTGTTAAATTTAATGATTAATCGTTTATTTATTTAAATTTAGTACGCCTCTTTCATATAATTCAATAAGCGTTAGAATTTATCTAGAGCATTACAAATTAGAATAATTATTTAAGATTTAACAAAAATATATAAATAATTTTTACCTTATTATCACAAATTTGTTAAAAATAATGAATAAAAAGAGTGGAAAAATAAATAATTTAATGACCGAAATGTTTGAGAATAACCTAATTTTTAAATAAATATTTAATAAATAAAATGTTTGTCGATATTTTTAAATCAAAAGCAGATATATATGATAAACCAATAAAGATTTATTGTTAAACCAGTGCAAGGGTTTGATGAAAACCATTTTACAAAAAATAATTAGCTTTAGTAATAAAAAATAAAAAGTATGTTTCACGTTTATAATATTTAATAATTTCTGAGTATAATAATAACACGTCGAGATTCATATTTTTATATTACATCCGGTATTAAATTTGACAATTTTCTGTTTGCCGGCTGGAATACTAAGGCTGTATTGAACAAAGAAAACTAAGGAAAAAAATAAATATACAGAGTATTTATAATAATATAAATCGATGCATAAAATGCGTCTCTACTGACAATCTGCGCGGTCATTGTCACACGAACCTGCAAGGATTGGCTGATTAGCTGCGAGCGCTTTTCCAACTCGTAGACCTGGATTCTCAGGTCTGCGTTGCGCTCGCGCAGCTCATATCTCACTTTCTCTCTCTCCTCTGCAAGATATTTCGCGCTTATTACGTTGCTCTCTCGGCTCTTACTCCTGTCTTATCAACGTCGAGCGAAAAGTTCTGTTTACGAAAGCAACAAAAACCTTCAAAACTTTTGTCGTTCATTGGGTTCGATTTGTCGTTCTTTTCTTTTCTTTTCTTTGATTTTTTTCCTCTCGTTAAACCAATATTATAATACACATACGCATTCAATCGAATTGCTTTTTATACGCGGACATAGTATCCTTGAAGTGTTTATTTTAATCAAAATATTATTTATTAAATTGAATAAATATAAAGTTTGTATTAATAGTTATATAACATTACATAGACTTCAAAGATGCCTCGAAACTAATAAGGAAGTTTGATAGTGTTCAATTGGTTTCACAAGACAAAATTTGTATGACGGATTCACTGCAATTTAACATGGTCGATGTTGTCAAATAAAAATGATTTAAAACGAGTGACTTTAAAAGTAAATTATATTTATTTCCAAAAATGTCAGTTTGTTTACGCTAAATTTTCTAGATGACAAATAATGAAATATGGAATAGTGTTTTATATACACCAATTCAATTATTTATGCGCCAAAGCGATATAGGATGTAACAAAAGCCGTTTTTCAGAAATAATAAGAATAAGTCGAAATTTACGTAATAACCTACATTTACCTTGGAGAGAAAGTTTTATTTAACTATATAAATATGTGTGCTTCGAAATTTTCTACAAATGCACAACAAACGAACAAACTACTATTTTTAAAGCTATTAAACTTTTCCCTCGACTTTAATGCACCTATAAAATTGTATTTCGAATTAAATAATGAAATGAAATAGTACATTTTATCTTAACGTTGTAGAACAAAAATACTTTTATCTTTTTAAATTAAACATCGATAAAACTAAATTGGTCACAATTAAATCACAGTGAATCGGTAACAACAAAACTTTAACTCTGGAAGATCAATTGAGAGCGCCGACAATCGTCCTTAACGTTCAAATACGTCAAACGAAATTACATCGAAAACGCATAAACAAATTTTCTATTCGAGTGAAGTATATACGTTTTTTAATGGGACAGAACTTTCCATCGATCTGATCTTATTTGTGACACATCTCTAGGAATTTACCCGTACTAAAGTTCGAAGAATTTATAGACGTGCTGGCGGAACGAAAAATGTAAGTATCTACCTGTATCCTTCTCTTTCTTGATGTTTTCGACGTCGCGCCTCAGGATTTCGAGGTGTGCGGAGGTAAGGCCTGTGCTCCTAAAACGAGCCATACACTTCGGGCAGTAATACGATGATGCAGGGGTTATCGTGTGGCAGGAAACGTGGAACTTTGACGAACAGGATTCACACACTGTTAGAGTACCTGCATAAGATAATACTTTTTATTAAATTTATATATAGGTATATATAGGCATATTAATTAAATTTTTATTATTCAATCCAAGTTTTCAAAAAGAATGTAGAGAATTCAATAAAATACTTGTTCAAAACTACGAAAAAAGAAAAAATTTAAATTAGAAGAAAAATACCGTAATTGAAACTACAAAAAATGTATTAGTTTAAAATAAATATTTTATTAAATTAATACACATTTTTTCATTGTAGTTTTTATTGCGTATTGTACACAAAAAATTTAAAGTATATATTACACTTTAATTAAATCTACTTTATTATATAAATGGTTTGGTTAGATTGTCTTTCATATCTAGAGTGTTCACTACTAATTTAAAATTTACAAAAATGTAAAAAAAATAAATTAGACCGGAAAAAAATTTTTTTATTAAACGGAAATCTTAAATATTCCGGAAGTAGACAATTTGCAATTGTTTTTGTAAGCAAGAACTTAAATATAACGCATAAAGATCAATATTCCAAAATTAAGGAGATTCCTCTTGATTCTAATAAGAATCACATCAGGAGGAATTCCGCTTAGATAAAAAAACCTTTTGTTTTGAGTGTACGATTTAAGAAAATTATTCAAAACATTGATAAAGATGTACGCAACGTGAAAAAAGAATTAAAAGACTCACCTGGATTCCGACAGGTAATGCAAACAGTCGAGTCGTTTTCAATCCTTTCGATCGTGAGACACGATGGTAAACCGGGTATGTGAACTGTTTTCCCTGTCGAGGTCGTAGGTACCAGTTTGGCTTGTAATTTATCTTCCTGTTTGACCGACTTGACAAATACCTCCTTCTGTTTCCCATCGCCGTTACGTAAGATATTGGGTTTAGCCGTACCCGCTGTCTTCGTCGCCTGTATCAAAGATTTCGTCGCTGCTCTGCCGGCCGAGGAGCACGATCTGGATTTCGTAGGTGGTGGCGAGGGGCCATTCAGCCTCGCCGTCGTCTGACGCGTTTGCGGTGCGTCACCCAGTGACTGAAGGTAAGCGTGTCGTTTGCGTTTCTATAGACCGCGATTATGTGCTTTAGTACTTAGATTACACATTCCCAATTACAATTGTTTCAACATTCACTTTTGTCGATGCTTTTTGGTGCAAAGTATCGCAAAGTTTCGAAATTCTTGAACTAGTAATTTATTATTTATTATTTCCCATGCATTTAACTTAATTGTGAGTTGAAGCATTTATATTGCTAGTTTTGTGTAATATATAGGTAGCTCTACAAACATTATGTAGCCCCGAGTATAAATCGAATTCATACAATTAATGACTTAAATTCTGTACAATAATAGTAATTTAACTAGTCACGCTAGTAATTTAACATTCACTTTACATTGATCAATAAACGAAACTCTGTCGGGTTTAGGAAGAGTATTCTAGAATATTCCGATATCCGCTTGGTGCGGTTTATTATCGAAAAGTAATTTATTACGCGTTTCCCTTAACTAGTATAATTTTCAACAATTTTTTCTGTTAATTGATTTAAATTCATTATAAATAATAAGAGTGATTGATTGTTATTGCGTAAAATGTATCATCGCGATACAATTTGCAATATTCGATAGTAATTAATAATTTTGTAATTGTATTGCGAAAAAGTTGAAGGCAACAAAAATATAAATTACTGTTTAGAAAATTATGAGTGGATGTAAAACGTGATAAAAATTTCTAAGAGTGAAACTAGTTTCAAAGTCGACTTAATTTGTTATTTTGGTAATTCCATTTTCGTGAAACTATAGAGATAGGAACTTTCGACTGGGAAAGTGTTGTTTTAATCGCATGATTCCAGGATTCGCAAGGACTAGTTGTATCTAATGATCTATACTAAATAAAATGTATGTATTGTGTTGAAATAACAATACCTAGATATGATAAGAGTATACTAAATAATCATCGAATCATAAAAGTAATACCAATTTTAATCATAAATTTTTGTTTAAATAATTGACAAAATCATTAATACGTGTATTTTGAAACTCTTTGTATCTTCGATTTATGGTTCTATGTGTAATCTCGTGAAAATAAAGAATATAATAAACGAGTGCAACCTTGCAATTTGATCGTTTAATTAGCGCTCGCGCAGCTTTAATTAACCAATCGATAGATTTCAATAATGGTTTGGTTAGATTGTCTTTCATATCTAGAGTGTTCACTACTAATTTAAAATTTACAAAAATGTAAAAAAATAAATTAGACCGGAAAAAATTTTTTTATTAAACGGAAATCTTAAATATTCCGGAAGTAGACAATTTGCAATTGTTTTTGTAAGCAAGAACTTAAATATAACGCATAAAGATCAATATTCCAAAATTAAGGAGATTCCTCTTGATTCTAATAAGAATCACATCAGGAGGAATTCCGCTTAGATAAAAAAACCTTTTGTTTTGAGTGTACGATTTAAGAAAATTATTCAAAACATTGATAAAGATGTACGCAACGTGAAAAAAGAATTAAAAGACTCACCTGGATTCCGACAGGTAATGCAAACAGTCGAGTCGTTTTCAATCCTTTCGATCGTGAGACACGATGGTAAACCGGGTATGTGAACTGTTTTCCCTGTCGAGGTCGTAGGTACCAGTTTGGCTTGTAATTTATCTTCCTGTTTGACCGACTTGACAAATACCTCCTTCTGTTTCCCATCGCCGTTACGTAAGATATTGGGTTTAGCCGTACCCGCTGTCTTCGTCGCCTGTATCAAAGATTTCGTCGCTGCTCTGCCGGCCGAGGAGCACGATCTGGATTTCGTAGGTGGTGGCGAGGGGCATTCAGCCTCGCCGTCGTCTGACGCGTTTGCGGTGCGTCACCAGTGACTGAAGGTAAGCGTGTCGTTTGCGTTTCTATAGACCGCGATTATGTGCTTTAGTACTTAGATTACACATTCCCAATTACAATTGTTTCAACATTCACTTTTGTCGATGCTTTTTGGTGCAAAGTATCGCAAAGTTTCGAAATTCTTGAACTAGTAATTTATTATTTATTATTTCCCATGCATTTAACTTAATTGTGAGTGAAGCATTTATATTGCTAGTTTTGTGTAATATATAGGTAGCTCTACAAACATTATGTAGCCCCGAGTATAAATCGAATTCATACAATTAATGACTTAAATTCTGTACAATAATAGTAATTTAACTAGTCACGCTAGTAATTTAACATTCACTTTACATTGATCAATAAACGAAACTCTGTCGGGTTTAGGAAGAGTATTCTAGAATATTCCGATATCCGCTTGGTGCGGTTTATTATCGAAAAGTAATTTATTACGCGTTTCCCTTAACTAGTATAATTTTCAACAATTTTTTCTGTTAATTGATTTAAATTCATTATAAATAATAAGAGTGATGATTGTTATTGCGTAAAATGTATCATCGCGATACAATTTGCAATATTCGATAGTAATTAATAATTTTGTAATTGTATTGCGAAAAAGTTGAAGGCAACAAAAATATAAATTACTGTTTAGAAAATTATGAGTGGATGTAAAACGTGATAAAAATTTCTAAGAGTGAAACTAGTTTCAAAGTCGACTTAATTTGTTATTTTGGTAATTCCATTTTCGTGAAACTATAGAGATAGGAACTTTCGACTGGGAAAGTGTTGTTTTAATCGCATGATTCCAGGATTCGCAAGGACTAGTTGTATCTAATGATCTATACTAAATAAAATGTATGTATTGTGTTGAAATAACAATACCTAGATATGATAAGAGTATACTAAATAATCATCGAATCATAAAAGTAATACCAATTTTAATCATAAATTTTTGTTTAAATAATTGACAAAATCATTAATACGTGTATTTTGAAACTCTTTGTATCTTCGATTTATGGTTCTATGTGTAATCTCGTGAAAATAAAGAATATAATAAACGAGTGCAACCTTGCAATTTGATCGTTTAATTAGCGCTCGCGCAGCTTTAATTAACCAATCGATAGATTTCAATAATTGTTTCGCTATATCTCGTGTCTTCTCGATTATTTTTCATCTCGTACGTATTGTTCTCGATATTAATCAGGTTGGCATAAACCATTGGCACAAGTTTGACTGAATTTTATAAAAATATGGAAGTTTTATCTTCGTAGGTCATGTTACAAATATAACTATAATGGGAGGTGAATCGTCTTTACAATTTTATTATAATTTATTATTTCATAAAAATTTTTTTAGTATTTTAGATTTGAATAAATTTTAAAAATAATATAAAAATTAGGTCACTGAGAGATATTTTAAGTAAGAATGTGGATAAACTACGCGGCAATAAGTTTTTATATTACGAATCTTGTTTAAAATTTCTTAATAGATTTCGCTGTAGAAATGTGTTCTTAAATTTTACAAGAAAATCCAAATTTTGAGAAACGGTGCTTGCTAGATCTGTATTTCGTCATAAGTAACTTGACTATCCTAAATTAATGAATATACGTAGAAGATGTTTCATTTACAGAGTACTTGAAGATGTCTTTAGTTTTTATTGCATTCATTATTGCTTATTTTATACATTTAGTAAAGGTACTATAGACTATCATTAATAATATAGTATTTATTATCATATTGCGATCGTAGCATTGCAACGTAGTAAAAAGAAACAATGTAAATTGTATTATGCATTAATAAATATTTCCAAGGTAAATATATATGTACATGTATACGGACATAAAAAGTATTTTGATGCAATGAGAGTATTGTCAATTACAGATATAAATAAATATTTATTATTCAAAGACGTATTCCCTAACTCCCAAGACATACATCACCGAGGATGAAAATATATGGTAACGAGAAACTCTGACAATCATAGAGGTTCAAGAGAATACGATCGTACATTCATTATTATTATCATCGTTATTCTGACTTACCATAGGAACCTCCCAGTTGGAATATACAAAGTGTGAGTTGGCTGTGCTACGCCTCTTACGCTCGGCACGTTTGTGTTGTAGCTCGATGAGTCGAGCGGTAGTGATGAGACCGAGACAGCCAAGGAAACATTGCTGCTCCCGCGCTAATTTCGGTTTCTCCTCGATCTCGGTCTCGAGGACGATACTGTCCACGGGGCTGCTCGTTCCCGTCGGCACTTCAACCACCTCGTCGTCGCCCGAGGCTGGTTCTACCGACGTTGAACGTCGTTCTCTGTAGAATGTAAACACTCGTGAGAAATTGAATTCGGATGGGATCGATGCTTTTTGTGTCACGATCTTTAGATTAATGCTTCGATTATACATACATGTCCTTTCCATGCGATAAAGTACAACAATGTTTTATTATTTTTGTAAGTCATTTATATAAAAGGAACGTGTCAACATAATATTAGTTTAATTATAATTATTAAATATATAAACGCAAAAGCGTTATAATTCAAATCCACATTTTTATTCTTATGGAAATAAGAAGATATATTAATTCGCAATATAAATATAGCGTTAAGTCGACTCGACGATGGTTTACTGACTAATACTGACTTCCCACCCCATTACCACTTCTTTTTTTACTACGGAAAAGTCAAAAGTGTTTACAATTAACAGGCCGCATCTGGAACATACGAGCTTATCTTTACATTCATGGATATTTTAAGCACTTTTCTTATGTACCGTAATTGAAATATTAATGAGAACAAAAGAACTTCAATAACGCAAAAACTAAGTAAAAGCTGAGTATTATTTAAATGAAAACAGCGTTAATCGACAGAGGTATTATGAAAATAATGGTAAAGAAAAAATAAAAGAGGACAATCAACAGCGTAAATTCTAGGACTCAATTAAAATAATCTTTAGAAATTGCATAAAGAGTACTCTTTTTGCTAACAACTTCTTCTTTCGTCTAAGAAGGCAGCATTGTTTAAAAGGAAGGAAAAATACACGTACCAATTTTTCCATTGAAAGTAACCATTACAACATAACATACACAATTTCTTCAGCCTATAAATTACCACCTCGAAAGATTGAAAATAGTATTTCACACAATGCGAATTAAAATAGCACATTATTGTGTCATCTGTTAACGTAAAATCTTTCTGAATTAACATTAAAAAATATTTATATTTATTTTATACGATATATAATACGAATAAAATGTCAAGACAAATAAAGGAAGATGAATGTTTTTACATTAAAGAAGCTTATAAAAATGTAGGACATTTTAAAAGAAAAATTATTTTAAATCCGTATTTTCCGTCGTATACAAATATGTACAATAGATTGCAAATATAATCAAGCATTCGTTGTGACATTTCTAAAAGCATTCGTGTAGAAATAGCTTTTGTTAAAAAATGTTGTACGTTACATTTGATAAAGTACGTGATGAAATTTTGGTAATTTTGTTTTTGGTACCTGGTTGGAAATGTGACAAAAATCTAATTTTTATTTGTGACCAAACTTATGAATTATGATATTAATTTAAAATCTTGTAATAATACACAGCCAAGGAATTTTACTTATTAAACAAATTGATTATATTGATTTATTCAAGATACATATCTATATTTATTGCACTTACTAGTAAAAATATTGGTGGTAGATATAAATTATTCACCATAATTATTTTCCTCTAGAATAAAATCATTTTGTCTATCTTTCGTTTTCTAACATACTTAACAATATATAAAACTGTCTCTAATAAAAACAGGTAAAATGTATATAATTTTTCCTTGTGGAGATACGTATTGTCTTAATGTAATCACTCACTTATTATAATGCAATCAGCTGTTCCATAATACTTGTTAATTTACACAAGGTACATTTAACCTCCCAAAACTGTCTTTCATTTAGTTAGTCAAAACCAAGAGCACAAACAATGAAAATGGAATTACAAATGTTTAAGCAAAATTAATTTATTGAATAATGCGGCGTAATAGAAAATTTAGAATTTAGAGTTGCGTAAGTGTTAAAAACTACAAATAAATTAAATTAAAATAAAATTAAGGTTCTAAAAAAGCGTTTTATTTGAAATAATTTAAAAGGCTGTTTTCATACCCATTTTTTGGCTATTTGACTATTTCAAACAGATTGATTTCTACCAAAGACATAATGCTCAATTTTATTATAAAAATATTAAAGATAAGTTACGTCTACTTTAACGTTTATTGTCCCAAAATTTATAGAATTTTTAGAATTTTATTGCGTATGTTCTAGAATTTCTTAATGTAGACATTATAAATTGTTGAGCTGCTTTAAATGCGTCTTTAGTTACGCTGGATCTAATAATACATCAAATATATGTTCACCATATAAATTCAATGATTATTTTTTGTATTTCAAGAGATGAAGAATAGATTCCTTTCTTACAATTAACTTCTATAAGTATGTCGATTTAATAAATTACACTCTCGCGTAAGTTATGCATTAAATTTTATTATTTTTTTATGTATTTATATTCCCTACCCTAGTAGAATTTTAAATATGAACAATGGGCTTGAAGTTAAGAAATGGCCAGTGAAACTGGTCAGGTTCTATCTCAAAATGAAACGCTTTTTCACACCTTTCTTGACCATTTCTTAGATGGACATAACCTTCATCAAATATGAAACAACTTTTTGGGTAATCCTGTAAAGAAAACTTAAAGCGTGTTGTGAAATTTGATCGGTTTTACCATTTGTAATAGATACAGACGATTGTTTACGCTATATAAATAGTACTTTTAAAGATATATTGACGTTCATCATTTTTCTCTCAAATTGAGCCAAATCATTTTTAGGAGCTTGTTCATGGCTATTATACCTAGCTAAAGTGGCCAATTTTTCTTAGTCTACTTAAAATTCCAAAAGCATTTTTGATGTTCAGAAAATGTTTATAAATTGGAATGAAAACCATGAAATGGGCAAAAAAGGTTCGAAAAGCGTTTCATCGCTGTACACGACCTGGCCAATCGTCCTAGTTAGTTTATAGTTTGACATGAGAACGCTACTCAGTAAATGGCTACAAAATTTTTGTTGATTCCACTACCCTGGCCATTTCTTAGCTTTAAGCCCATTTTTGATATTTAAAATTCTACCAGGGTTTTAATAATTTATTATTTAAACGTAAATAATTTTTTTAAATTGTAATCATTATTAATAAATAATCTATTTTCAAAGTTATTAAATTATAATATGAAAACCTAGACTGTCCATCATACTTTTCCATATAAAACTAGATTTAATAAGGGGCTAGACTAGTTTCTCACTTTCAAAAACTCGATTTTTTGCATATTTCGATAGTATACTATTCCACAAACAATTTTCCAAAATTTTATAATCTTATTGTAAATATTTTTGACATGGCAATGTTATAAGGCGCATCTGATCCTCAACGTTCGGCGATAGAGCGGCACGACGAGCAGTTCTGCTCATTATGCTCAGAAGGCATTATAAACCAAATGGACATTGCAAAAGCAGTCGAATATCTGTCGGAGGAAGCCCCCAAAACAATAATATAAACTATAGTTAGAAATCGTTGCAACAAGACGCAGGTACATAAATCATAGTAAACCTGGTGCACACGAAGCGTTCGCTTCAGTTCACTTTGAGCAAAGGTCTGGAGCAAATCGTAGCTACAACAAGTGAAAATGAGTGAGAGAATTCCTTACGATAATCAGAAAGACTCGAAGGAAACCCCTATGTGCAGATGTTCGAGTTGGAAGAGAATTTTCCACGGGAATCGCCACACGCTGGAGCAGTCATTGGAGTATACAAGTGCTACTGCCAAAAAATTGGCGCGTAACGAAGACGATGAGATTATAATTAAAAATATTCACGGCTATCGTATCATCGAATTTTTTTCCATCTTCACTGCAATTAGCAACATAGTAATTTGCAAAAATTGCAAAACAAGTATAAAGTTTAATAAAGCGAATCCGGCAGGATTAGGTTTTAAAATGGGTCTCGTGTCAATATGGTCTTTTTTTACATAGAATCTGGTCCGAAGAGTGAAAAAGCCTATGAAATTAATCGACATATAGTGGTTGTGATGCGGCTTCCAGGAATTGGAAGAGAAGATCTGAGTCTTTTTTGTGGTTTGATGGACATTACAAAAACTTTTTATGCGAATACCTTCGAAGGTTGTTTTAAACATGTTTAGACAGCTGCAGAGGTGATGTACAAATTTTTCATTAAAAATGCTGTGAAAGAAGAAAAAGAAAAAACGAACGCTTCCGAAGATGGTTAACAGGTTCCGGAAATGATACGTGAAAAAAACGTGGACATAATTCACGATACGGTGTGACGACTCTCGCAGGAAAATATAGTAATAAAATCATTGATACATCAGTGAAATCGACTTATTGTAAAGCATGTGAGAATTGGATGATGTCTTATACGAAAAAACGCACAACTCAGATTTTCCCATTAAAATAAAATTACAAAATCTAAGTTGTGCTTTCCTTCGTGCGAGGCGAAGAATAGCTTTTAATTAATCATAATTGCCAAAATACACGCTACATCGGTGACGGAGACAGTGTTACGTTTAAAGGTATTGCAGGTATGAATCCATATGCACGCTGAGAAGCTAAATAGATGCAAAGGAAGCAACACGCAAAATAATAATGAAAGCTATAACAGCTTGCTATACCACTTTACAAAACATCTACACAGAGACCTAGAAATCATAGAATGGCCAATTTTTTTATCAACGGGTATCTTCAATGATGGCATGAAATCCATCTTAAGAATATTTAGGCAATCTGCATCTGAGTAGCTTACTTTTAAAAGTAAGGAAGGCGAATTATAGGGTACTAAAATAGCAGAATAACAATAAGTATGAAAAAATTAATGTTATAACACAAAAATCATTAGTCAAAACTTTAAACGCGTTTTTCTTAAAATTACATTTTCAAAATGACTGGAGCTCTAGCTCAGAGAAAAATTGAGATACCGATTGAAATTTTATACGAATATTCATGACATGTTTTTAGATACCAGAAACTAGGATTTTTTTGATATTTCATCTTTTTTTTTCAAAACAGTACCATTTGAATAGTTTTAAAATATCCGAGTTTATGGTACGGAGAAACTCATCTAGTTTAACGTCCAATTTTTTCAGATCCGAGCATCCTGAGGATCTCTACAGCCGATTGACTACTTCGTTCTTAAAGGATCCTCCAACCCTAAATATATTTGTCTGCATGCTTTTTTTAGCCTTGGAAAATCACCTTCTTTTCATACTCGAGTAACTAGTCTAGAAGTTCTTTTATATTTTATAAATTATAAAAGTAGTTAGAAAATTTGCCGTCAAAAATCAACAAAAATCTTTTGATATCTAGATAAATATATCAGCACAATCTATGCTATAACGATTAGTTTACTTAACGATTCGAATTTTCTACCAGTGAATTATCAAACTTAGATAGACATATAAGATAACAAGAAAATAAAACAAGAAAGAACAAACAAAGAAAGATATGGATAAAGAACAATGCCTGAAAAAAAGAACTCACTTGACGGAAACACCGTCCTGAAGGGGCGAGGCGACATCGCCGTTCCTGACGATTTCCTCGTAATCCTCCTTAGCTTGAGTCTCGACGTGGCCGTTGAGACTTTTTCCATGCTCGGCCGCGTCAACGACTTTACGCGTTGCCTCGTTGTTGTTCGTGATGTGATTGTTATTGTTAAGCCCAAGAAGCGCAGCCACTGAGATCTTCGTACCGTTCAGTGAGTTCTCGACCTTTAACGATTCGACTTCTTTGCGTAGCCGTTGCACCACTTGTTTCTGCAACAGAAATTCACATGATTTTTCAAATACACGTTTTAATTTTGAGTAAAGAAGTGTTTAAAACAAATTCAGTAGTATTCAATTTCATAAAGTAGACTATACGGAAGACTAAAATTAAAAGAAACTTGTTACATATTTGTGGAAATACTCTTATTTTCTAAAATATAACCATATAATAACGAATTAGCAAAGATCTTATACTCAGATATGGTAATAATGTTAATTTACGCGAGTTCCACAACCATTTTTTTAAATTCCCTTGTGGTTACAGAGTAAACACTTTTTTAACGTTTTTCTAGTACAGTATGTTTCACGTGTTTTCCTCCAGAGGCAATTTCCGTGGGGGTCCTTTTTACTTGTTTACAGTATAACCCGAATAAGCAATTACAATTTACAAGCCTGTTCTCAAACATTTATCTAACTAATCATATTTCGATTATAACCATAAGAGTTACAATTTTTATCTTTTATTGTATAGAAATAATATGCAGTCAATACATACATACGTCTGTGCGTTTCTGTATATATCTACATCTGAATCAATATTTTTACTAAACTTTAAGATGATTTAACATTTTGCAAAGTAATAAATTGTAGAAGGCTTTAGATATAGATTTTGCCTCTTCTCAACTGGATGCAAAATATACTTCTTCTATTTTCAATCGCATTTTTCATTTTGTACGTGAACGTTTCTTAAAAAAACGTAGGTATCAAATAATACCACTAAATAATAATTGTAATAATACTGATTATACATCTTCATTATTTATACTGAGTGAATACAATTCACGCAATGTGAAATAAGAATTATAATATTAATATGCATTTCTTTAAGATAAAATCTAAAATAAACACATTATTTTCATTGTTTTACCATACAAAATATTACATCCCTATATTTAAGTGAATTATTTTCAAAACTGTAAAATGCACTTTATCGAAAATAAATCGCATAGCCGTACAAGAAAAGGTTATTGGAAAAAGTTCTATATAACTATTTCGTGCAACTTCTAAAATGAATCATAATGCATATCTCCACATATTACATGAGCAAAATTCGTAATGCAACATAAGAAGTTTTCCATAAATCGCGCGTAGATATGTATATCCACATTTCTCAAATATTTATGAAGCAGTTAAATTGGAGCAGAAAAACGTTACACGCGGAAGGTACTATAACAAGAAAAATATTTTTTTTCTAAAATATTTTGTGCATGCGTAATATATTTTTTAATGGTACTACAAAGGTTTACGTTTCTTTGAATAGCAAATGCATTGCTGTCAGAAATATATTATATACTTGTTATATTTTTATATACCATTACAAAATTAAAAATTCAAATGTATTAACAGTTATGTTTCAAACATCCTTTTTCAGACGGGCAACGTTTCATTATTTCAAACACAGAAAATAGAAAACGCAATTATCGTTCGTGACGCGGTAACATTTTTACGCAGTCACCCATATGCGAAACTTGAGTAACAGCGCAGTTTCATTCCTGCCTTGATAAGTAGGTACTCGAAAATTGAATCCTATGAATAAACATAATGCAGACATCGTATCGTTGATTATTAACTTTATTACAATATCGAGTAGATTTTTATTTGCAATCATATGGTATTTAATATCGATAAATAGTTTAAATAATTATATTTATAGAAAAATTAAAAAAGAAATTTAAGTATAATATATTGTAGAACAGTATGTTTAATAAAAAATCGAGTTGTATCACTCGATATGACATCTCGATAGTACAGGGTTGATCGGGTAAAAGAAGATTCTTCAAAGCCACTTGTAAGCATGTATCTGTAAATACAAAGTACTCAAAGCGTGGGTCCCATTGAGAAAATCCTGAAAACACAAACTCACCCTCCCGATCAAAAACAACAAATTGACTTACAAGAGTGTAACAAGGTGTACTTTGAAACAAATCGCGTGAGAAGCGTGAGAAGGTATATACGCGGCTAAAAATTTAAAGAGGCCGGTGGCACGCGTGCGCGCAGAAAAGGGACGGAAAGTGGAAAAGAGAGAAGGAAAGAAAGGAGCGTAGGGTTGGCAAGAGCTTGTCTGGGCCAAGAGAGAGGCAGAGCTGCCTCAATCAATAAAATAGCCTGCGGAAACGTTTTCAAACTCCGGCGAAATCGACGCGCGCGCGCCCGCCCGCCCGCCTGCCCGCGCGTGCTCGCGTTTCTACTTATGTATATGTGTACATACGAATTCGAGAGCTTGGGTATATGGACAACCAGGGTCAAACATCCGCGGCACGCGGGAGACACGCCGCTTACCTTGCATACGTCGGCGTCACAGATATATATACATATTATGGTCATTTGATTAACGTTGAGAGGTTCGAGTGCCTTGCGTGCCGCAAGAGAACTCCTTCGAAAGAAAATCGTCGGTTACCTGTACTCTTTTATATATTCATGGTATGCAATTTATTTATATGGTTATATATTTCGCATTTTCCAATATGCATAATTGAGTTGACAATTTTTTAATGGGTTTCGTTTAATTAATTCGATGCGCTTTACTTCATGGGATTGGATGTAACGTTTAAACAATAAACAAACAAATGGCTTTCAGTTGATGTTTGCATAAAAAATTTTACTTTTTAAATAAACATTTAAATAATCAACGGCATTTCATTAATGCGAATAAAGCTTTTTTTAATTACACAATGTAAATTATAAAAGCATTATCGTAATGTTTAATAAAATAATTAATGAATTACATATAAAATCGATGTTTTTATAATTATTATTAAAATTACTTATACTGGTAGTTTATACACGTCAAGTTTTCGACATTAACAAATTAACTAACTTTAAAATATTTTTCCAAATTTACTTATAAAAAACAAATTTATTCGTATTAAAATAAATGCATCAGAATTTATAGAATTTCGCCAATTTGTACTATTTTTCCAAGCTTTTACAATACTAAAATTTTCATAAAAGCATACAGTATAAAGCTCTACTTTACGATTTTCTTATCCAATTCCTTCGCATTTCCAATGCATATCTTCAAAGCCAGCATCTGCGTAAAATGTACGCACGTATCTCGTGTGCATATACTTTTCCCTGAGAAAGGAATGATAAATTCGGCGTTAAACTCGAGTCAAACCGAGCCTTGGCAACAAACGAATCGAAATATCAAATTCTTCCTTCCCTCCCTTCGTAGCTCCTTCCCATTTTCATTTACCACTATGTCTTATCTTGCAAACGTGTTCTGCTTATATTAACCAGTAGATGTAACTAATGAATAAAACTTTAATGAAACCGGTGAATCAAAATAACGCGATCGATCCAAGGAGTTAGGCATCGTAGACCGCATTCACATTTTGGATATTAACCGTTAGCTTAAATTGTAAAGCGCTTGGTTATACGTGTGGATCAACAGTGACTTAGCTACCTGATCGGAACGTTTCAATATACAGACAGTCTCGGATGAGGTTTTCCTAACTGGCATTTATCCCGCAAGGTTGGCCACAAGTTTTCCCTCGTCCGCAGACGACACCCGTGAACGAATGAGTGGCGGTGTAGAAGAAAGATCAAATAGTACAGAAGAGTATACTAAAGGATTATAAAGTTGTACGAATATAATACTTTTTTCACGTATTAATTATTGATACTCAAAGCGTGGGTCCCATTGAGAAAATCCTGAAAACACAAACTCACCCTCCCGATCAAAAACAACAAATTGACTTACAAGAGTGTAACAAGGTGTACTTTGAAACAAATCGCGTGAGAAGCGTGAGAAGGTATATACGCGGCTAAAAATTTAAGAGGCCGGTGGCACGCGTGCGCGCAGAAAAGGGACGGAAAGTGGAAAAGAGAGAAGGAAAGAAAGGAGCGTAGGGTTGGCAAGAGCTTGTCTGGGCCAAGAGAGAGGCAGAGCTGCCTCAATCAATAAAATAGCCTGCGGAAACGTTTTCAAACTCCGGCGAAATCGACGCGCGCGCGCCCGCCCGCCCGCCTGCCCGCGCGTGCTCGCGTTTCTACTTATGTATATGTGTACATACGAATTCGAGAGCTTGGGTATATGGACAACCAGGGTCAAACATCCGCGGCACGCGGGAGACACGCCGCTTACCTTGCATACGTCGGCGTCACAGATATATATACATATTATGGTCATTTGATTAACGTTGAGAGGTTCGAGTGCCTTGCGTGCCGCAAGAGAACTCCTTCGAAAGAAATCGTCGGTTACCTGTACTCTTTTATATATTCATGGTATGCAATTTATTTATATGGTTATATATTTCGCATTTTCCAATATGCATAATTGAGTTGACAATTTTTTAATGGGTTTCGTTTAATTAATTCGATGCGCTTTACTTCATGGGATTGGATGTAACGTTTAAACAATAAACAAACAAATGGCTTTCAGTTGATGTTTGCATAAAAAATTTTTACTTTTTAAATAAACATTTAAATAATCAACGGCATTTCATTAATGCGAATAAAGCTTTTTTTTAATTACACAATGTAAATTATAAAAGCATTATCGTAATGTTTAATAAAATAATTAATGAATTACATATAAAATCGATGTTTTTATAATTATTATTAAAATTACTTATACTGGTAGTTTATACACGTCAAGTTTTCGACATTAACAAATTAACTAACTTTAAAATATTTTTCCAAATTTACTTATAAAAAACAAATTTATTCGTATTAAAATAAATGCATCAGAATTTATAGAATTTCGCCAATTTGTACTATTTTTCCAAGCTTTTACAATACTAAAATTTTCATAAAAGCATACAGTATAAAGCTCTACTTTACGATTTTCTTATCCAATTCCTTCGCATTTCCAATGCATATCTTCAAAGCCAGCATCTGCGTAAAATGTACGCACGTATCTCGTGTGCATATACTTTTCCCTGAGAAAGGAATGATAAATTCGGCGTTAACTCGAGTCAAACCGAGCCTTGGCAACAAACGAATCGAAATATCAAATTCTTCCTTCCCTCCCTTCGTAGCTCCTTCCCATTTTCATTTACCACTATGTCTTATCTGCAAACGGTGTTCTGCTTATATTAACCAGTAGATGTAACTAATGAATAAAACTTTAATGAAAACCGGTGAATCAAAATAACGCGATCGATCCAAGGAGTTAGGCATCGTAGACCGCATTCACATTTTGGATATTTAACCGTTAGCTTAAATTGTAAAGCGCTTGGTTATACGTGTGGATCAACAGTGACTTAGCTACTGATCGGAACGTTTCAATATACAGACAGTCTCGGATGATGGTTTTCCTAACTGGCATTTATCCGCAAGGTTTGGCCACAAGTTTTCCCTCGTCCGCAGACGACACCCGTGACACGAATGAGTGGCGGTGGTAGAAGAAAGATCAAATAGTACAGAAGAGTATACTAAAGGATTATAAAGTTGTACGAATATAATACTTTTTCAGTATTAATTATTGATTACAGCTATTTATACATTGATCAACGTTGTGCATATTATATTTATTTATTTCATTTTTTTAAACGATATTAACTTCATTAAAGATAATTAAGAAAATACAATAATTGCAATTATTATTTATTCGTGTATTTTCTTTTTTTATTATATTGTATTTTAACTATCGCGAAATTCCAGTAGTATACATCCATTAATACATTTGACGATTTACCATTTCTCAATAATGCACTCAAAAGAAAGAATTTTTAATAAATTAATATTCGAGATTGAGATTTATTTGCAAATTTAATAATTCGCAAAGAAAACAACCCCTTTGTCGATTATTTAACGAAGCGCAGTTGAAAGATATCCTATTTTCATAAAAGCATACAGTATAAAGCTCTACTTTACGATTTTCTTATCCAATTCCTTCGCATTTCCAATGCATATCTTCAAAGCCAGCATCTGCGTAAAATGTACGCACGTATCTCGTGTGCATATACTTTTCCCTGAGAAAGGAATGATAAATTCGGCGTTAAACTCGAGTCAAACCGAGCCTTGGCAACAAACGAATCGAAATATCAAATTCTTCCTTCCCTCCCTTCGTAGCTCCTTCCCATTTTCATTTACCACTATGTCTTATCTTGCAAACGGTGTTCTGCTTATATTAACCAGTAGATGTAACTAATGAATAAAACTTTAATGAAAACCGGTGAATCAAAATAACGCGATCGATCCAAGGAGTTAGGCATCGTAGACCGCATTCACATTTTGGATATTTAACCGTTAGCTTAAATTGTAAAGCGCTTGGTTATACGTGTGGATCAACAGTGACTTAGCTATCTGATCGGAACGTTTCAATATACAGACAGTCTCGGATGAGGTTTTCCTAACTGGCATTTATCCCGCAAGGCTTGGCCACAAGTTTTCCCTCGTCCGCAGACGACACCCGTGAACGAATGAGTGGCGGTGTAGAAGAAAGATCAAATAGTACAGAAGAGTATACTAAAGGATTATAAAGTTGTACGAATATAATACTTTTTTCACGTATTAATTATTGATTACAGCTATTTAATACATTGATCAACGTTGTGCATTATTATATTTATTTATTTCATTTTTTTACGATATTAACTTCATTTAAAGATAATTAAGAAATATACAATAATTGCAATTATTATTTATTCGTGTATTTTCTTTTTTTATTAATATTGTATTTTAACTATCGCGAAATTCCAGTTAGTATACATCCATTAATACATTTGACGATTTACCATTTCTCAATATAATGCACTCAAAAGAAGAATTTTTAATAAATTAATATTCGAGATTGAGATTTATTTGCAAATTTAATAATTCGCAAAGAAAACAACCCCTTTGTCGATTATTTAACGAAGCGCAGTTGAAAGATATCCTATTTTAATTAAAGCCAGTAACAGACAAATGTAAAAATGTAATTTCTTAAGAGTACGTTGTGTGTAGATTCAAAGTTCGTAAAAGTTGTGAAGAAAATAATAAGGCCGAGGAGGTGCTTTTTAACATCAATTAGTAAACATTGAATCTGGAAAATTTGCTGTTCAAACGGACGTGCGGAAAGACGTATCACCGAGTCAAGGAAACCTGTATCGACTTCCGTCTAAATGTAAAGTAGTTCTTTTTTATATCTACCTATTTCTGTCGAACTCGAATTATTTTGCTCCTTACTTTCGAGTAAATATTGATAGTTCAATTAGCAATCGAGCTTTTAGTTAAAAAAAAAGCTAACAAAAATAAATAAGGCTTAACGATTTCAGTAATTTACGACACTTAGTTTACAACAAAATTTTACTTTCGGTCTCGCGTAGCGCAGTTACAAAAGCTTAATTTATTAGTGACGTCGGTTTAATTGCTTCACTTTATATTATAGCCGTTATATAAACTTTCCCTTGAAGCAAATCCATTTTAAATGAAATGAACGTTATTTCGTAGGTTTTAGTTACTAAGCCCAAATCATAAGCTACGAATAGAAGTGTATATATATACAGTGCCAGTCACTTACTTTTACCCCCCCTGGAGCAAAATAGGATAAAGTTTAAAGTTTTGTATCTTTGAAAGAGATCATCGTACAAAAACCAATCGGAGACCATTTGAAAGCTTATTTTAATACCTTTCGATTGGCCTAAGTCACTTATAAAAAATACTATTTTTTGAAACTATTAAATGGCAATAGACTAGTTTCAAAAAAAAAATTTTTGGACACCTTTTTGAATTCAATGCAGTTTTTAAAAGATTGACGAAACCAAAAAGTTATCCAGATAGATTTTTAGCTTTTTTCAACAGCTTTCGACTGGTTTTTTTTTCATTTTTGTAACTTTATTTTAAACAAAGTTACGGTAGTTTTTGCTCGAAAATAGCCTTTTTTTTAAAATCTAAATATATTAAAAACTTTTATAGATACAAAAAAATGATAAAGAGAAAAAATGTCACTTTTATATCGTAGAATACGAAAATGTTTTAAGTAAGAGCAAACAAAAAAATTTTTTATTAACTGTATATTTTACCTCTGCAGGTTGATTTTTTTCAAAGATGATTGTACTTAAAAAAAATACAGGTAATAAAAATTTTTTTGTTTGCTCTTACTTAATACATTTGACGATTTACCATTTCTCAATATAATGCACTCAAAAGAAGAATTTTTAATAAATTAATATTCGAGATTGAGATTTATTTGCAAATTTAATAATTCGCAAAGAAAACAACCCCTTTGTCGATTATTTAACGAAGCGCAGTTGAAAGATATCCTATTTTAATTAAAGCCAGTAACAGACAAATGTAAAAATGTAATTTCTTAAGAGTACGTTGTGTGTAGATTCAAAGTTCGTAAAAGTTGTGAAGAAAATAATAAGGCCGAGGAGGTGCTTTTTAACATCAATTAGTAAACATTGAATCTGGAAAATTTGCTGTTCAAACGGACGTGCGGAAAGACGTATCACCGAGTCAAGGAAACCTGTATCGACTTCCGTCTAAATGTAAAGTAGTTCTTTTTTATATCTACCTATTTCTGTCGAACTCGAATTATTTTGCTCCTTACTTTCGAGTAAATATTGATAGTTCAATTAGCAATCGAGCTTTTAGTTAAAAAAAAAGCTAACAAAAATAAATAAGGCTTAACGATTTCAGTAATTTACGACACTTAGTTTACAACAAAATTTTACTTTCGGTCTCGCGTAGCGCAGTTACAAAAGCTTAATTTATTAGTGACGTCGGTTTAATTGCTTCACTTTATATTATAGCCGTTATATAAACTTTCCCTTGAAGCAAATCCATTTTAAATGAAATGAACGTTATTTCGTAGGTTTTAGTTACCAAGCCCAAATCATAAGCTACGAATAGAAGTGTATATATTATACAAAAAAATGATAAAGAGAAAAAATGTCACTTTTATATCGTAGAATACGAAAATGTTTTAAGTAAGAGCAAACAAAAAAATTTTTTATTAACTGTATATTTTACCTCTGCAGGTTGATTTTTTCAAAGATGATTGTACTTAAAAAAATACAGGTAATAAAAAATTTTTTTGTTTGCTCTTACTTAAAACATTTTCGTATTCTACGATATAAAAGTGACATTTTTTCTCTTATCATTGTTTTGTATCTATAAAAGTTTTAATATATTTAGATTTTAAAAAAAAGGCTATTTTCGAGCAAAAACTACCGTAACTTTGTTTAAAATAAAGTTACAAAAATGAAAAAAAAACCAGTCGAAAGCTGTTGAAAAAAGCTAAAAATCTATCTGGATAACTTTTTGGTTTCGTCAATCTTTTTAAAAACTGCATTGAATTCAAAAAGGTGTCCAAAAATTTTTTTTTGAAACTAGTCTATTGCCATTTATAGTTTCAAAAATATATATACACACACGTATTTACAACTAAACTTACGAACAATGCGGCATAATATTTTTTTCACATTAATTGATGAAATGTAAATCAACATAAATGTAAAGACTAAAGTGTACTTTGTATCCAAAAAACCGATTGAAAAGCAATCTGTAGAGATTAAAACAGTTTAAGTGTAATTTCAATGGTGAAGTAAAGGTGAAAAGTTACGGAAGGTCGAGCCAATTTGCGTAGAATGATTTCGATAAAAAAACCCCGAGGTCGAAAATGAGAGCAGTAAATTCGAGCCTTCGCGAATATATGCGGAAAAGCCGCACCGGCTGATGCCGCCGACGCCGCGGTCATGGATCCTCCGGGGGCTAACCCTTGAAAATCCAGTCTGCTTTTACCAAACGTCGTCGATAAATTGTGGGAGCACTCGAGCTTTTTCCTCCATCTCGTTGATCTGATTTAGTAAGTTATAATGAGCTTCCTCGGATAATATTTTGAACATTTGAACTCTTTTATATCAATTTGATTTCTGTAAGTGCAGAGATTCGATTACGTATTATATCGAATATTGATTTTATAAAAGAAAAATAAAGTTGCGCTTACCATCATCTAATATGTTTCAAATTTGTTTCAAACCTTTATTTTTATACATTTTATTTTTCATACAGCGAAGTATACTTTAAATTCAGGATAAAAGCCATCGATCATATAAAATGAATATTTTATTTCACAAATATGAAAGAATTTGAAAATTGTATATCTAACCAAAGAGAGCTGACAATGCAACTTTATTCTATAACTTTTTAACACAACGAAAAATTATTTCGCAAATCGTTCCTTTTTTCACAATATTTACTTAACAAATATTTATATAGGAATACATACAAAAATATAGAGACAGGATATATACTTATTATCGTCATTTATAGAAACATTATAAGTTTGCCTGTAAAAATTAAAAGTTGCTTTCCTTTTGAAAAAGGAACATTTTAAAAAGTACTAAAGAGACCACCTCTGCATACATTGAAGTAATTAAAATTAAAACTATAAGTAAACACAAAATTTAATAACTGTTTAATTATTTCAATGAAAGAGTTAAAGGTTTTAATTTCTTCAGAAGTTATTAATTTTTTTCACCGTACATTAATATAAAGCAATGTAACGTTTGCTCTAATAACTGATTATGTAGATATTTAATATACGTAGATAAATACGGCTGTAGGAAAAACGCATAACCATAAATTGTTTAGAAACAGCTTGGTTTATTAAAGTCAGTTTATAATCATAAATTTCCAATCCTCCTGCCAAATAACTGGGAAATAAATGTAATAAAGATTTCAATATAAATTTCCGTTTAAAATTATAATGTAAAGCTGAATATATGCCTGATAATTTAATCTGATTAAAAGGGAAGAGAGGGACAGACAAAGATAAGTCTACAAATGTGCAATATCACTATAGTAAAGGTATTGAATAATTTCAAGTATTTGATTGTAAAAGAAAGCGAAGATAAAAGGTGTGCTTTAAAAGTAAATGAAGATAAAAGAGAGATGCTTTAAAAAAGAAAGAGAAGATAAAAGACGCGCCTTTGGAAGTATGTAATTTTAATATTTTACACGCGGTTTGCGTAAAATGCAATGAATTTTAACTAACTGCGATATCTATCAACAATATACATTTTGTAAATGTTCAATAATTATAAGAGCTCGTTGCCATAAATTTTACTTGCGCACACAATTTTACCTCAATATTGGCGATGCAGTTCTAGTAAAGATTAAAAAAAACTCGTTTATATTCAAATTTACTTTAGAATAATTATTAAAATTTTTATCTAATTAATTAATAAAAATGTAGCCTATAAATTTTTGCTTTACTAAACTAAGACTAAACTAAGTTTATTAAAAAAAAGAGACACGTACAAACCATTTTTCTATTAATTATTTTCAATTAATGATTAGAAAAATAAGAAAATATAATCTAGAAGGAAAGCAATCATTAATAAAATTATATTTATTCGAGTAATTAACCAGAGTAAAATAAAACAATAAATTACTGACGATTAGTTGGAAAAATAGCTATGCATTTATCTTAGCACCTGCTGTTCATTAGCAATATTTAACTGTCTTTATCATTATTTATTTTAAAAATAAGTATTAAATTTTACGAAACATGTTGTACCTCTAATAGTGGAACGAATAAAAAGTATATTAATATTCATAATACTTATACAAAGGCATAAAAAGATATATATTTTCTATACGGAACGCAAAAATGAACGATGCATTCCACCGAGAAGAGATGACCATTTGTCCACGATTTTTATTAAACGTAAAAATTAATTAAAACTTTTTCATAAACGTACAAGTAAAAAATCGCATGCGGTAAAAAAGCCCTCTTAAATTCACACAAAATCCCTCATTTTTCATTTCACGCAAGAACTCGCCTCGAAACAATAACCCGCGTTCAACTTCTCGAGGACGGGCTTACGTTCGCGCGACATTCGCCTCGGATTGTTTCACGAGCCTGTTTACGGCTCGACTCAACAATCCCAATTATTGGTGACTACTTTTAGCTATCTATTGTGCAAAATTGAGATTCAATTTTATTGCTTTAAGTACTTCTACTCATCGAACAGAGAGGTGTTTAGAGAATCCGAGGGAGGGATGATGCGATGCGATGGATTTCCCTGATTGATTTACTCGGTTCGATGATGTCTGATGGGATGCCTTTTGGTTTGTTAGGTACACCTCAGGAAGATAACGAGGAGCGAGTTATATGGATTCGTCAGAACGGATGCCTCTGAAATTAATTAAGAGAAACGCAAACACCGAAATAATCGATATTGTTTTGACCAAATGGAGTATTTCTATTTCGGACAAAAATATCGAGGATATTATTTTTAATATGTTAATATTGCATGGAATTATGCAAATACATCACAAAACGACCGGAGGGAAAGTTCCTCGTCATAAAGCAGTAATTTCAAGATTTTCCAACACATTAGCATTGAATATTCAATAAATAAATCAATGGAATTTTATTCAATTTATTCCAAATATATCGTAATTGTCAAACTTATTTGTAATAATCTACGAGTACTTTATAAAACTCTAAAATAGAGTATATAACAATTAAATGCAAATTATATACAAGTTTTTTGTTAACCGAAGAAAACTTTCTGTACTGTACCAAACTTGCAATTTAAATAAACTTGTCTAATAATGTGTAAATGAAAGTTGGATACACAAAAAGTCATTTGTGCTTAACTTTACAACTTTACAAGATAAATAAATAATTAAATTTAATTTTCATTGAATTTTCGAAATGTTTTTTTTAATTTTTTTGTTATTGTAGAGCGTTTTAGAAAGATTCACGAAAAGAAATGCCGAATGGGCATCCAAAAATGCGAAAATTATTACTGTGCTTCGGAGATATCGATTAAAATTCTTACTTAAAATAAATAAATATTGTTATAGTAAATAAATATTGTTATATCTCAATTAAATGAAGATTTATTGTTGGGTACTTCACTTCAGACTGTCGTATCGGTATACTGATTTCATTATAAAATTCATTATCAAAAATATCTATTAAATGATTTGAACTGCGTTAACTTGATCAAAATATCAGAAGTTGAAGAAATCAAAAGATTGTCCTACCAAACTCGGCAATTCTTGAAACAACTTGCTGTAAACGAACTCCAAACTGCACTAAAAGTCAATTTATATGAAACTTTCCGTGTTCGCGAGAATTCAAAGATTTATCGAAATTCATAAAATACACATTTCAAAACATTTACTCTACAATATTAGATCATCCAGTATTTCTTAAAATAAAGAAGATAAAATAAATTACAAAGTGAATACATGTAAAATTATATTGACTATATTTTACGTGTAAACATTACTAACGTTATTTTATATTTTGTAGACTACAATTCTTATATTTAAAAATTTACTTAAATTTGGTAAGGATGACTATTACATTTTACTGAACCACGTCTTAAAAAAGAATATGTTACTATCCAACTATCTATAACTATAGAGTTGACACGGTTAAATTCAAGTCATGCATAGTTTTAAAGTCACGTGCACATAACCTCATTTCTAGTCGTATTACAAAGTGAACCTTAAATTCATTGGCGAGTTTCCGTCGTTCAACGTCCGCAGAGACCTCGTAAACAAAACAGTCCATCAATTTTCCCTGAGCGGAACTCCTGGTCCATGGACGTGGAGTGCGCGAGAAAATGCGCGTGCGCGCGCCGGCGCGCGAAATTCAAATCGGCCGGGGGAGGGCAAGAGATCAATAAGGTACCGCCTACCGGTGGCGGCGCCATTGGCCAAAAGCTTATATACGGCATTTCGCGCCGGCGGCTACTTTAACGAAAATGTGCGCCGGGATGAAGATACACATTATTATTATATACGCGAGTTCGCCTCCGAGGGCTCAACTGCACTTTTAGTTGCTGTTTATGGCTGACAGTACATTTTTGTTCCCGATTTACGACTTTTTCAATGGGATGATCTAGTTGTTGACCAATCCTTTGCGAAGATAGGATTTCGATTCAGTACTTCAACCGACGCAGTTCATATTATTCTTATCTCACGATTAATGTCACATTTGTTTTTAATAATAATTTCTATAGTTTTTCATAAAAAAGGTCTTATTAAAGTTTTTAAAGACCAGCAACTCTTGATAATTAAAACAATCGCTTGGTATTTCATTTCACGCAGTTGTTAATGAAGAGAAACTGATTTGTACGCTTCCTTAATAATGATATATTATCAGATTTTGGTTATCAAGGTACATTTACTCGAGTTTAGTGAATAGTACGCAGCCTAAATTAACAACGTAGAAATTCATCGCTTTAATCAATTTAGTTTTATGTCATTCGTATCAATATATAGAAATTTATTTCAACAAAAAGATATTCATGTGAAATAAGGATTTTAGTTACTTTTTCATAAACGGTAAAGCTTTCTTGACTTAACAAAATGTAAATAAATCGTCTCGAAAAAAATAAATGCTCCGCAACTTACGAACTTCTTTCATTATTGTAATTGCAATGACAATGTTTACCAAGAAACAAATGGCACTAAATTTTTCATTAGTTTAATTATACACTAAATAGGAGTATTACGCTAAATTAAATACTGATGGAATTGCTACTTTGCGTAGATCGAGTCGAATATAGAAAGAAAACATTGAAACTAATTTCTTGTACCGTTATGCTAAGGGTTTGTGTTCATATAATGCAAACTATTTAAAGTGAAACAATGCACTTGAAGAAACTTTGTGAGTATGTACGCGATTCCCGTATCCATCATTTCGTTTACAAGTACACTTACCTGATCTTTATTGCTACGGCTGTTAGACAGTTATATTTTAGATTCATGCTTCGTGTATTATCGAATAAAATGTTTTTATCTGTATACAACCATTACTTTAATCAAATTATATTTAATTTGCTTAAAAAAAAAATTGTATTGTCAAACTTGCATTTACTTAGACTATACGTCATTTTTCTATTCTTTAAAAGTGTAAACAAATGATCAATGGAATACTACACTTTTTCAATTGAACTTCTATTGATAAACATCAGCGAATCTTTTTTCACTGATTTTTTTCAACTATGCTCAGCGATTTCCAGTGACCGTAATTTCACTTTAAACGAATAATTTTTGTATACACTTTTTACACGTTGGTTTCAATTAAATATGATAATTTAATTAACCTGCACATTCTTGTTTGTGACAAAAAAAATAGGTTAATAATATATCTCGAAAAGTACAAGTTCGCAAAATATTTTTTGTACAATAAAATCATGTTCGAAAAGATGAAATGTACTTGGATTTCACATAAACTGTAGTGTATTCTTTATTAAAACTTGGTTAATTTATAAGGATGGTAAAAGCGTTCATAACTTCTTGAAAATTTTAAGAGATTAAAGTTTTAGTGTCCATTCTAGCATATTTGCTACCTTCGTTTTTTTTCATCGTTTTAGAAAAGAAAAGCCAAAAAGAAATTAATTGGAAAATGGCCAAAATGAACATTAAACTTTTCACGGTTTGTATCACCTTACGTAGTAATAAGATCGTAGCTTTAAAAAATTGATAATACAATTAATAATTTCTTAAAAAACCGGAAACTACTTTAGATCGTTATCACTCGATTACAACTTTGTTACTTACGGTGCATATATTAACTCATGCGTGAATTCAGGCATTGCGCAAATTTCTGTCTCTTGGACATCATGTTTTAGAGTGACAAAAATAGATTGAGCGCTTGAAAAATTGAAAAATCAATTAATGCCTCAAATCGATAAGTGCGAAAAACCAATATTGTGTAAAAACAACATTGAAAGCGATATTGAAATAGTAAAATAGTATAATCGTTCTATATATTTTTTGCATAATTGCATACTACAATTAGTGGATTTTCTTCGAGTAAATACATTAAGTAATTTTCCTATTTTTATGACTCTTCCAGTTACACTGACAGCTTAATATGACGACCAACAATGTTAGTATAGCGAATAAATGGTCGTAGAATCACTTATTTCTTTTTTATTTATCAGTTTATATACTCTAATATCCCTTTTACTAAAATCCAATTGCTTTTTGAAATGTTACATAACCTTTACATCTATTTTAAAACTATTAATTAAACAAAATTTACTTATATTAATACAAGTAATTTTGGTCTGAAACGCTTTTATCGCATACAACGTATAAAGATACGTATAAGTGATAAAATATCGATTAGCGAACATTGATTTTTGTAACTGTAGGACACCATCGTGACACCAATATATGATCAATTTAGGCTAGCTTACGTGTTTCTTTAATTTACACAAATATTCTAAAATTAATAAAGATTTTGAAAGATTACCCTACAATTTTAAACATCTTTCCATATTTTATATGGATAGAAATTTAAGTAAATTAATTAATATTTTTATCGGTCTTACAATATCTGTAAAAATATTAATTAATTTAGTTATACTACAGTCGACATAAGTAATATTTTATTAATAGAAATATAAGTATTTATAAAACGTCTTTTGGCCAACGTATGTTCTTTTAAGGAAAAATAGTCATTAAAACGGTAAGTAACGGTTAAAAAATGGTTTCGGATAACCTCAAAATACTCGAATTTCACTGGGTTATGTACACATTATTTTTGTAACTACTTTATTAAATATCATTAGTAATTTTAAAAAAATGAGTTAAAAGAATTATTTTATATGTAATTACAAAAAAAGTTTAAACAAATACAGCTGGTAAAAACATTTAAATTGTTACAGAAAATTGAATTGACATCGTCACAGGTGTAATTTAAAGAAATGCGGTTAACGATCGGTTACATGTGCAACTCTGTCGATTAAGTAGGAAACTAATCGAAGAAAACAGTCTCGATTGATCCCGGAGCGAAGGGCATCGCAAGATCGCATCTCTTGTTGCGCTGCCTTCCGTTGTGAATGCGAATGCGAGCATCCTATGTTATCTCAAATTGATTGTTGAAACCATAGTCTACGCTTTTCCTGTTGATTGTATAAAAGCGCTAATCAGTAGAAACTTTATTTAAATTTGAATTGAATAATAGTTATCTGAAAGTCCATACCTTCATGTACCTAAAAAAATAAATCTATCTTTTTGAGATTTTACTTATTTTATTACTTTCGGTCGCAGGAAAGATGTATGTAGGATATTTAAAAATTGCTAAATATAAAATACCCTGATAAGTTTTACTGATACCTTTACACTATTCTAATCAATCCCAATCCCTAGTTCAAAGCTATATTCTTTTGTTTTAATATAATGAACGAGAAATGATCGAAAACTTGTCATCCTGGTATTATTAGGATAGTTGATCAAACATGATATCAATGTATTATATATGTATTTCATTCAGCTGTAAGGAAATGGGCCAAGTTGCGTGCTACTACATTTACTATAGTAAAACTTACATTATACTTTACTACATCTTGTACTAAAATTGATGTATCTATACCAGGGATAGCATTCCCTGAATGTAAAGTTTCGCATATCTATAATTTATATTAATACATTTTAAATATATCTTGAGCACGTACATATATACAATATTAATTAATTAATGATTTTTTTATCAGTCGCTTTACCGGAAATGTAATCAAAATTTAATTATCAAAGCCAAATTATTAATGTAAATATTCTATTATAAATGTAAGGTATTTTAATTTGCTATAAATTATTACAAGCGATTTAATTAAACTATGCGATGTATACGCATACAACGAATAATTTGTAAATGTATGCACCAAGTAAACTTTGCAATTCCCAGATCGCGCGTTAATGAAAAAAAGGCGGTGCAGCTGCAAAGCTTCTTGCACATTTTCAGGCTCAACGCTGCGCAGCGTCATTAAACCCAGGCGAAAGCAAAATGACGAGTATAAGGTAATTTCTTTAATCGAGTAAATATACTATAAAGAAACAAAAAAGTTTTACGTATTAACCACAACACGTATGAAAAAACTTAAGACTAAAGGGTAATTACATATTAATGTAACCTGATCGATTATGTTCTGTAAGTCGAGGAACAACCAGCGCTATTACAAAAGTCAAAAATAATTTATCAAACATCAATTTAATGCAATATCTTCAATTTAAATGAATTTATATTAATATTTAAAACTTAGCACAACTTTTAGTAAGATTTGTGTTAGCATGACAGAAATGTAATGTAATGTATGTACATTGCAAATTGGGAGCATTTTGCTTAAAAATGTACATACACAGGTGCACGCACGTTTATACGGTTTTAACTCCGAATGTGTCAAACCATGGTTAAAACATGTTTTGATAACTTTTTCACTACCACTAATCTTCCTTTATAAAGCAGCATCATTTTAACATACTGTAATAATTTTATATTTCACAAATTGGAGCAAGAAGTAGCCTTTTGAATGGCTAATAGACTGCTATTCATAAAATAAATCTTTACAATCACAAAAGTTAAAAATTTGCCAATTAGGGAATTACAAAATGAAATTAAGGAATTTAAATAGTGTTCTTATTATTCATAAATGAAAGTTAGAGACTTATGTTACTTTTATCGAATGGCCCGTTCATATAAAATCCAACTCGGACATTTTATTTTTCCTTATAGAAAGTCTGCAAAATCATCTTTTATGCTTTAACTCTGCCCTATTCCTTCGTGATTTATTCAGTTATGCGCGGAGGTCTTGCTTTTCCGGAATGTGCAACGAGAACGTAGACGCAAGATTATTTCGAAAATGGCTTTTCGGAGTTCAGTGTAGAGGTGAGTAGACTCGACTAATGGATTTTATTTTTCAAAGATAATATCCCCTAATTTAGGTAGAACATAAATCTTGTAATAATTTTAATTTCTAAATTAAACGATGTTAACGTTTAATATTTAAAATATACATTTCGAAATATTAAATACTGCTTCGTTCTTATTAATAATCAAAATCGTATTAGTTTGTTTTTAGTTAAGAATTCTCAAATTACCTTTTCCTGTAAGTAGTATGCTTTAAATATTCCTTTTTACACGTATATATACGCATCCATTCTAAATTATATTTCGTACATTTTCGTTAAATAGAATTGATCGATCACCGACATCAAAAATAACATTTTTTTATCTATAGATTTAACTATACTATACTATTTTAATAGAACGGTATATTTTTATAAAATGTTAAAATTAATCAATGTTTGAAGGTGAAACAACATCCTCTGTATTTTGTACTTTGACTAATATATTATCGAATATAAAAAAATACGTCCACTTCAGAGTTGAAAAATATTTTTAAAGTACACACAACAAAAATTTGTTTGTATTTAATAAAGAAAAATATTTTTTCTTTTATGTGCGCCAATATTAAAAATTTTTTAATTAATATTCAATTTCCAATCTTTTGTTAACTTTTGCAACTTTTTCGTTGCATAATAGTAAAACGCACTTTAAATAAAAATCTCATACTTATAACATATAACAATAGATAAATCTAATTCACTAAAATTCAAAGTTCAAAATGCAAACATTAAGATGGTTTATTTTTATACCTTTTTTGGTCGAAGAATAATAAAAGAAATTGATAACTTATGCTTAAAAAAAAATTCTTACGAACTTTGAGAAACTAACGATGTAAGTAAGTACAGCACTATGTACAAAGCAAATTGTGTAATGGTTTCGGTACTTATTGCAGGTGGTAAAGTAAACTTTATTTTTACTCCGCTGTAGAGTGATATTCACCTGTACTTATTGAAACGTCTTGAAGTAAATTAAACGAAGACTTTAATGAATGTATTACATTTTATATTGGACATTTTAAATACTACGCGAATAGTACATTTTTCTATACATATAGCATTAAGAAATTTGTTTGACAACATTCTATCACTACACAATATTTGTATTAAATCAAATTTGAAAGTTACTACTAAATTTTACAAAGTTAACGTGGTATACTATGATCAGTTAAACCAATGAAACTTGAGAAACTTTGTTTTGCGTACGAAAAAAAGTTTTAATTAGTAAAAATAAATAAAGTAGTAATTTAATTTCATGGTTAAATAACCAATTACTTTGAATACCATAATACCATTTTTTTCTATAGTCTGTTATTTTAACTTATTATTTTAATACTTAAAGAAATAAAAAATCTTACTAATTGTATATAAGATATTTATATAATATCGTATTTGTATAGAATGTGATAAATGTTTAATGTAACAACAATCGTGTTGATTGAATTAACATAGTTTTCATTAATTTGCAATCTGAGTGTGAAGAAAACAACTTTTAAACTACAAACTTATGCATTAGAAATAAAATTATTTTATCAAAATAAAGCCACTGCTAATTGATATCAGCATGTAGCTTCCTCGTATAGTTCTTATTTCTGAATTTGTATAATATTCATGGTACTATTATGTAAAATGTGTTTTTACATACTGCGTTTTATATTGTGATTAAAGTAATTAGTAAATACTAATAGAAGTGGCTTGGAATCACAGAAGTGCACAATAAGATAACGCAATAAAATGTGTATGTATTACTATAAATATCGAAAATTAATTCTAAATATATGAAAACTTGTAAATTTAAATTTTTGCGTACTTGAGAATAAAACATAATTACAATTGTAATCAATTAATAATTATAAATCTCTCAATATAATTATAACGTAAATTGAAACACTGTTTTAGGTTTCTGTTTATTCAATTATTTTCTACTTGTGTATATGTCTCATTTATTCATTATCACAATTTTTTCACTCAAAAATATTGATAATTTTTTTAAATATGAATATTTTAGAAAATTGACTACTTTCGCGGTAACTTAAAAAAATCAAGAGAACTGAGCAAACTTCATACAAGAAGATAAATAAATTTATGCTTTACAAATCATCATTTTACATGCATAGTTATAACGGTAACATTAAAAGAAAAATCTGATTTTGGATAATCAAAAATTGACTCTAATTTAAAAGCATTTAAAATGGTTTAAATTCGCGGAAATAAGATAATTCTAAAAACACGTCGATTGAGTTGGAATAGAGTCCAATCGGTTTGATAAAACCAAAGATACAAGATTACCGCATATACACGCACAGCCATAGACATTTTTTAAAAATCACATATTTTGAATCCTCAACTGTCAAAAGATCGATAAAACTCTAATTCAGACATTTCTTTTACTATCATAATCCTATCTGTACGAGTGATATCTATAATTCTCTATTAACCGAACCCCATAAATTTTATTGGTAAAAGAATAGTTTTTTTATAAATGGAAATATCCATAAGTTTCCTAAATCCTTATAGTTTAGTATTTGTAGCATTTAACACCCGTAATCAACAAAAATATCTGCATAATTAAGAAAATTATAGTATAGAATATTGCTACCGGAAATTAAATTATAAAATTTACTTATAATAACTGGAAAATAGTCAAATAAAGTAGACAGTTTTTAACAGGAACTGGAATGTTTTTTCTTAATAAAACGATCCGATATGGACATAAACTTTAAATTTACATGGCTTTCCTAATGGACTTGTATAAATGATACAAAAGTTTTTCCTAAAATTAGATTATCATATATTGTTTTACCGCATTAAATTCCTCACTTTCAAGATATATTGAATATTATAAGTTTATTGATAGAAAATATTTATTGTATCAATTTTTATCTAAAAGCAGTGAACCATATTTCTCAAGCTAATTTTTTTATTTCGAATCTAGTAGCTGATGTAAAACGGTAAGATTCATAGTTTAAATGTAGAAAGTTAAATTCTCGGTAAAAAACATTTCGCATTGCAAGATAAAAACGATATGCATTTTCAGCCAAGTTTTTGCTAACGTAGATAGTTATATGTCCAAATATCTTTTCGATTTCTACTAAGGATGATTAATGAATGATTTTAACTACGCGTTACTTCAGTAGGGATAAAACTGAAACTTAAATTTGAATGTACAATATAATTAAAAAATAACCTATTGTAAATAATAACTATATTAAGAGTAATACGCATAATCTTCAAAGTATCCCTATACTTTCATAAAATATCTATCCAAAGCGCGCACAAATATATTGATAATAATAGAAAAATTACTTGTTTCCATAGTTATGATACGGTCTTTTACCGCAAAGGAATCAATAAATTGCAGAACCGCGACCGAAGGAAAGAAAAATGAATGGAGGTGTACGCGAACAAAGTTACTCCTGTCGCAAAGTTGATGCGTAATTAAATTTTGTGATAAGGTGAACTTGAACCGGTGGATGGAGGGGGTCAATCCAAAAAATCAATTGCTCGCATCAAAGCTCATTAAAGCATCGTATCGTCACTTTGATTAAAACTTTCAACAATGAGTTTCCAAATTGTCGGCAACTCCGCAGCTGCCTCGGTCGTTCTCGCGTCGTTAATGCGTGTATAATGGCGAGGGCCGATTTCATTCGCGGCAACTTTAACGGTACACGTGTTGCCCAAACCGAGTGCACTTGAATATAGCGAATTGATTTCTGACTCTCAAGTTTATTCGACTGAATTATTGATGCTGCATCGAGACTTTTCGACTAATCTTAAAAACATTTATTTCAACAAATTTTTATTTCGAAAATTTACTTTTATGCGCTATGCATACTGTAGTTCTATAACTATACATTTTTATCAATCGTTATATCAATAATTATTTACTGAAATATTAGTCATCTGAAAGAATCAATAGAGTGAACTTGATTGTAATACTTGTAGACATGAATATATATTTAACAAAACGTACGTCGAAAAGGTTGAGAAACACATGGCCTACATGTAAAGGACATTTTGAAATGTATTTTTGAAAGACAATCATGGTAAATTCAATTAAAAAAGGGATATTGTTTCTAAATGTTTAAATAAAGCAAATATGCGCAGTATAGTGAACAATGACACCGTTGATATTTGTTAGCCTGCAATCTAGATAATAGAGAGCCAATATCATTAATATACCAACTAACATGTCAATTTAAATTACGGTATTATAATATTGATTTTGTGCGTATGAGCATTATTTAAACGAGAAAAGTTGGTCGAAACTCGTAATGTCGTTAATGAAGATTATATATATAATTTTCATGGCAGTATGTGCTTGGGTCCGATTACCATGATCCGATGAATAATAGAAACTGTGAATTCAAATTGAAATTAAGTGGTCTGGTGTACGTTAGGTTCTGTTGACCTACATCTATCCTAAAATCAAGTATCTACTAAAATAGAGATATCTTGTAAACGATTGTATACTCAAAGCTTTACGGAAGCTTAACAACAAATAAACTATTTTAATCTTTTATCGAACAATTTACAAAGGCATTACTTTGCAACTGAACCATTAAACAAGCTTTATTCGATGGAGATGCGATTAAATTTCGCGATCGTTAAACTATCGGAATACTAATATTCTTTTACGGCGGATATAATTACTTAGAACGTTTACTAAATATTCAAGAATAATGATTTTGCAACGCAATAATATAGTTAAACGCGCACGGTATAATTATGAAAATTAAATCCCAAATTTGTGGCGTGGAAACTATAAGGATAAATGTCTACATTCATTCAGAATTCTTATCTTTTTAAATTAAACTAACTTGCGTTACAGGATATAAAGGAAGATTTTATTTCGTAAACTTAGGTAAAACTTCTTAAGAAGTAAAACGAACCTTGTACCAAAAAAGTAGCTTACTAAAGAGCACTAAGAAACTTAGTAAACGAGAAATAACCAAGTATATTGCCAATCGGTTGTCGACTACAAATTTACTGCTACGCCCTAAAATTTATTCTCAATCCCAATTTATCTCGTATTTTACAAACCTAGTTTTGATTTATTATTGATTTAACCTAGAAGTAACTTGAGAACTTTAGTCTAACTTGGGGAAAGGGAAATTAGAAGACACTGCTTTATCCGTCTCCAGTAAATATACGTGTAGCGATTTCTCGGTGATAAATAGTACACATTTTTAACTAACGTATGGCGATCAAACAGATTTTTCTATTAAGAAATCTAAGAGTTAGTTAAGTGCTCATATTAACGAATAAGTAAGCGAACTTGCAGGTCAATTGGTTTAAAAGAGATTCTTTGTAGTGAAAATAAGTTATACTAACACCTATATTTTAATATGAATATTTTATGTTGAAACGTTGTACAAAGTAAACTTGATTTCAATATTAAAATTAAAACTAAGCGTGGAACAGGGAACCTTCGTATCAACCCGTAAGATTTTCGTAAATTATCACGAAAATGGTAACAATTCACCTAAATATCACAATCTGATTGATAACAAAACAGTTATCACGCGATGCGGACATAAAAAGAAGCATTCGAAAAGTAAGATTTGATGAGGAAATCGATTTCTCAATGAAAGATCAGTAAAAAGAGACAAGTTCCCTCGTGTTCACGCCCTTAACTTGTTTATGAGCGGCTCGTGAAACTTTGGGCAACCCCCGAAAAAGAAACAAAAGAAAGAGTCACGCTCGCGCGCCATCTGAATTGGTGAGATAACGTCGGGGGCCGGTTCGCTTCCCGATCGATAAAGTTTTATCATTACGTTGCAACGGCCAGCTTAAGCTCTTTTAAATGTTTGACTCAATTTTGATCCTACCTCCCTGGGAAGTTAACGCGTCAGCTTTTGCGCATCCGCCTTGCCCTTTATTATCTGATCGAACTAATAATAATGATGGATTCGGGGAGATATTGCATCTCTTAGACTACTACCTCGTAAAAATTGTATGACGTACATAAAGAAGGTAAAAGGCGTATCTAAATAATCGGTGTCATACTTTCTTGTAACTTGTTTCTCTTATAGGTATTTCAGAAGATATACTTGTGTTTTTTAATTTTTGTAAATATTGTATTTAATTCATCCTCGTCAGCGGGAAAAGAGAACGTTACCAGTTTAAACATTTAATGCTTCATTGATTTAATTGAATTTCATTTTATTTTTTATTTATATTTTAATACATAAGTCGATTAAATGAAATACGTGGCGCTTTTAGTTAATAAAATAAATATATAAATTTATTTGATAAATTATAAGTTGTATATTAATTCATTAATCAAAATACTTACATTTCATTATAATTTTACTTAAATGACAAAAGTTCAGCCGGAAGTTTTCCCCTCCTGAGTTTTCGACTTTTTATTACTTACAGAAAAGTTATCGTCATATAGTTCGCAATAATTACAAAGTTATTATAACACTCTAACCTACATAAAATATTCACTTTGTAATTTAACTAATTAAAAAACAAAGCATAATTTACATTTAAAATATCCTTTTTTTACTATACAATACCATCATAAATATGTAATTTAGACCAATTGAGAAAAAGAAGAGTTTTCAACAAGGATTAAGACTATAATCTAATAAATATCTATTATATAATACTAATAACATAAAAGTTTTTTTCTTCTCAACGTTTTCATTAGACTTCATACGTACCCATGTTTTTTGAAAATACACTAGCTCATTAATTATGAAGTCAAAAGTAAGTAATTGTACATAATGGGTTCCTATAAAATAATGGTGTACTACAGTTAACAAAACAAAAATTAAATAATGAATATCTCTAAGCAGATTACAGTAAAATTTAATAAACATTCTATATGTTTACTGTACAATATAATATTGATCAATGTATGGTCTCAAATTATCATTCTGCTTTATCTTTTTAATTTAAAATTAATTATAATTGACTCATACCTTCTTAATTATATTATCTCAAATTCTTCAATTAATCCCTAGTAGAAGTATTCGAAAGTCACTCGGGAGTCCTTTGCTAATTTCTTTATCATTGGCTAGTTTTTTCAAAAATGTCTTGCGAAGAAAGCGATCTATATTTTTATTTTCTTGGATAAAAAACTCGATAAGGATTGGCCAATGCATAAATATATGTAACACAAACCGGCTTGATGAATAAAAAAGTTTACTGAGGATGATGAGCCTTAGGATGGGTATTATTCGGTAAATCTAACGAATAATTTGAAATTAGTTATTCGGATATCGAGAGATAATGCATATATTGCTATTTATACTAATTGTAAGTACACGCGTGCGGAATCCACCCCTAACCTCAGTTCAATGTTTGTTTCAAGTTAGCTGCCACATCCATTTAATTTTTTCATTTAAGTTTATTAATGTAGGATCTTAATGAGGACACTCTCAAGTGCAAGTGAAAAAATAGGATTGGGTTTGTGTCTGTGTTATTGTACGTCTAATTTTATCTTTTATATTCTCTGATAATACACGTATTATGCTTTCTTTTCTGCATTCCTTTTCCATAGTTTACAACACTATACACTATGTTATTTATTTACACAACTATAAATATATTTTTTAATAAATACATTACATGGTTATAGATTTTTAAGTTATTTAAATAATATGTATTACTTGCATACTTGTTTACCTTTTAGTAATTTTTTGAGGTTTTAATAATTTTTTTTGTTTGTTTGGTTATAAACTACATGCTAAACGATGCATGTATTATTATAACACTTTAACACGTATCGCCGTATTAATACATGCAGTACGGTACTTGTCAAAGATTCAGTGTAACTGACAGCGGTCACAATACGTCTCAAATCTTAATTTGACCAATCCTTCCGTAGCCCTTCAAAAATTTTTATTTTAATTGTTAGCCAATAGATTTTTCTAATAATTACTGCACTGTCAAGTCAAACTAGGCAATTATCTACCAGGGATGTAACTTTACATTAACAAATAAAAACGTGCTTAAGGGGACAAACCTGGGTTAAAATTGAAAAAGAACTATACAATATTAATAATTAATAATTTTTTTTATAACAAATGAAAACATTTCTTAATTTTTTACAGAAACTATATTATTATTAACTTTTATTTTTAATTTTTTGGCCAATTTATTAGTAACCAAACTATTTTAATTAATTATGAGACTCTGTAGTCTGATTTTTTTTCCATAATGGGTTTACTGCAAGATATCTCAGGAAACACTTTATCGAATAGACCGAAATTTTAACAGTCACTTTTAAATATGATTTTAATCCACTTGAGTGAAACAGAATTTCAATAAAAGTCTAAGTGTTTATTTAAAAACATTATTTATCTGTCTTTTACACAATTTTTCAATTTTTAAAAATAATTTGATAAGAATAATTTTTTATTACAATATTAACACAGTCTATTCTATTTTATTAGATTATTCAGCCTATTTGATGAAGTGGTTTCTGAGATATCCTGCGGTAAGTCCATTATAGAAAAAAATCAGAATGCAAAGTCTCATAATGAATTAAAATAGTTATGTGACAAATAAATTGGCCAAAAAATTTTATAATAATTGTTACAAAAGAATTATCAATTGTTAATATTAAATAGCTTTTTTTCAATTTTAATCTAGGCTTGTCTCCTTAAGTATTATAATAACATTTTATCTAGCATATTGACTAGAAAAATATTATGATTTACTATATTAGTACATAATACACTTAGTGGTGTTTGCGTTATTTTTTAGTTTGTTGAGTGCAAACTGCACTAACTTCAATTTTGAGCATCAAACAAAGTTAAACGCATTACGCGATCTCACTAAAATCAGCCAATGACAGAGGTTTAAAATTAAAAAAGTAAGAAAATAATCCGTTCTCAATAACCGTGTGAAAAATCCGAAGCTCCACCCTAAAATCGTGGGCAAGTTGAGCAATACTAGGCTAAGCTCTATCTCTCTGTCTCTGTCTGTCTCTCTCTCTCTCTCTCTCTCTCTCTTTCTCTCTCATGGGGTCGTTACTGCGAAACTTTCGCAGAAACTTCCTGGGGAAAAAGCGCTTGGTCGTTCTGTATTAATCAATTTGACCTCGCACTGCGCTGATTCATACATTTTGTCATAGCTTCGTTTACATGATTTTAATTTCAATTGTATCCAAAGGATTTTAAAATATCAGAAGATGCGATATGATAATATTTAAAGGAATTTATATTCGCATAACGATATGAAACAATAACTTGTCAAAACATTTTTACTTTTGTTTATTTTGTTTATACAATAGTTTATTTTATCTTATATTATTTTAACTTGTACAAACAAAATAAAAATCAATACTACTTCTTTAACCATTAAACACTAAATATGTATTTAGAACTTCATTTGATTAAATCAAACGTTTCTGTTTTAGTAAGAGCAACAATTGAATAAAGGTAATATAATGCTTTATCCACAAACTGAAGCTTTGTTAAAGGTAATGTAAATAAAATTACTATGATCATGTTATATTTGTCTAAACCTGTAAACATATGTATATCTCTAAATATATTATATGCATATATCTAAATCTATTCTGTATATCCACTTTCCACAAACAATGCTCACTTTTTGTACTCTAATTCATAATGGAATCGTCCATATGTTGTATAATCATTGTAATTTTATCAATAGATTAAAAATTTTATCTTCATGAATTGAAAAATTTTTCTTAAATTAAAAGCTTGACACAAATACACGTAAAGTGTCAGAATAGTTTTTTTAATTACTACTTTTTGCTAATTTGTCAAGAAGTTTATTATTGCATTATTCATCACTGTTAAAAAATAAATCATTATATGCATTATTTTAATACTTAAAAAAAAACGTTGACATGACACAAGCACCTTTTCCTTAAAATTAAATAAATCTTTTACTTCATACTAGTTTATTTTAAATACGATTGTTCATGTCCATATATTACATATACATGTGCGATATATATACATTTAACCCAAGTTTGTCAAATGAATTACGCAACATCATGAAAATCAACGGTATTAAATTAAATCATATGTACTACATCTTCCTATAATTATGTTAATGAAAGATAATATTAATTATTTGATTAGCCGGTTTTCATCACCCAAAGTTAAATAGCTAGGGTATATTTAATTAACGAATGTCAAGAAAGGTAAAAAGAGAAAAGTGGAGGTAAGAAAAAAGGGAAGATAATAGAACAGCTAAATAGAACTCATCTTCTTTTAATCCGATCGATAATATTACTGGTGAACGTGAGAATTCTCGTATGTAAAAAAAAAGGCGCGTACGTTATTATTGACAACATTTTAATTACGCTATGTTCTTAATGAACAATTAATAAACCTAAATTCTTATCATATTTGTATTGAATTTAATATTGAAAAAGTTCATGTACTAAGTTATTGGATTTCTCTTTACTGTTATATGACAGTATATAATTGAATATTTTGACGTGGAAAGAATGAAGCAGTTGATTCAAACCGTAATCACAGCATTCATTTTTCATCAGTTTCATTTAACTGTTAAGTATATTTTTGATAAATTGAAAGATTATTAAATGAGAAAGACTCAAGGAATATTTATATTTAAAGTTTCTAATGAGTTTTGTACCTACATGGAATCAACCCAATTCTGCAGCGACCCACTTAAGAATCTTGCGAAAATTTATTGTATTGTCACTGGTTATTATTATACATACATAACTACAATTTCTTGTATATTTATCTCATTAGTTGTAAGTAAGTACTGTCATTATTGTTATTTATAGAAAAGTAACATGTTAATGGAAGTATAAAAATACATTGTAATCTTAATTTTCTTAACAAACACGAAAACCAGTTAAATATTATGAGTGCAATGTACAGTTGTTAAAATAATAAAAATTACGTTATTTTATAGGCGAATCTTCTAATGAAAAATTAATTCGATAAACAAATGTATATGTAGCGAGAGCAGAATTTTGAAAGAATATTCATTTTTAGGAAGCAATAAACCAATTCAGAAGTATATTAAAACTAATTGCCTCAAGAATTAAATGAAACGAAATGAACTTTATACCTATGCATAGATGTATAAGTAATATAAAGCGAGAGAGTTGGAATCGCGAGAAATGGGTGAATTCGGGTGAATTCATATTTTATAGGATGAAACGCAAAGCACTAAATAACAATGACAAATTCGACAATATTTTTATATCACTGAGAAATACTATCAACAGGTTAACCAATTCGGTTCTTCAACAGAGTGGTAGAACATTGTTGAAAGTTTTGATCGAAGCGGCAGTATAACGGTTTAATGCACTTTGACATTTGTAATTAACTTACAATTTGCAAATACGCTATACCCTCAAATTCAAAATTACCTACAATAAATAGTGATTTCACGATTTAATTTATTTCTTCATTTATTTATTTAAATTTCGTACACAACAACTCAGTTGTTTCATATAACTTTATAAACTACATACAAATGGTTGAAACAATATTTGTGAAAGTCCTTATTCGTGTTGTTATTAATAACGTTTGCATAGTTCATACAAATTATAAAGTTACAAATTGAAGCTTATAATTTCAGTAAAATAACTAGATTAAATTCTTAATGTACGGTTACTGGAATGGGCTGTAAAAACTTCTTTTAAAAATATAAAAGTAATTCCAATACAACGAGGAAAATGTACAGTTGAATATTTATCCAGGGAGATCTTCCGTTTTATCGCGAAGTTTAAATTTCTATGCAAAAAAGAATAACACTAAAGAATTATTAACGATTTTTGCGTGCAATATCATTATTAACTTCGTAGCAATATAATTTATAATGAAAGTAAGACATTTATGAGGTTGAAAACAAAATTAATATTCAACGATCAATAATTTAGAAACTCAACAAAAAACGGAAAAAATGAAAGACCGTATTACCGTAGAACGGATAAGAAAAACGAGTTTTATACGTATAGGAAAAATCCATAACTTTTGTTTTCCGATCCTAATACTGATAACTGCGTTACTAATACAGAATTTATGTACAAATCAATTGTATTATTTTCTTACTTAGGTAAATCTCATTTTATACTATACAATAATATTACAATTTGAAATCGTTAGGTTTACATTTAATATGCTCACTTTAATTAATAAACATAATATCCTCAGGATTATTAAGAAATATATTTCAAATTACCCAATAATATTTTAAACAGTTAATTACATTTACAACAATATAAATTTGTAATCACATCGTGCTTTAGTCATTAAACAGATTAGACCGATTAAGATATACTTTAGAATTAAAATAACAAAATAGGCAAGACCGATAACAGCCGTTACCGAGCCATTATTAGAAAAAATTACATGTAAAGACGATGAATATTAAACCAAACTAAAAGACGATTACAAGAAATTTCGAATAAATTTGGAGGATAGGCCTATACGAAAAAAAGTCAAGTGTAAATGACCGAACACTAAAGTAAAATTTACTAAAAGCTGAAGTATAATATTTAATGCAGCGTTATACTATTTGTATTTAAAAAATTTAAAACATATTTATAACTTTATTCCTAGCGTAACACCTGCTTCTGGTTTAACGAACATACAGTGAGTAGTGCCTAGGAGATAATCAAATTTCATAAAAAATCTATCTGTATAATATAATTATATTCTACTTCGTATGCATGACAACGCTCATCAAATACGATTGATTTTATAGGTATTATACATTGTTGTGTATGAAATAGCTATAGGTATAAAGAGTTTGTACACGGTACATCAAAACACCCGTCTCTACGATTTTCGATTAACACAGCAAAAAGAGTTCAGTTCTTTCAAATTCATCAAATGATTATATTTACCAACCTTACTCTATAAATAATTCATCCTAAAACACTCAAGTAAACATTACTGTAATCTAAATCTAAATATTAAAATTTAAAAAAAAATTTTTTCAATACTCTTAATAAAATAAACTAAACCATTGTATTAAATATTACTTACTTCATAATAAAATAAAATTGACTCTAGAATGAAACTAGAAGTTAGCATAATTATATTAACTTTTGTTATAAATTTTACTATGATACGATTGCATTTTCGAAAAAACACGAAACTATATAATAGTAATATTTATAAAAAGTTTGCCATAATTTTGACTGCGCTGTCACAGTAATTTATAGATTGTTGATAAAAAAAAATCAGAACTACCGTGTTTTAAGGTATATTTTAATGAGAAGATTTTCTGAACATAACTACCATTATCTCAAGTTATTTATTAAATATTGACATCTAATAATGTAGCATCAGATAAGAATGTTATTATAGTCGACATAGGAAAGGAAATAGCTCAAACTTTACTGTAGAGTGTGAAGTTACTAAAATTAAATTGAAAGCTGTATTCTAGCGTGAAAATGAACGAAAGAAACAGTTGTTTTATACATGCTGAGCCATAGGAGCGGAGCATCACCCATCGGGTATTCGAGATCGCCACAACGTAGACCATGGTAAACAAATGTCAACGAAATGCAGGGCAAGAGACGATGAGTCCACGGAAATGGCTTCGTCATAACTCGATTTCGAAGTATACACTCGGCAAAGAGACATTGCGATAACAAGGTCGAGCACATCCCTGCAGGGATTCCTACGTTACCAACGAGCGCGCGCACATCCGTATAGAGAGACGCGAGTCGCGCAGAGGTTTATAAATAAAATAAGTGAGTGAACGTCGATGGACTCTGAGCGAACGAAACCAACACTGTCGAGGTTCCTCTTTCGTCTCTTTCTTTTTCACTTTATGCTTCAGAGCGCATCGCTGTACGGTAATTACATAGGTTGCACCGAAATGTTTGGTCGGTCGTTTGCCGATTGGAGATCCAGTTCAATTAATTGGGGGGCTGTTACCACCTAGACTGCGGGGACGGATAATTGACTGATTTTGAGATTTCCTCGTTTTGCAATGCAATTCCAATCATTATGCAATGCCAGTCGAACAGATTTTTTATCATACGTATTATTGGGCGGTGGCCGTGTGATTTAAGGATGATTACCGGCGTCGAACAGGTTTTGCATCATTTTATATATTCTGAATGGAAATACTAAGTACAATACTCGTAAATGTACAATAGAAACTTTTACTTTTATTAAATATGCTTATATAACATCAATAACTTACAACAGTTTATGATATAGTTCAACGTTTAGAAAATCATTATACACATTTTGTCAAATCTATTGTTAAACACATATATTATTACATTTCCATTAATTATTACATTACTATTACAATAAGTAAGCAATAAAACAATTAAGTTTTATTTAATTAAACATATTATACAGTATATTCCTACGGCTACAAAATTGAAACGATTAAAATATATTGAATACTAATATAACTATTGCGTAATGCACAATCGTTAATTATTTGAATTCAAGTAATAACAAAATCAAAATAAATGAATACGTGAGTATATAGCTTGCAATTTCTTTGAAAGCTGCAAGGTACGTAAACACTAAAAGCAATGATTTATTAAGAATTCATTGTGTTATTTACGGTATTTGCGCAATTATTTACTTTTCACTAAAGACGCTCCGTTAAGTCGCATTATTAAATCGATGCGGAAACGAATGTGTGTAATAAAAAGGGCAGGTAGTTAATAAAGTGTTATACATGTAGAATTCAGAAGGGTGAAAAAAAATCAAAGACAATTTACCTGCCATCTCCCCAAGGAAACAATGTGTAACTGAATTTCTCGTATCCGATCCAAAATATCTGTATTCTGTAAATAAAGCAATAACGAAACATTGTCATTTTTACTTATGATCGATGCAAATACAGAAAAAAAGTAAAAAGCAAGCGGCAATTACTTACATTTGGATCATCTTTCAGCTTGACCACGCAGACCTGTAACATAAAAATAATGACACGATGAAGTTTTTTTTAACAAAGCAGTTGATCCAACGTTTTTTCAGATTTATAGAACTGTGTGTATCTTAGTATTACAATAATACGAAGCAGAAATAAAAGTTTGTTGAAAACAAAAAGACATTTGCAATTTATTAAAGGTACGACAATGAGTACATGGAGAAAAATTTCTGATAAATTTTACCCTGCTGTTCTAGTAAAACTGGGACGAAAGACACAGCAGGATAAAAAATACCCAGTTTTGAAATAAATTTTAACCGATCAGCAGGGTAATTATTTGAAAATTGGGTATTTTTTACCCTGCTGTGTCCTTTGTCCCACCTTTACTAGAACAGCAGGGTAAAATTTATCAGAAAATTTTCTCCGAGTATATTTTAATGAAATTGTTTGTAATATTGCAATATAAACAATGTTAATCTTATGTCTTATTTGGAACCTACGTCAGTAAAATCCTCAGTCATTTTTTAAGAGGAGTGAATATATATTGTCTAATTTTACAACTCAACTATCTGTAGAATTGGAAAAATTGTAAAAATAAAAATGTTCGACTGAGTAAATCAATCGTCGTTTCTAAATTTAAACATCGCGGCATATACGTAACAAATAATTTTTTATAATAAACTCTGTTCTAGCATTTATAAAATAAACAATAAATAAAATATCATGAATATTAAACAAAAAAAAGTAAATCAAAACTTTTGAATAACAGAACTAAAGAAAAAACGGAACAATCCTGTATTGATGTTACATAAACTTTTTGAGCCCAATGCATCAATACAGGGATACGCGGATATATGTAAAAAACAAAAAACGAATTGAACCAGCCTCTGTAGCTCAGCTTCTTTGCGAATTAAACGGCTGTGTTCGACTTGGTTGGATTAAAGTGAATCGGGGCAGTTACAAAAAAGAAACAATTCACCGTGCGCATGACTTTGAAATGCATTTTAAGAAAATCGAAATAAAAATAAGGGTAAGAAAGAATGAAAGAAGTTTTAACATGAAATTCAATTTCATAACTCTTATTTAGCGAAACAAATCCTTTATTTCTTTAGCGATATTCTTCACTGAATAAGGATGTATACTCTTAGGAAAAAATAATAAATAATTAAAATATATTAGTAAATGTCAACTGTTAAAATACGTAATAGCTACGCACATTTCCTATCTGTTAAAGAAAAATATATGTAAAAATAATATCAATTTAAAATTGTATTATTAAATTTAATTTATTTCCTTTAATGAAATAAATTAAGATTAAAAATTATTACTGAATTAAAATATTTGATTACATGAACGTTAAAAGAAAGTAAGTTATTTTTATGCACTATTTTTACCACCGCAATTTTAATTAACTATCCTATAAAAAAACAAAAGACTAAATGTACACATAATAATATTCTTGTTATTTAATAATTTTCCCTGATATAAAGATTAAAATAATTAATTAATTTAATGTGTAAAAGCAAAGGTTAAATAGCTTCTACCTTAATTTTAAAAAAGCTTTTAAAATGATATCTCGAATTGTAAAATAATTATCAGTTTCTATGCAGTTAAAAGTTTCATCTTGATTAATTTCAATGTAAAATAAACATTAATTTAATGGGAATTACGAAACTTCCAAAGCGCATTTCACCAACTCGAATTAAATTAGAGTTTTCCGGGTTTTTACGGTACTATCGCAAAATCTAGTTCCGTATAAAACTCGATGAAAATTATCAAAAATCTTTGGCTCTACTAAACGAAAAAGATTGTACCCGAGCAAGAAATTAAATAAGGACAATGCGTATAATCGATCTATATCAATCATCTGCGTCTTTATTCTCGTCGACAATTGAGTCCATCATCTGCAGAAGGTAAATATCGATATTCAATTAGTATACAACAAGATAAAGTGCGTGAGGTGTTAAATCACGCCGTGGTTCTCGAGAGACAAAACGATTAGCAACTTGCTTCACGGGAAAGGATTACGAGTTCACCAAGTGCGGAACACGCAACGGGGGGAATCAGTGTTGTTTGGTGAATTTTCCCAGGTCAAGAGAATACAATAGGGAGCAAGATCGTTTGGATTTTGGTTCGTTCAATAAATTTTTTGTAATTAACCTCGATTTATATCGAGTACCACGCGAAAAGAAAAAGTGAATAGAATTCGTGTTTGAGTGAAATAGTATAAGAGGCGAAGAATAACGCGGTGATTGAGATTATGTATGTATGGTTTACTACACACACATGTTAAAAATATTCATTATTGTACAGATAGTTTCCCACACAAATGCGTTAAATTATGAATAATTAATTATTTTCTAAATGAAAATATAAACTTTGATTAAAGTTTTAAAGTTATATTATTATATTCTTCTTTAGCACAAGAGAAAAAAGATTTTACAATTTTTATTTTTGTACAAAAAAACATTTCTACATAAAAATAAGTTTCATCCGTTTAAAACTTGATGTATAACGTTGGCGTGGTAAGTTATATTTTCAAACAGGGGATCATAAACATTTTACAAAATAAAGAGGGAATATAAAATGTGTATTACATTTAAAGAAATATATTTACTTCTAGACTACTCAAAATTTATATTTATTTCTTAAACTATTCAAATTTTTATATACCGTTATAACTCAAACATTTTTTATTGCATACATTATTTAATATTTTGTTTGAAATATCGTAATCTCAAATTTTTAATACAAGCTTAAATTGTTTTACATATCTCGACGATAATATATACAATATTAAACTTTATTTTGTATTACAAATTTAAAAAAGATAATATAATATGTGAATATCTACTTCCAATATCTAAAAACTATTTATTAACATTTTTAGTAACTGACTTATAAGAAATTTTCCAAGTTAATTTAAGTGTGTCCTATTTCCTCAATGTACACATACACGTACCACTGAACGGATATGAAATAAAAAGAAACGAAAAGAAAAATGGTTTACCATTATTTAAAATAAAGAGAGAATTGACCAATTTGATCGAATTGTTTGTTACGCGAACTCTCCAATATTGTAGAAACATTTTACTTCAAGAGAATTATCTAACGTTGCTTTTTTATTATGGATATAAAATAGTTATAAGATAATTTATACATTGATTATACTACGTTCATGTTTCTACAAAGTTTTTAATAGAATTTTTTGCGAAGTAAACGTGTAAATGTAACTTTCAAAAAGTTTTACTTTCTAATAGTTATGGCAATCTTTAAAAGAAGTTACGCGACAAATTTATTTTTCTCAAAAAAGTCACTTAGCAGTATACCAACTATACAAAATAGATTATTTAATTTATATGGATAAAACAAAACATTTTTTTCGCAATGAACATTAATTTGGGAGTTTTTCCAATTTTATGTCATACAGAAATAATTAGCATCTCAAATATGTTATTTTAAACGACGGTATATAGGTAGCAGTTTTTTTTGTGGATAAAAGCCATGAAACGCTAGCTATACTGAAATATCGAGTGGTACTAAGCATTGATAAAATACTCAATAAAACAGTGACTGTGTAGATACCGAATCCGACATTAAATTTCAAAAGTCAGTATTACTAATTTGAAATATGCAATATGCTACATCGCTATATATATATTTGCGTGCACGCGCACACGCACGCGCGGCTGCGCATTCTACGTAAAATTATCAATTCACATAATTACTGTCTCTGCGGATATAAAATCAAAGTTTTGATGTACACATATCGGAAAATGTATCAGAAATATACGTATTTGTATATACACAGACGTATCCGAACGAAAGCTTATTAAAAACAACTAAATTAAATTGAAACTTACACACTCTGAAACTTAAATTAATATATATTTAATCAGTGACACAAACAAGCTGGGTATATCATTTACCATCGCTGCGTAAGTCAATATTTTCATTAACAAGAAAAAAAAAAACTTTACAATATCTCTTCGTAATATAAAACAATGAGGTGCGCTCAGAAAGTTTCCAATGAACAGACGAAAAAAAAAATGTGATAAACTGAACGTCCCGTGGCGCCGAACACGAAACTCGGGAACGTTTTCCAATAACCTTCTTTTTCTTCGCGGACACGTGCCAAAAGAAAAATTATACGAAAAGCCCGATTACCTTTAGCATGGTCTAATCAATCTGTAAACAATGATGCCTGAACGGCAGCAGGTCCAACAACGGCAACGGTAACGACGTAGCCCAATCGATAACCGCAATGAATAATAATAATAATAATGATAATAATAATAATAATAATAATAACAATAGCAACAACAACACCAAGAATAATAATAATAAAATAATGAGAGCAGTTTGAGCCTTAGAGAAATATGGAAGAATGCGCGACGTTCGTGTATATAGTACAAGAGACACGCGCGCATGCTGCATAATCAATATCGTCCGTTTCGGCGCAAGAAAGGAAGGAAGTTGAAACTTAAGTTTAGCGCGCGCGAGAAACGCACTCGAATGGAAGAAATAAAACAAGGTTATATAGTGATAAAAGTCGCGTGGAATAGTCGGTGTAAGTAAGAAATTAATACGGTCACGTAACTTCAAATAATATACGAGCAAAAATAGTATGTTATTTCAGTATATATGTTTTGAAATTAATTTTTTGTTGACAAAACTATTTTATTTCAACAAAAATGATTAGTAATGATAATACTATTAGGACTGTGCGTGTGCGCAAAAAATTGAATATATTTATAATTTTATTTTCCACTTTTAATAATTATAAGTCCAACACATTTTTGATTTAAAATGAATATCATAGAGTAAATATAGACCTCTTTTCGCATAACATTTAAAAATTGATCTACCACTAAGCGAGTACATCCAAGAATATTTCGATGACGCGAAAGAAAATAGTAAAAGTTTATGAGTTCCTCGAAATTGCATTATTATATGAGAAAAGTTTGCTCCATTGTGTTAGACACTATATTATAAGAAATGACTTTGATTTTGAATTTGGTATTATTTAGTTTGGGGCTTTGTTGAATGGTCTCAATTATGACGGGGTCTTTATTTAAGTAATGCAACTTTTAATGATATCTTAAGTAAATTTAATTCTGCAGTCAAACTATGAAGTTTTCTTTAAAAACTTTATCGCTTTTTACTAAAGTTTCTTGCATTAACTTGATTTTCCGTGTAAAAAAATTGATGAAAAGTAATTGAACCATTTTTGATAATAAAGATCAAAATTATCGCTATAATAAACAAAGAAAAGTAAGAAAATGTACTCGTTTATATGTATACTGTACAGTTCGCTTATTTCATTCGAAAAATGTGTAAGCATTACACGAAATCATAATGCACAATTTGTAAAATGTTACATACTTTTACAAAATAAAATGGATTATGATAAATAATATTATAATTCTCATTGTTGCATTGTTAATTAATATTTTATTAAATAAATGAACCATGAATTATAGAAATGTGCGCAATAAATTAGTACACTGAATATTATCTAAAATATATTCTCGAAATTTCAACCTTACATTATTAAATATTTCTACGTGAAAATGACTAAAATGCAACAAGCGCAAAACTAAATATGTTAATTTTTGTGATTGCGCGTGATTGCGCCTTTATTCGTCTGAAATATAACTAATGTTTGTAAATTAAATGAAAAATAAAATTTAAACTTATGCAACAATAAACTTGATTAAACTTTATTTTTTTTAACTATATTTCATTACTTCTTCAAAAACAAATTTTTTACACTTGTTTTATTAATTAAATTTTGATAAAGTATTAATACCATTACAAAATTTGTTTGGCAAATTTGTGTACTACTATCATACAAATAAAAATAGATACGTATTAAAATCTGAATTATGGTATATTTATTAGAAAGTTCTTCAATCAGATTTATTGATTTTTTATAAGTACGTGTACGAGGTGTTAAAAAGTATTTATACAAATGATATGTTCAAGAAATAATAATTAGCGTTTCAAATATAAACTTAAGTTTATTAAGTTCTGTAATTTCAAATTTCTCTTCTTTTTAATAATTGATATCTCAACGCAGAAAAAAATAATTTGTGGATAATGTGCGATTTATGTGCCAGTCAATTTTTCCATTACATTTGTCAAAATGTAACTCTTCTTAGCAAAAAGAAATATTGGTTTAGAGTTAATGCATGACTATTCTTTATGAGAACGAAAATTTAAATAAAATGATGGATGCATTATCTACTAATTTATATACAACTCGCCCAAAATTTAATCCACATTCATTAGCTGTTAATATATAGATCATGTGTCGCAAATCGTACTTTTCTCAGTGCATTAATTAAAAAAATAGTATAATATACAATTTATAATAATTAAAGATGATTGTTTATTTTAAATATGCACCGTGGAATTTCCGTGAAGATGCTCACGCTCGCATTCATGATAAAATAGATTAAAGATCGACATTTCCAGAGTAGTTGATAAGGAACAAAGTTGGTGCAGCGCATAGCTCGTAAATCAATTAAGCATGAACTCAATAGAATCCCGTCAAACGTACCCCTAAAACAAACTTCACGTAAAGCCTAAAAAAGCTGTTTAATTCAATAACGACATTTAAAACCAACAGGACGTTTTTCCACGCAAAGTTCCATGGAAAGTGATAAAGCCCAACTAAGCGTAGCTAACGCCGCAACAAAAAAAAAATAAAAGAATAAAGGAAAAGAAAAAGAAAGCGAGTCCTTTCAACCATGGGGGTGTTAATGGCTTGGTTCCCGAGATCGTTCCGCGGGGAAGAGTAGAATTTCGGACGGGTTCTTCGTGGGTTGCTGAGCGCGGGGTAGGTAGTTTTATCGACTCGCTAGAGCTCAGCGTCTCTAGTGTTGCAGCGGCGCGTTTACCTTTCTCTCTCTCTCTCTCTCTCTCCTCTCGGTCAGGAGGGGAAACAACCCCCAAAAAGACGCTCGTAAGGACGCACCGACAATGTTGCTACTGAGACTATAGTATTTAGTTTTAATTAGAGGTTCAAACGTTGCTCCAGGTACGAGTCAACCTTTCTCCAACATACGGAATGCGTATATAAATGGTTTGTTATTATTTCGAGAGCTTTTGATCATTCGTTTAGCTCTACTTTGTTATTAGACAAGGTTTATCACTAAAATCTTTATGACTTTGTCAATTTTCTATTTTGATGCGATGAGGTTAACTTATGGTTACGCTTAATTAGAGAACCCAATTAGTATTCGCTCACAGTTTCCTCAACCGATTGTTCATTAATCTTTCTTTCTAGCTAATAGTTTTTAAAGTCAAATTATTCTCATTTAAGGCACGATGTTTAATTCCAACTTTTATTGATTTTACTCCACATGAACGTAATTTAGCATAGTTTTTAATATAATATACTACTATAAACATTTAATTAAATGATAACTTGAAACAATTTATCATACGTAAGTTAATTTATGAAGAAAAAGTTATGATATTATTATTACATTGTAAAAATTTGAGTATCTACATGATATATCATTAAATAATTATTCCAAACGTTCGGTTTACTCTATACAGCTCTTTGTGCATCAGTATCCCCTGATACGAAAAGTCAAAGACATCAGATATTGCATTGCTGTAATTCGGTTAGAAGTACAAAACGAGTAAAACATTGGTAAGAGGATCGCCCCAATCCTATGAGATGTGATACTTTAAAATTAAATTTTTCAAATATAAATGGAAGGAAACTAGGTTATTCCAAATGTGAGATGGAGAAACGCGCGATGTTTTGTCTTTCAATAACGACGCACTTCTATTTTGTACCAGCGTCGAAGAAGAAAGACTTTTGTCAGAATACCGACTCTAATGGGGCACTAGAAATTTTATTGGACGAATATTGCTATTCTTCTAACCGATACGATCGTGTCAACTGAACCGAATTCTAATTTGAGTACTACTTTGCAAAATATTTTATTGAAAATATATATTGAACGATTGTAATTGAATTATTTATACAGCTCAACTTCAAACTATATTCCGTGCTTCGAAATTGTCTTGTACCAATAATATATTTTAGATTTAAAAACTTTGTTTAACAGAGGCTTAAGGGATCTCTTTGTAATCCGTACAAATCCTGGTCTTCGTTGACTGATGCAGGCACCTATCCAAAGATTTGCATGGCTTTGTTTAATCACACACGTGCGCAGCCTCACCGTAAAACTCTGCCGTTGATTAGCGACACAATATAAAAATATATGGAAATTGAAAGATACAAAATAATAAAAATAAACGAATTAAATAAAGTAATTATAATACATATTCTATAAGTGTATAAATATATCTTCATATAATTGTATTATTCGCGCATTTATATCCTCTATTCTAATGTTATCGATATTCATAACATATAACGAATAGGCTTGTTTTTAAAAAAGGTTTAATACAATCTCGATTTAAAAAAAATGTTATTATGCAAATCGATAAAAATATTACTATACTAACAATGAGAGGCTCCACCCTCCGAGTCACGTATTTCGTTGCAACTTTTGGAACTGTTCTTTGGTGCATAAATGAAAGAATTCATATGAAATTCAATCTCATAAGTTGTTTGACCAAAGTTGTTCGTAGAAAATAAAAAATTGTGAAAAGAATATGCTTCAGTTTAATCGGTGATAACTCGAAAATAATTAGAGGCAGACACTCAAACTCAAATGTGGCAAAACATTCAGATCAAATAGACATGATTTGAAAAAAAGCTCGAATATCTCAATTTGAATTAAGATTTAGACAAAATCATGAGAAGTTTTAGTAATAAAGTTCAATGCATTATTTAGCCACAAATTTCGCCTGATTCTTATTTTTTCTTAATTTTTCACCAATTTGAAATACTTAAACTTCTATTTTCAAATCGTATCTGCTTGATCTGAACTTTTTACCAGATTTGAGTTTGAGAAGTGTATGCCTCTGAGTATTTCCGAGTTATTAGCAGTTAAACTGAAGCACATTTTTTCACAATTTTTCATTAACTGCGTAGAAATTTCGTCAAACAGCCTATAAGATTGAATTTCATATCAATTCTTTTATATTTATACCAGAAAAAAGTTTGCAAAGTTGCAGCGAATTCTATGACCCGAAGGGTGGAGCCCGTCCTTATACGAAATTTGTTCATCAAAGTATTACTTTACATTTGTAATGTACAGATTGATCAAAAAAGTATATTTTCATAAACATCAAAAGCAATGGACATAATAAATATCAGTATTGTCACGTGTGAAAATATCTTTATATATATTTAACTCATACGATAACAAATAAAGCATTCAACATCGTATACACACCAGTATTATAAAATATAAGTGGAACAGTCTATGTGTATGTGTATATATGTGTATCGTGTAGTTTTATAGTCAGCTTAAAAGATTTCTTTTATCGACTACAGCAGATACAGCTTTTCTTTAAAATTCTCTAAACTAATAAATTATTGTTCTACTTTTCTTTTACGTATATAAATCACAATAAAACGGAAATTAATGTGTTATAAAATTAAATGAAACAGAGCAGTCCCATAATTTTTTATATTTTTAAATCATTATATGCATTAACATAAATCGTACTGGACGAATTTCGCAAAATTTAATTTAACTCTATAACCAAAAAAAGTATTGTTAATTGTATAAACTAATTTCTTTTAGCACTAATATTGTAAATTATAAAAGCAATATACTTTATACTCGCATAAAGTAAGTGAATATAGTTACTAAATACGAATATGATTTTGTAATTAAGTTTCTTTTATCGATATCAACACAGCACTTTCGCAGTTTTTAGTTAACACAGTTACTTTTTTTGTCAAAGCTATTATTGAAATAACGTTACGTATTTTCATTGCCGCACTAAATATAGTAATATAGGTAAAACAATACCATCAAACATCTGGTGGTCACATCCAGTTCATTTTACAGTTTTGTCGATATTTCGGACTTTTGGATAGCACCTTTTTTCGAGTCAGAATACCAACTAACTTTTTTACGCAATCAAAAATTATGATGCAGTTAAGCTTCATTGATCTCTCATCTTTTAATTAAACATCGTTCTTGGTAAGCTATACAGTCTAATAGTAGAAATCTTAAAAATTACATTTCTTGTCAAACAGTTTTGCCCTTTCTTATAAATTGAATTATAATTTAATGCATATGTTCATTGCGTTAATATTTTATATTAAACATAAAAGTCGTTAATTAATATTTAATTTACAAACATTACACATTGAATAGATGTTCGATAGACAAACTTTTGAAAACTTTTAATGCAATAGATCGTATCGATCGTGACACCAAAAATAAGTAGCTTTTGTAGATTATTTTCACGCCTATCTTGAGAAATGTGATTTATCTCTCACAGTCCGATACTGCCACATCGTATCGGCCGATATTTTTGTTCCGGTGGTACCATTTTATACCACCCTAGCACGTGTTTCTCCCCGAGAGATTCGAAAGAAGGAAGAGGATTTAAAGGCAGAGTTTCTTATTTAAAATTTATGTAATTTTTCAGTGTTTCTGTGTATACAACGTTTACTGCTGAACTCTGTGTAAAAGTTTGATCATTGGATTTATTTATGTCTGCGAGTACTATAAATGCAATACTTAGAGCCAGCGATCGAACAGTTTAAATAATACAAATGAAGTTGGGTATTTTATTAATTAAATTATTACAAAGGTATAATTCGTATAATATACTGTACAATATATTTTGTACTTTGAAAGAGGATTAGTTAGATTTCGTAATTTTAAAATGAAGTTGAGATGTTTTACCAGCATATGCTAAGAGAAGAAACGTGACATTTTTTAAAAGAACGAGGTCATAAATAATTTGTTAAAATGTAAATGATATAAAAGGTACGTATTATATTTATAATAAAGTTGAAAATAACAAAAGCACTGATATCTAAGTTATGAAAAATATCGAACAAACGTAAGTAATGTTTGCATTTTCAGTTTTGTATTTTCATCTCGCGCATTTGAAAACGTGCTCGAAAATGCGGTAAAGCTTTCACATTTTAAGATAGCAAATGGAGCAAGCGTGTTAAGAAAAACTTATGGATTCGCGAAAGTCATTTTTTGGCAGTGTGCATCGAGATTAAGAAAAATTTGTTCATTATTCGAGGGAGATTTTCCTGAATTATGGTTCGTAATATGGAAACGAATTTCCACACGAAATTCAGGAACAGTCGAAAACATCGAAGTCTCAAGATATTGAAAAATAATCTCGCTAATAAGAAATTCTTTCGAATGCAACTTTGCCATTATAAAACTCGTTTATCATTCACAATATTTGAAAAATACTGCATGATTTGAATAAAATATGACTTGTAGAAGAATTTAAAATTAAAATGCAACCCACCGAAGTTTATTTCGAATAATGATCAACGAAATAAGAGAAACTAAAAATTATATTAGTATCATAGATATACGCGCAAATAGATTCGAATTTAACTTCGATCAATTTCATATAATTAAAACATAGTACAGGTTAAATATCAGAGTTAGTTATTTGCATAATAATACATAATAATTACACAAAATAAAAATATGTTATACGTAAAAAAAATTAAATAATAATTAAATAATATAAAGAGATAAATATTCCGGATACTAATCAAGTTTAATAAATCTGTTGGATGCAGTCGATAAAATCGGGCTCTGGTCGTCGCAGTATCGAAAAGTGCGGAAGAAAAGAAACGGCATTAGTATAAGACCTTGTCATTGACCTTGATATTCGCGTTAAAAAGAGAATAAAGAGACCCAATGAGCGTTTTCGCGTTAAATTTAATCGTCGAATGCAAAAGAAATGCGTTAAGACTTTTTTCCTTTCGATAATGAAATACTTGTAATCTGAAGCGCCTACACGTGGACAACCTTGTCGTGCATTGATTTCTCATTCCCACTATACAGCGATCGTCCGGGCTCGTCGTACACTTTTTTTTACTCCACGATTACTTGTGGCTTTCACTTTGAAAAATCAATATTATATTATTGATTACATAGCCATAGAATAACTTGTACCACAGGAAATTAAGGAGTATTCTAAAATTTGCATGGTAATTTAAAATTAGTTACAAAATAGAATATACCGTCGTTTGAGGTTCTAATTTTAGCTCTAAATAGTGTATTACACTAGAGTTCTATAATTTCCTTCTATAATTTAAGCTTGAGTATTGTTCTACATAAAACGACGAATTTTATATGTATTATGATAATAAATTTAAGTATAATAAATAGCTATTATATTAATTTGAAAAATTCATAGTATATAGAATATTATAATTTCTAAAACTATTTCAGAAAAGCTGGATTAATTATGTTCAGCACAACCGTTAAATTATTAAATTCCATTTTTCCAAAGCTTATTCATGGTATGATAGCACACAGCTTGTTACATGAACGAAAATGATCAAAGTTAAATTAATAACATCTTTATTGCAATTAAGATGAAATTTTGAAACGGAATTTTCTTTTATTATGTCCCACATGAAATATCACAATTATATTTGAAGAAGCATGAAAGGTAACTAATTTTAAGCTAAGATAATATATGTAATTCAAACGATATAACACAGAGTAACTCAATTATCTACTAAAATTGTGTTTCTCATGAATATTTGTCTTCTTAGAACATTATCATATCATTGTACGCAAAAAGGTAAAAGAAAATTTTTATAAAAATTCGTTAATTTTTAAAAATTGATATTATTATTTATATAAATGAAAAATACATGGTTTTTTTAACTATTCATATTAATAAAAAAACGTAATAATTACTCGTTAAATAAATTGGTAATAATATTAAAAGACAAAAATGTTGTTAAATTCACTACAAGCGTTGTTATTCAAATTTACAAAAAAATGGATAGCTAAATAACCATGATTAACCTAATATTTTTAACAATACTTTGTAGGAAAAATGATTGACCTACAAGAAACGTTACATTGTACTCCATAAAACAGCTCGTATGTTATTTTCACAAACTTAATACTATAATAAGCCCTCTGAATGAAAGTAAAAGTTCTTTTTGTGAAAGTACCTTCTACGTCAAGGTGTATCGTCAAAATTGTGGTTCCATTCAAAATATACAATTTCTACATCAGAAAAAAATAAAAATAAAAAATAGATTAATTATCTTTTCGGTTTGGTGACTTAGTGTTACATTATAGAATAAAACTGAAGTTAATTCAAATGACTTTTTAAATTAGAAAATATAACCTCAAAACGTCAAGAAAAAACGTTACGTGTAAAATTGTTACCAAATTACGACATAAAATTTTATATTTTCACATACATTTATTTATTATCAATCAGTAATATAGGTTTATATATATAAACACATAAGTAAATATCGGAACGGTCGCACGATTGATACAAGGCTCGCGTGAATAAGACCTCGAAAACGACAGCAGCTGAGTGGGGGCGCGAAAGATACGGAAAGAGAAGCGCGCTAGCGCCTCGCGGATGTGTAAACGAGAGCGAGAGCAAGAGCACAGAAAATCGTATATATATAATACAAGAGAGACAGAGTGAGTGAGAGAGAGAGAGAGAGAGAGAGAGAGAGAGAGACCGAGAAAACAATGCCAATAATCAAATGAACGAGAAAGACGGATATTGAGATATAAGTTGCCCCTCTTACGCTGGCGGCTAGCCGACTTTGGCTTTCAACATCAAATAATTCTGATGAGGTTAAGGTTAACGCGACGCTCACCATTCAGGGATATAATTTCTGTAATTTTGTCTACGTTGTTGGTTTTACTATCTAGGAGCATCTATGTTTCTATTTTTCTTAATATACGTATATAAATTGTGAATAATTATGTGAGTATATGCTATAGTAGACATTGAAACGATTAATTGGGTAAAAACTATCCAATTATTCGTATTTATCTAAACAAGCAGCAGGGAAGTTATGTTTAAAATAAGTTTTATTCTATTGAGAATAATTCGATCTCTTATTTTAAAAAATTTTGTAAAAGTAATTTAACAATTTTTTTAATATTATATCCTGAACGTTGATTTGTTGACTTGGTAAAAGATATACAATTAATTCGGGCTTCTTAAAAACTTATACGTCACTAAATTGTTTATAACAAATGATGCATAAACTATTTACTAAATAAAGTTCGTTTAATTTAATTTATTTGATAACTCTAATTTTTTATTTTATCATTTACTTTAACAAAATTGTTTCTATCGTCAACAAAAAAAAAATAATTCTCTTCATTTTAAAATAAATTTTATTTTGAATTAAATCCCAAGATTTTAATTTAAGAAAGATATTTTATATTAACATTTATTTCATTTTAATCATGTTGCATAATCTTTGGTAACAATTAATTAAATAAATAAATACATATTACAAAAACATATTATTAAAACCCGTTAGTTATCTTTACTTAGTAGAAAGCGTATTTAAAACTGAAAATTATAGTTATAATGTCTAGAAATGTATAAAAGCTAGAGGAAACATGATTCAAATAATTCAAATGACACTTAAATAGCTTCTAACGATTCGCGGAACTCAGCTAGTTCAGATTAAAGCAATTTTGAAGTTTAAATTTTCGTAGTAAAGATATCTTTCGTTTTTTGGTGGAATTACGAGGAATCGACAATTAATTAAACAATTTTTCTGGGTCATAATTAAAATATTCCGACATTTTATTCAATTTAGTGAATCTAGTAGTATTTCATTATTCGATAGAATACATTATGTAAGTATTGCCATCGACAATTGCAAAGAAGTATGATGAAATGTAAAAGTTATTAAATACTTGTTTTTGTAATAAACTTTTGTGTACAAAAGTTTTTGTAATACGCCTTGAATATTTTCGATTGAAACTTTTGAAATTATTGAATAATTCAGTACGTAATGCACTTTTTACAAATAATACGCATTTTTAAATAAAATATACTTCCTCTCAAAATATACAAATTGTAATATAATTTTAAAATAAACAAGCGATACATATAAATGATTTCTATATTAATTATTATTTGAATATTACACTTTGCGTGCGTTGAGCAAGTTTTCCTTTGAAAAGAAATCTATATGCTTAACGACTCTTATGTCAACACAATGGTTCTTCAATTTTATTTCTTCGCGTGAAATGCCTTTCTACGGCATAAAAATGCTCGTACATTAATATATTAATAACAACTTACTTTTATTCTATTTTTACACACACAGTACGTACATACTATGAATGTACATATATAATTCATGCGTGTACATATATATGGATAAATAAAAGTTGAAATTAAATAACAATGATACCAAGATAAGAATTCAGTTGAATAGACGTGCATATCGCCTTTTAAACGCGCAGGTCAATTGAATTGTACTTGAGCCGCTTTGTACCTCCAAGAATTTGATTCCCAAGATTAACATCCGTTTCTAAGCAAAATGTTATTTCCCGACACGAGGGAGTCGGATCCGAGTCGAAACTTTTACAACCCTGGTTTTCGATGCGCGCATCGGAAAAAGTATATAGCATCAGGTAAAATCAGTTCCATGAAGTCATTTAACTAAAATGGACTTAATTCAACTTAATTAACTTTCATTCAATTGCAAGTTATTTTATACGAAAACTCCTCTCTACCTTAGTTTACATAATAATTCCGGATATATGTAGAAATTTTCTACCTCCATTCTAGGATTGTGTAGATTAAGTTTTTCCTTCGTTATGTTATGAATGTAGAAATATTATAAAATAACTCATTTAATTAATTTAACTCTCGTAATTAACCATTACGATTTATTCATTTATTTTAAATTAAATGTATAAATTAATTTTAATTGCGTGTCATGCAATTTATTCATTTAATATACTTATAATTTCACTTAGGGCTCCTCCGATTCTCTCTCTCTCTCTCACACACACACACTCTCTCTCTCTCTCTCTCTCTCTCTGTCCCTGTTCAAATCAAGTTTCCACAACGCATTCAGAAAGTTGTTATCGAAACGAAGAAGTAGATATATTAGTAAAGATTCTTCGGTACATTAAGTATTCCAGAAATACATTTAAAATTCGACGTATATTAGCCTTATAATATAACAATATATTTCGATTGAAAAATGGAATAGTTAAGTAAGTTTCATGAATAGAGAACAGCTCGAGATTTTCCTGTTATTATTCGGATTGCGATAAAGTTTAAGTAGATTATTATTTCTCGGTGCACTAAATAAAAAGGATACGAATCCAATTATTAAAATAAATCAAAAGTATCTTTGATATTAATAATACCTGCAAGCGTATGCACATTATTTCTGGTAAGTTTTAATAAAATAAGTAAATATAATTATTAAATTAGTATTGATAATTAAATGGTTATTTAAATAACGCAAAATGATTGATTAATAAATGTAATTTGACGGGTTTATCATGATTAATCATTCTAAAGATCTATTTCGAATAGTAATCAATTAATTATTGCAGATGACCTAATTACTGTTTGTAACAGTGTATTTAGAAAATATTATACAATACAATCATTATTAATATTTCTAATTAGGTTGAACGGGCATGCAACGAGTATGCGTTTGAAACTCTGTTATAACTATTCTTTTAATGTTTAAAAACATTCAATAATTATTAAACAATGTAATATGTGTGCGACGAGTTTATAAAATTACCAGTTGATTAATATTAACGTATACATCCAAGCGACATTATACGTAATACATAATAATTAATTAATTTGCATCCTCATCAATCTCGCAGAAACAAAATGCTGAGTTAATTTTTTTACGTTACATTGAACGTGTGCTAGTTCGGTTCAATGAAGCAATATAAAACTGTTTAAAGTAACTATATTCACCAAAATAAAATGTAATGTTAAAGTCCATAAAATTGCAGTAACACTCTCCTCTGGAAACTTGGTATTATAAAAAATATAGACATATACTGCGCGTGTGTGTATATATATGTATATGTAATGTACATGTATGTACACATGTACGTATTCATGTAAATTTGGCGTCCGCGCGTATACAATTTCCCAAAGAATAAAAGTACTGTCAAATTCACGTAAACTTGAGCGCGTCCATTCATTCCGAAACGATAAAACGAAAACGCAGTTTTGTGGGTCAGCAATCGGTAGTACGTATATACACGCCATATAAATGTAGATATGGAGATGTACATAAGTATGGGTGCAGTATGCCCGAAAGCGAACGCCGCCAAAACCACCAGCGTAGACGGGGCATCGAGCGAGACGAAGAAAGTGACGAGGATGCAGCGTGCCCCGGCCCCGGCCCCGAGATAATATAAAGTCGGCTGGCTTCCCTCGCGGAACACCTTGCGCGCGGCCTGCTGCGCGCGTATAATACCTGAACGATTTGACATCCGCGCACAAATTTTCCTCTCTCTACTTACGTGCACGTGGTGGTCCTTTTCTCTTTATTCTACATCTATATACGAACGCACGTACTTATACTAACTCGGACACAAATTTCAACAGCCCACCATTTTCGTATTCTGGCTTTTCTTACATATACATATGTATACTAAGAATATAAACGGGCCTCTCCGGATACGTGCATGTGTATGTGCACATATACGTGCAAACGCATACACGTCGAGAGCGTTGTGGGTGTCTGCGCGTCGGTTGCTATCGTGTTCCGGGTGAGAATTACGTGGTTTACACTGATATTGCATCGTCTTAAATTGTTAATTATTTCATTTTCATTGCACACAGTTAAAATATACTATTTTTTTTTCATTCATCCGTGCGTTAATATTCACTTATGAATTAATGCTAATATTAATTATAACGAAGATGTTAATTTTGCAGACAAATACACTTTTTTGGAAACTGTACGTATTTATAATATACACGCATATTGAATTGTAAATTGAAAACAGGCCAAATTTATAGTAAAATTTCTACTATAGGGTATGTTTACATTGTAACTCTGTATTTTAATCTGTAAAAAAGTTATCTTTACCAACAATAATATATGTTTAAAATACATGGATTTTAAATGTACTTAGAATATAAATATCGTAACATTTTTATTTGTTTTTTAATAAATCATATATTACCTTTGAAATAACGAGAGGCAAAGCATTTGCGTAAATAATTATTTAAAATTAATAAAACTCTTCATTATATACGCACACAAATATACGCGCTTGCGCGCGCGCGCATACACACACGCAAACATGCACACACACACAAACCTAACGTTTAAATTAACCAGCTCGAACGTTCTCTCTCGTCGTTCGAAAACAACTTTTCATTCTTTATAAATTACTAAATTCCTCCGAGGAAACTTTAATAAAACTTATAAACAAAAGTTGATTCGAAATTGAACGTCTTAAACAAGGAGACCTTGAATATTCAAGTTTTGATTCAGTAATAATATATTATTGGAGTATAATGGCATTAATATTAATTGCGTTTAAAAGCGAATTTAAACCTCGCACCTGCTCGTCTCTCTGTCTCTCTCACTCGAGAAAATTCATCCAGAACTGCTGCAATACGTCGAGCTATAACCGAGTCTTATTACACGCACACGTATTTCACGCGCGCGCGCGCGCGTGTGTGTGTGTGCGCGTGCGTTTTATATATATATATATATATATATATATATATATATATATAAATACATTTACGTGTACCCTATCCAAATAACCGTGTATACGATCTCCCAATGAAATGAAAAAACCACTTAGCGGAATTAACAATAGTAGAGCACAAATTTTCACAGGTAGACGTACGAACACTTACACGCGTAAATTGGAAAATTTTTAATTATTAACATGTTTGCATAAATAATAAAAGAATGGTATATTGCATTCCTAACTCTCGTTCATCAAGGTCAGAATCAAGCAGTTTCTCTCTCGGATTTTATTATACTTGCGTTAAAAACCACTGTACCTGCATTTCGAATTTTTTTTTTTCTTTTAAACAAACATTTGCGTCAAAATACGGTTTAACAAACTAGCAATTACTTCGTAGCGCAGTATTTATCATAAAGATCATGTTTTTTTTTTATCTCCGTCTCGTCCGAGCGATCAGTTTCAAGGCTTGACCCGTTTAAAAAAATTATATCGATTACGGTAATAACAAAAGATATATCCCCCCTGATTATAACAATGGAATAGCCGTTTCTAAGAAAATGTGATAGGTGGCAGATATACGTACATATATTCGTGTATGTGCATCCATATATATATGTGTATACATATATATATATATGTACATGTATAAGTGCGTGCGTGCGTGTGCGTGTATATATATATATAGGCATGTATATGTAGATTGTAGCGTATTAATCGCGCGAAAGTCGCATAGCGAACACTCGAATCTCTCCGAGGTCTTTTTCACCATCGCAGAAAACTCGTAATCCAAGTTTCTTCTTCACTTTTTCTCTCAACGCTCTTTCCTTAATGACATCATTGCGCGGCTACACGTACATTACCTCGGTCTCCACTCGTCCACCACACGAGTAAATTACGGTCGGGTAGTATACGGGTCGCGCGTCCGATATCTTACATCACGCCGTCACTCGTGTATATATACCCTACGTGCGTGTGCGTCGCGCGGACGAAAAGACCGCTCTCGCCGAAATAAAAACGTATTTTCGCTTTTACGCGTGAACGTTGTTATTACCCCAAATTTTCATTTCGGATAATTACGTCAATTTCGTGGAGTCTAACGTATTTATTACCGCATCCTTACTCTCCGGCAAAAGGAAAACAATTTTTCGCCGATGTCGCAAGGTGCTATGTTATTCTTTTATATATATATATATATATATATATAGGTACGTATATATATATGTAGTCACACACAGAGCGAATAACTTGAGTAAAGTAGAGAATTACCTTAAAACACTGTATAGAATAGTGAAAGAACAAACAAGTATAGGTGTACGAGACGTAAGAAAAATGAAATAATGAAAAAGTGTATAATAGTATATAAAATAAACTAAAATAAAATAAAATATAATAGCTTACCTGATGATCCCTTATGGCATTTTTAAGCTTGTTCTGTACGGACAAGATTTCTTCTTGCAGTGCCTTCGATATCTCCATAATTCCCAATCGGAGGGCACGTCTCACTTGCTTATGTATGTGTTGAATGTATAGGGTGGACGGCCGCGCGCGCTCCGATGCGAGAGCGTTTCCGCACTGGACTGCCGCGCGGCGGCGGCGAGCCAAGAGAGCCGCACCGCCGGGAGAGAGGAGAGGTGTGTGCGCGAGCGCGCGCGCGCGCAACACCGTGTGGGTGCGCGTCTCGCCTAACCTAGAAGCGCACCGAGAGAGAGAAGATTGAGAGAGACGGAGAGAGTGAGGGAGAGTGAGAGTCACACACAGGGCGGCTTCTGCACCGCCTATATATACTATGCCGGAGAGGGATGCTTCGTACACTTGCGTACACTGGAATCAGAGAAAGACGGAGAGGAGGAGGAGAGAGATGAGTCTGTTACAGTTTCGTTTTATACACCTATTAATATGGTCTATGTACCTATGTCTATCTCCTATGTAGTATGTACATCCTCTATATTTCTGTACACGTCTATAGGTAAAAATAAGGAGTTCCGAGAGTTTGAACGGATATTAATAGCCTCTGTTAATTGTTACGGGAAGTGGATTTATTAATTGTTATACCTGTATACTCAGTAGATTAATATTCTGAGCTGTATACTTGCGGGAGAGGCCAAACATTGAAAGAGACTAATTATATCCCGATGCCGGCTACATTTTATTCAATATTAATATGGATTTCTTTTGCGATTGAAATTTTCGTGATGGACAATTTTACGTATTTATGAAACAAAATAATATCCCCAGATGGTTATAATTTATTTATCAAACATTACATTTACTAATCCTCTTACGTTATATATTATTAATTTTATGCAGTATATTAATAATATTATTTAATCATGTATCATTAACATATAAAAACTATAATGTTTAAACAATTAAATATTCCAATCAATGATAATGATTGTTATAGTACTACTAAAACTGGAATTAATACAAATTTTCTTTTTAATCTTTTAAAACAAATACGTATATATATAAAACTATAATTTATTCATATTTAGTGAAATGTAAAAAACATTATCGATGTACTGGTAAACCAATAAAACTATTAACTCACTCAAATAGTTATAAAATCGGATTACATCAAACACAGTGTATCCAAACTTCTCCATCAACAGTTTAGCAACATTTATTAACAAGTTACAATTAATTTCTTTAACATATTTCGATATTTTAATAAACATATTTACTCGTACATTACCTATATGGAACCTACATTTGTCGCCCCTGAGCTACATAATTAATATTACCTATAAGTACTGAATCTACTGGTATTATATATCTTTAATACAATTTTACATAAATTAGTAGACGTATATGGGTTAGTTATTAATGTAATAGTGTAAGAAGTGTCGGGCAGATACATTCATAATATTTTTCAATCATTTTCTTTTGTAAACACGTACGTCCTCTTTAATTTAGATTTAAATAATTAAAATAATGGAATTTTTCGATTTTGTGAATTTTGTTATCAAATAATCATTCGTGATTTCAATATTTCGATAATTACGAATATCGGAATATTTTAGGGATTGAAGTTGTAATATTCGTTTGATGTTATTATATTAATTCACGTATATAATTAGGCCCAAAAATATTTAAGTAATGTAATAATATTTATTTATTTATAAATAGTTTCCACAGTGAATCAATAGTTAGATCAATAAAATACCCAAACGATGGAAATAAATACGTGAATTCGATGTAATCTCAAACACTCAAGAAATAAGTTAATTAATAAGTTTATAAAGTTCTATATAATTGTAATTATGCACATAATGTGAACCGAATGTCGTTAAAAATTTTTTAAGCATTTAAAATCACTTAGTGGAATTTAACCATAATCGATAAAGTTCAAGTTTTCACGCACATTTGCTTCATCGATACGTTTATCCTTATCAGGAAACCGGAAATTTTACCTTTATCGTTTTCCAAAATATTAGTGTTAGTTTTACAAAATATTCTTAAGAGTAATAAGTAATTTTATGTATATAAATTATCATTTTAACATTTTATACAACTTCGAGACACCTGCTTAATTCTCGTATATAACAAACATTTTTTTCTAACAATAATTTAAATTAAAAACAAATTATATAATAAATGATACTTAATAATTTTAATACATTTTGAAAGATGTGCAAGGAGCAATAAATATTTTTGTCCATCCTTGAAAATTTGCCCAATTTCTATTTAATTGTAAATGTGTAGTAGTAAATTTGTTAAACAAATTATAGTCGAAATCCAACATCAGCTGATTGTTGAACATAAATAATTGAAAACAAGAACAATAAATGCGTGCACGTGGTGAAAGGCTATTGTGGATATCGCTTCATGGTCATGCCGTAGTTTGTAACGTGACGGTCTTTATTATAAGGTTAAGGTGGTGTATATACACTCTCACAGTATACACACTGATCGTTCGCACTAATGTTTATTGTACAACACGTAAAAGTTACATAGAGCAAGTTTTATTTATCATCTGTAATTCAGTACCATTGATATTACAAAGTTACAACGATAAATTGGGTAGATTTAAGGTTATTAAAATTGATTGTCGCATAATGTTTATGTCGAGTAACTAATTATTCATTTTGACATCGTTACTTTTATCATCTTGAATAACCGTATTTTGATGTTTAATCGATAAATTAATTCAATTAATTATAAATTTAAAGCTCAAGTCAAGATTTGATAATTTCAATAATAAAGTTGCAAAATTAATATAACATTTTGTTAATATATTTATAAGTATATCACAATGTATTTAATTGTTGTTATATTTTATTACGAACAAAATAAAATTGCCTCGTTATATAATAATAGTACTTTGTAATAAATAAAAGTTTGGGAGTAATATGCGATGTGTCTCGTGATGTATACAAAAATTACACACAGACGCACCACACGTATTTGTATTGTAATAATATTTAAGACAAAGCCAGATGCGCAATGACGTGGGTATAATTTTTGACGCACACTTATAGTAGTAATTTGACCGCATTGAAATCGCGTCACTGACTGAAAAGTGAATGGCATATTAAAAAAAAAGAAATGCGTTTATAGAAAAGTAGGCGTAAAAATGTCGAAAGATACATAATCGTAAAGAAAACCAAGATAACGAATTGTAACGTTCGCATTTAAAAACAATATTGTTCACGTCAATTATTATTTATAATAAATATATATGTATGTATATAAAAATTCTTTCTATTGAGTTTATTATAATTAAGTTGTATAACCTAAGCATGCACACAACTATATACCAATTTAGCTTCGAGTGTGCAATGCAAACAAAAAAAAATTTAAGCGTTTAATAGGTACTTATAAATACTCCGAGTTGGTCTAAAAATAACAAACAAAAAGTTTGTACGTCTGAGCAACAATCTGTTGAAAATAAACATTGTATATAAATATGTCATCGTGTGCATGTACGAGCATGGGTTTTCGAAAATCAGTGTGCTAATCGTATAGTGTGCTAGTACAATTTAATCGATTTTACATAACACGCGTATTATCAATAACGCGACGAGCGTAAAACGGGACGAGGAGAAAAAGATACACACCGGCGAGTGTCGCGCGCGCACTTGTCTATAGCTCTCTCTCTTTCTAATCCTCTTCTCTCGTGTGCCGATAGAACCAACGCTTTGAAAAATCGAGGGTTCAACACAGAGTTACCACCGATTATACACACTTTAACGTCTACAGTTTATTTTTCATTCGCACTATGGGAAATCGCGTTATAACTATACTTTGATTAAAAAAAAAAAGATGTTTTATTTTTAGATCGAAACCGAATTGACACCGCGCACAGCTCTATACATACGAGGCTAAAATTTCCAACTCTGTATAGTCTTATGTTTTTTTGGTTATTCTTTTATTTTTACTTTTTATTCACTTTTATGTATAGTGTTCTTACGACAGTCAGTATGGGACGCCAAAAATCTATACGTAATTGGACTATTTTACGAATATATATATGCATAACTCGCGTTTATAAGAATTTACTATATTGAGAGATGCAAATAATTTTAGGTAATAACAATATATACTTATAAATACAATTTGTAAAATACCTAAATTGAATTTAAGTAAAATTAACGAAGAATATATGTTTTACAATTATGTAATGATCTAAACTGCATCTTGCAACCGAACAGTTTTTTTATATAACGTTTCAAAGATTATTACTATATATATATACTGCAGTTAATCTATTCCTATGTACAATATCAGTACACAAAATAATACTACACTTTCTTATCATATTATTGTTTAGCAATAATATTAATATACGTTTAATAAATTTATTTAATTACAATTTTTTAATTTTGCAATGAAACACTTAAAATCAACAAAATATAAACGCGTAAGTTAAAAAATATTCAATTTTTATCAAACAAGTATTTAATAAATATTTGTTTGAAAATAGATTAAATAGACAGTAACGACACATGGCAAATGTAATTTTTCTATTAAATTGGTGCTGTTAAAGTCATTAAAAGCTAAATCTTTTCTTATAAATCAATATTAATTATTAAATTATATTATACATGTACATATACGTATATACATATATATATTAACGTGGTATACCTGTAGATAAATATATATTATAACTGATAGCATACAGTTTAACTTTTCAACTGTGCAAAAGCGCCACCTTATAGATGTCTAGTAAACCAAAGGAAACACACCGCATGTCCGCATGTCCGCATACCTATACAGTTTTTACAATTTTTGATATGGTATATATATATATATATATATATCTCATGTCCCGGTCGACAGATATTTAAATATTTATGTTTACTTAACACCTAAACCACGAAGCACATTTTTTAGTTCGTAGATATTCAAAAAATTTGACAATATTCCATTGCTACCGGTAGAAACGAGGAGCAATCGTGCGAAATATTTGGATTGTCGTAGCCGCTAATTTTGCGCCTTTTAAAGTTCGGAGAGGACGACACTGAAAAAGCGCCGCTACTGTTGAGCAAGACGTCTACGCGCTCAAATGCAAGTGAAATATATAGATTACGTTTCTGGCGTCGAATAGTAACTGTGATTTAATTGATAGCGTGTAACTTACACTAACCCAAATTATTATTTTCCCAAGGTAGGTGTTTTAAATGTAACGTTATATTGTCTATGTATCGAATGAACAATGGTTCATGATTATTTGGAGGTTACGTTTCTGTTCCGTCATATTTAAAGATATTATTTATTAAATACATGAAAATCTTTTTTTTCTTAGCGTTGTTTATATTATTTTACATTCTTATTAATTTATTCGTTGTTATTTTTTAATATTTTATGCTGCACTTGCCACATTTTTCTTAACCTACATTATAGTATATTTTTAATTTATTATTAGTACACATACTGTTGCAATTAGCATTGTCATCATTCATTATTTCACAAATTAATTTTTTTTTAATTGTTACAGATATTAGTTAATGAAACATAATGTCGGGCAAACGCTCTGCAACCTCTGACCTCAATGCTGATAACTGGAATCAAGAAGATGAACCAGAAGATCCTGGAACATTTCAAAGAGCATCAGATGAGGTTCTTAATAGGCGAGTTTTGAAATCTGCTAAACGACGACTTACTCAATCTACAGATGTAAGTATTTACTTATTTTAAATGTTACTAACTTTAATTGTACTAACCAACTTTGAAATGAGTAGTGTGTTTTCAACATTTGCTTTTTGTTTAATTTTAAGGGTTCTACCAAAAGTGCATTTGGTTCGTTTACTGGTTTCAAAACAGCAACAACCACTTCGTTACCCTTTAGTTTTCTCGCAAAAGCTAATTCAGATAGTAGTGCTGTTACCTCTTCAACTTCGAGTTTCATTCCAAATAAAACTCCCACAACAAATGGATCGACAAAAATTATGGAAAATGGTGTAGGTGCTTCTGTAACTCCTACGTCAACAAATCCATTATCCTCAAAAGATACAAAATCAACAAAACCAATATCTACTGAAAAGGAAAGCATATCGCCCAAGAAACCTTCCGAATATTATGCTAAACTTAAAGGTCTTAATCAAAGTGTTGCACAGTGGATAAAAACACATGTAGATGCAAATCCTGTGTGCATTTTAACCCCAATATTTCGAGATTACGAAAAATATTTAAAAGAAATAGAACTTAAACATGGGAAAGAAGTTGAAACTTCAAAAAGTACCGAAACAAAATCAGAAACTAAATTAGATTCAAAAGCAAGTGAAAAACTGACACCTACACTCTCAACACAAAAGAAACAAGATAACTTTATTTTTAGTAGATCAAGTACTAAAACAGCAGAAGAAAAAACTGACACCTGGAAACCTGACAAATCAATTTTTGGAAGTTCTAGTGTTTCTTCAAAATCGATATTTTCTTCTACAGATAAATCGGAAAATAAGAGTCCATTCAGCGCAACCTCCACTATAACCTCTGATAAAAATCCTTTCATAAATAAGCCATCATCGACTGAAACCAAAAAAGATGAAGAATCAAAAGGTGAAGAGAAAACCTCAACAGGTTTGACTTTCCCACAAACTAGTACAGGGCAAATGAGTTCTGGAACATTCAGTTTTGGTCAGTGTTCATCCTCTAGCATAGCATCTGCTGGATTTAGTTTTGGAGGGTAAATATAATTAGAAAATTATATAAATAGTTAAATATTTGTACATATTATGCTTTCAAAAACTAAATTTTTATTTGCTTAACGTTTTTTAAATATGTTTAAAATTATGAATTATTTTTAGTGGTAAACCATTTACATTTGGATCTGCAGCAGTGAAACCACAAGAAAATGAAGATAAATCGCCAAATAATGAAGAAAAAGATGATGAAGACGAAGAACCTCCAAAACAAGACTTTAAGCCTATTTCAGAAGAAGGATCAATATATGAACAAAGGTAAGAAGACTATTTTATTACTAATTTCATAGAATAGTATTTAATTAATTATTATGGTATTTAATTTTCATTTGTATGTTATAGGTGCAAAGTATTTGTAAAAAAAGATAAAAATTATAGTGAAAAGGGAATAGGTACTTTATTCTTAAAGCCGACCCCCAATGACAAAATGCAGTTGATTGTGCGAGCAGAAAATTCTTTGGGCAATCTTTTACTAAATATACTATTATCGGAAAGTATACCTATAAAACGTATGAATAAAAGTACCATAATGTTAGTTTGCTTACCGTTACCGTCCTCTACGCCACCACCTACAGCCACACTATTAAGGGTAAAGACATCCGAGGAAGCTGATGCGTTGTTTGAAATTCTTGAGAAGCACAAAAAGTAATACGATTCACAGCAATGATTAGGTCGATTATAATTCCTTTTCTTAAAAAATGTCAAACGACCATTTCGCTTGCGAAGGTCGCGAAGTAGAGTTTGATACATCCAAGGATCATTCAAAATAGCTTTAAAATTATATTTCCCGACTGATATATATATATATTATTATATATATTACTATAATTACACTACTATTACTTTAAAAGAAAAAATAAATATAAATTATTCATAAAGATTTAGACCATAATAAGCAATTTGCCTCGGGGTAACTAATATACTAAAAACTGATTAAGTTCATATTATTAAATGTAAGAATTCAGATCTTTATAATGTTATTTTGAATGAACTTGAAGTGAGTGTTTATAAAATATTGTGATTTAAAGGGATTATAAGGAGGAAAAAAAAACAGTCAAACGTTTTGGGTAAAAATGCATTGGTTACACACCTGAAATGCGCGTGCGAATGTTATAAGAGAATATTTAAAATGTCACTTTTGCAAAAGTGCAAGTGACATGTTGATTTACAAAATTCGATTGATATCGAATTGGTTTTGTGATTTTTTTTCGAGTATTTTATAGCATTTTTAATGTTTTCAAATTGTAGATAATTATAAGTCGGTAGATGTCGAAATAATATTCAGGTTGCAAAGCAAAGCATTTTTAATCATAAAACGTTTAGCTGCTTGTAAGGAATTTGCGTGTTTATTGGAATAACACATTAATTAATTACTCATCACCGATGAATTTATACATAAATAATAATTGATTCTATTACGTTTTTGTTTTATCACGAATATTTGAAGATTATTTTTTTAATTAAATATTTTAATATGTTTGTGGAAAATTATTTCCATTGCCATCAGCAAGTAATTAAAACTTAATTAATCAGCTTAATTTAGTAAAATATAAAGAATTAATAGGTCACTTGTACATAAATAAAATCCATAATATTCGAAACAAAAATTCATTATATATAACCTTATAATGTGTTGTAAGAAATATACATTTCTTATTATAGTTAAGTATGTAACCGTAAAATAGAGAATCCATCTTTTTTGAATGTAGTTTATTTACACAATTTTTTAAATATTTTTGTTTTTGAGAAAAAAATTTGAAATTCAAGGACTATTATAATGCAAAAATTAATAACTATGTTTACACATTAATTTTATGTAAGCTGCAAAAAATGTGAATTCTTGTTAATAGCCGTGAATAATTTGTACATTTTTTTGCATATAAAACTTTTATAATATTATAAAATAATAATAGAATTAAAGAGCATAAATTTGGTAAAATTTATTTATCCAATTCTCTCGAATGTGAAGTGATTATTTTAAGAAAATAAAAAATGTTCATCATTAAAGATTACGAAGTATGTAGCATATTTGAATAATGGTAAACTTTACAGATAAATTTGATGATTGTTCACTCTTATCGTCTGAAATAATTTTACTTATATGCAAGTACTTTGTACCGCTCTATAGATTATACAGAAACATCTATTAAAAAGTGCATTTTCATTCAAATAAATAACGATACAAGTTATAGTAAAATCCTTCTCGCCTTTATTGTTTAACGCGTAGAAACAACTCATATTAAAAATTAAAGGAATCATGCAATTATTCCGCAAAAAAACTTTAGAATGAAATATACTTATATAGGTATTGGATAATTGGATAATTTTTAAATATATATACATATTTCTTTACAAGCAAATATTGAAAACTGAAATAATAATTATAATATTTAAACGTGTTTTTTACTAAATATCTATGTTCCTCGTTTCTGTTTACACTTATTAACAATCATAATTTGTATCATTTTCAACTATCATTGTTCCTGTGGGATGTAAGGTACTCCAACGATTTTTCTGTACATAAATTATGAATTAATTGTTTGTGATACCATATTACAATGCACTGAATACATAACTGTAAGGCCCAGTATATAGAATTATTTATAGCTGAAACAGGCATAATTAGCTTCTAGCAGTATTACAAATCGGGTATTGTTTAAACTTTCGAAGTGTGTTTTACTCCCTATGAACTGAAAGTATATTTTCAAAAAATATGAAAGTTTTGTTTCTTATTTATATATAATTGACAAAAAAAATTTAAATAATTGGAAAAGGAAATATCCGTTTCATAGTACTAATAGAATAGATTGTGATATTGATTCATAATTGTCTGCATTAACGTTGCAAGAATAATGTAAAAAAAATGCAACGGTTATTCTCCAAAACAACAAAATACAATTTCCACGTGAACCAAAATATATATGAGAGTTGAAAACCAGAATGAATCCCCGGTAACAATAAAACCAAAGGCGGAACCGACACTTTCGACAAGTTATGTCACTCTTTTACCGTCATTCGCAGAACCAATAGGTATGTCAGACCCAGCAGCCGTAGATACACGAATTTTATTAAAATGCAAATTAGTAAATGCGGGAGCAGATAATACTCCCTTATCCGCACAGTGCTATCCTGAGCGCATTTACATTCACCTTGCCAAGGAGGCACTTACAAGAACGCTATACCACCAGTTCATTGCACCTTAACTAAAGTTTGGAATTTAAGACAGACTGATTCTAAGCAAAGAAGCATTAAATTGCACTCTGTGCCCACGAGATGACAAAAAGTTAAAACGGACACGTCCATCGTGCAAGCACCTAGTTTCATTTAATCATCGGTCATCTCTATGTATTGGCGCACGCACAAAATAGAATTTTACATTTTTTTATATTTTTAAATACAAAATTATCATAGTATGATAGAGTACTTATGTAAAAATTATTTTATAACAATACCTTATTTTTGTTATGCTAGAAACATTTTCCCAAATAAATAAATACCTTCTTCAAAAAGCAGAAATAAATTTTTCTTTTCTAAATATACAGTAAATTGCGAGTGCACATTCATTTTATGTGAATATTTAATTAATTACGGCTTATTTTTTAATTTACTAATATTGTTTTTAAGTATTTCAAACCTTTACAAAGAGTACCTTTAACAGGGTTATTTCTGCTAAATTCACTAATTTATTTTCAATGTAACAAATTTATAAATAAACTTTTAATTTCATTAAACAATATGTCAAGATTACACCTAAAGTCTATTTGCATACTTATTGCAAACGTTGAAATTTGTTGGGGTCCGTACTAAGCCTTGTGCACAATATCGGTACATATTATTATGAGGCGTGCAGAAAAAAGTTTATAATTATTCATTTTAACAACAATTCTGTTAATCATATATATTATTTTGTACCGTGTTACATAGAGTTTTGAATACTGCGCGATTAAAAAATTTCTTCAATTAATACTTAATATGTGTATACGTTTATAATATCATTTATTTGTACAATGGTATAAGACTAAATTTTATAAATGATTAGATTATGTACAACACGGATCTATCAAATCGTGAGATTTTTAAATTCTACAGAATCTGCAAACATAAATTTTAAGATTTCCGTACAATAATAATTTTTTTAATAAAATATTACTTATGTCGACTGTAGTATAACTAAATTAATTAATATTTTTATCGGTCTTTACGGTATTATTTCGTGTGGAATAGTTTTTCATTTCAGTCCCTGATGAGGAGGAGCAGCGAGCTCGAAACGTCGGACAACATTTTTGGGGTTAGTAGATTTTTGGTGCAGGGGGGCAGTCAGATTGCTTTATTAATAATTTGTTTTTATTTTCAGTTAGTGTTTTTATTTTTTATTTTTATTATTTTTATAGATTCTTCGGGGGTGATTATAAGTAACGGCAATCTGACTGCCCATATAATTGACTGTAAGACCGATAAAAATATTAATTAATTTAATAATAATTTTTTTTAATAAAAAATAAAATCAAATAAATAGATACACAATATTTTAAGTAAAAGTAATGTTTAATTTTAATAGCAAATTTGATTAGTGTACTAATCTTATTAACATGTATGACCTATAATTCGAAGCATATTTATGCTTAACGGGGTGCCAAAGCCGAGTTTTATTATCTCTATCTTACCGACCTCGAAAATCACATAAAATGAGTTATAATTAAAAAAGGAAGATAATTTACTCAAACTGGGGAGAAGAGTCCCCTGCCATTATTAATAATCTATTTGTCTTTGAAATTTGAAGGAAAAATATTGACTAGTTTTCGAGAAAACTGTTACCAAAAAACTTAACATACCTTTTAATTAATCGAGTGGTTAACCTGAAATTGCACGAAATTATCATAAATTTTGGTAAGGGATTTCTTGAAAATTAACCGATATTTTTCCTTCAAATGTTGAACCGAGATAAATTATTAATACAGGAACGGGACTGTTCTCCTTAATTTGCGTAAATTATCGTTCTCTTTTAATTATATAACTAATTTTCTCTGACTTTTGGCGCTGGTAAGGTGGGGAGGATAATACTTGACTTTGGTACCCCCTTAATTGTAACACGAACAAAAGACTATACGTACGTTTCAATAGTGATTTAATCTTTTTCATTTTAAAAATTTTCTATACCTATACTTACTAATAAATTTTAGTCTTTGAATAAAAGTTTTGAAAATATGAGTATTTTGCAAGTAAACATACATTTTAAGTATAAATCATTAGCGTTTCATTAATATTACATTAGTAGCAGCTGAGTTTTTCAAGTTTTCCAGGTATACCGGATAATCTACCTATTATATAATTGCAAACGAGTCGATACCTGTGCAAACGTTGCACGTGTTTGTATAATAATCCGTATACCTACACAATTCATTTGAAAGTATATTTGTGAGGATTTATTTTATAATATTAACACCCTTGCGCACTTTGTGTACACGTTCTTAATATTTTTATGTGCGTGTACACATTTTCTGATGATTGCGAGTATGCAAAAAGTAAACATACCGTAGACGTATATACACATACACGCGAGAGAGTATCTTGATGTATCAGCAGGTCAGATCACATACGTATAAGTGCAAACCGTAAATACAAGTGAATTAAATTTTTAAAAAATTAATTTTTTCCATTGTTAGACACATTTCTATGATGTAAAAGCAATTTTGACAATTTCTTGACTTTTCACAACCAAACAGCAGAGACCTTTACAATTTAGTAACATATATCCAAAAATGTATAAGGGATGTTTTGCAATATAGAAGAAATATCCAGAGCGACTTTTTTAGACAGTCAAGTTATAAACAAATTTTTAAAAAATTATTATTTTTAGTAGATAACTTAATTTTTTAAGTAACTAAATAACTAAGTAGTACCACACTGAGAAAAATTTGCTAGTATAAATTACTATTTTAATGGGGATTCACCATTAAGGAAAAATTACTATTAATAATGGCAATTTTTATAATTGTCTAAATCTGTCCTCCGTTTACCATTAAAATAATAATTTTTACTAAAAAAAATTTTCTTAGTGCATTGCGATGTTTAAAGTAATTTTTTTAATTACTATTTCGCAATCTAATACTAACGCATATCAATATTTGGGTAATATAAAATAAATAATCTATTATTTTACATAAACGTTTATTAATAAATAGATTTGTTATTAATTAAATAAATGTATTGTACTTTTCATATATCTTGTATAATATATTAAACATATAATTATTTAAACATAAGTGTATATTGTTATATGACTCTAATACAACGGAAAAAAGAAAAAAAGTTACACATTTCTTTCATACAAGCACAGAGATAATTTCTAATTTTGAGTAAGAACAAGTGCACTTTTTTACTTTGCACAAAATATATTGTGATTTCTTAATTATGCAATTTTCTATTACATCATTGTCATTAAAATGTTGATAAAATGACAAACAAAACCATGATAAGATATAATCACATTGTGTTTAACACCAAAAACGTTTGATTCGTTTTTACTTATCTTTTTCTAAAGCTTGTAAGAGAATACTCGAAATAGTTTGAAATTAAAACTAATGGTGTTAACGCAACACATGCAATTGAAATATTAATCACTTTATTATAATTAACTACATAAAGTTCTAAATTTCTAAAGAAAATTAAAACAACATATATAATGATTATTTTAATTATTTTAAGATAGAATTGTATTTAAAAACATTTTACTTGAATAAATTTTGATATCTTAGAGAAAATTGTATCGAATAATTTGTACACTAATTAATATTGCTTATGCGATTTAAAATAACTCTTATGTACAGATCTTATATGTAAAAGAACTATCTAGTAAACGATACTTTTTCTTCCAATTAAAGATTTATATTATATAGATATGCACTATAACTTTATATATTTTAGATAACTAATAGTTTTAATCCACGCATACGACTATACAGATGGAAATAATAAGAAGTAAATCATTGACTCTGTGATTCGCAATAATCCTAAACGATTAAAAAAAATTTTTTTAGTTTACTATCTATGCATATAACGACGCAAAAATAAAGCATTAAAAAGTAAACTACAATTTCATCATTTGCGACTATAAAACCTCCTAGTTTCAATTTTAATTGACTATTATTTTTATAAATAATAAGACATTAATTTTTACACCCGAAGCTACGCAAGCCTACGCGTAGATGAAAAGTAAGACTGGAAGTGGACGGGAAATTGATTGAAAGGAGGCAAGTCACGAAGTAGACCAAATGACTGGTTGGATGGTAAAATAAACATTTAAAAAGTTACGCCTTACAAATACTACCTGGTCAGGAAAAAAAAGTCTTACCAGTGTATCCTTAATATAATAATAATTTATTGATAAATCTTTTGCGCCATGAATGGCGTTAACGCACCTATATGTCCTAACCCCAATTGTATGTGTTGCATGTGAATTTCAACGCAATTTTGAAATACTTGCTGATTTTGCGGCGTAAGTTTCGACCTAATTTGCTCCATTGTTCCTTGTAGAACTTTCAGTTCGTAAGCATTCCTATCTGAATCTGATAAACACTAAAATAAGAATTATTTTATTAATATATGAAAGAATTTTTTTTAGTAATTTAAGTATTAAATTTAAATTCTACTTTTATTTGAAACTAAAATGTCAATTACGTACTTTGACTTGTAACATTAAAGCTGTAAGATCTGTCACCAATTGATTCATATTCGTAGGAGTGTTTTCGTTAATCACATTGTTCTTTGCAACCATGTCAGCTGCTTCTTGTCGACATTTTTCCCTCAGATGTGAAGGTGCAAGCATCGCAGCAACACTTGGTTCTGGTGCAATTTCATGACAAATATCTTGAACATCGTTCAACAAATCTTGTAGATCTGTGTTCATTTTTTCTAATTCTACTACAATCCTGCCATAAATAATAAAAATTATTAAATTAAATTAAATTTAAGAATAATAAAATTATTAATAATAATAATTTAAATATCAAATTACACACCCTGCATATTTCCTCTCAAAATCAGGTGGCAAGCTCTCTCCAACAGATCTTCTCTTTTCAGCTTCGCAATTCATATCTTTCAGTTTTCTAATTTTTATCTTCTTTATAGCTAAAATTTTGTTTACTTTCACCATATTTTCAAGTAGTTTTAATGGATAACCATTCATTGTACTTCCTAAGTGTGTCTTTTTAGCAATTGTTGCATTCGATATTAGAGGATCATTATTTAATCTAGGTGATGCAAGTTTCATTGCATAAGCCGGTGAAGGTACATATTGCACATGTCGAGGCCTGAACTTATGAGTAAATGATGCAACACTGATTGTTTCTGGTGGTTCATTTGACTACAATTAAATTCAAATGATTATAAATTTGTAATTGGCATAACAAGCATGTATAAATTATGCAAATAGTAAACTTACCAAAACTTCGTAATCTGGTACACTATGTGTACCTAATCCAGCTCTTTCAAAAGTAATCCTATATGTATTATTACTGGTATCAACAGCATCTATACTTCCAGTAAAAAGTCCATCTTGTGGTTTTCTCAGTCTTGCGGTAACTTTTGTTCCAATTACTAATTGTAATGGAATTTCTGGTGGTAAGTCTTTAAATATTTGAGCATCAGCTGCTTTCCTTTGTTGAAGCATACGAATTTTCTGTCGTTTTCTTTCAAGTTCCCGCCTTTCTTCTTCGAAAAATGCTTGTGAACACCTTCTTGGTTTTCCCATCATCCTTCTAATTTTGCACCACTCAACTCGAGTAAGTTTTCGACATTTTAATTGTGGGAATGATTCTTTTAAGCAAATCATAAAATCATTGTCTCCATCAAATAGTGTTCTGAAAATATACATTAGTAAATGATAAAGTTGAGTGTAAATATATTAAAATTATTTTAAAACTAATAAAATAAACATACTTGTCAATATTACTGTAAAACCACTCGTAGCATACCCATTTGTGAGCTTTGGGTAATTTTAACAAATTTCTCAGTCTCATACCAATCTTCTGACCAATTTTCCTATCGGGTGAAGAAGGTGCTAATGGTTGTTTCTCCACGGTTTGTGGTTTTTCAATCTTAATAGGTTTAGAAACAGGTGTCGATGGTGTTGAAACAGAACGTTTCGGTTCATGGTGAATCATTTTTTGCTGTCTCTTAACTGGTGAAGGCCTCGGAATTTTCTTTGGTGATGGTTTTATTGGTACAGCATCTGGATCTTTTTTAACTCTGAAAATTTAAATATTGTTTATTGTCCTGAAAATTTATAGTATAAACTGAATGTTTACAATACAATATTATAAAAATTACCTATGATGTGGATGATTAACTAATATATCATCATAAAAAAGTTTATTCTTTTTTCTTATTCTAGCAGGCATTCCCCGTCGATTTAACACTTGAACAGGTTGAGGAGGATTTGGTTTTGGTGGAGGTTTAGTGCCAACTCTTTGTAAGCCCAGAGCAGCAGGACCTAATTCTTGCATTGGTTCTGATTCTTCTATATCCATTTGAGAATCCATTGAATTGTTATTTGAATTTGTTTGATCATCAACAATGTCCATTTCTTCGTCTAGTATTTCCTTTTTAACTTCGATCCCAGAAAAACCTCCATTTTTAATTGACAAGAGAGTCTCAGCAGACTCATCTGTAAATAATAACATACATTTCTTAGTTTAGAATAATTATTAAAATAATTAGCGTCGAACTATTAACATTGCACCCTAGCTGCATATATATTGCACATCAATTACTTAGCATATACAAGTTATTATTCTACACATAAAATTCTACTTCTGACTGAGATTATTCACTTAGCTAGTCAACTTCTACGAAATATTATTAATCTTAAATATTTTAGCAAATCTTTTTAAAATTTGCACAAAATTAGAAAAAAAAATTAGCTCTTTTATGTTGTATATTTCCTAACATTTATATAGGTTATAACTATATACATACATATATATATTTGAATTTATAATATTTTGACAAGTTGAATAAACTAAATGAAGTGCATCAACCGAGGTTATATTGAAAGCTACAACTACGGCACTTTGCTTTGGTCTACTGAATAAAAATAATGAATGTTTATAACCTAATTAACTGCTAAGCTTTAATAAAATGCTAAGTATGTACTGTTAAAAAGCTTCAAACTATTCTATAAGCATTTGATCAAAAAGTAAAAGGTTACTGGCTGTTTTGAAAAAAAGAATACCCAATTTTTAATGATAGCACATACTGATTACACCTGATTACACTTGAATACACAGTTATTACAAAGTCTATTATGCGAAAACGGGTTTAGAGTAATAAAAAATGCATCGAAAAGTAAAGATATTTGAATAAAATCGAATAATCGAATAAATGATTAGAAGAAAGAAACGTAAATGCTCGTGTAAATAAATCGATATTGGGTTTTAAATCGGAAAGCAGTACATTTAGAGAGATAGAGAAAAAAAGAGAGATGCACCCGAAGCAATGTAAAAAAACAAAGGACGCGTGAAATGGGGAAAGGAAAAAAAGTAGTATTAGACCGTATCGTGATAGAGAAGGTATTTAACAAAAAAATCACATGCAACAATATATTCGAACGTCACTTTTCCGTCTGTTGTTGTTTTTGAAACGACCGAGCATCCTCCCTGCGCCACTTTCGAATCTGGTTGTTTACCTCCGTGCCTCTCGTACAATAGCAGATATACAGAGAGAACGACAGTCAATTCTTAAACCTAACCAAAGCGGGGGAAGCTTGAGTCAGCGCGAAAACGAGAGCAACCGTGTTAACCAGTAATGCACCCAGGAACGATTTGTCAATCCTAAAGTCCAGGAATAGGATTTCCTGAGAGTCAGTGCACACTAACACACACACGATCTGGCTTCCACCGATACGCTCGTTCAATCTTGTTCTTACTCCTGGATTTTTGAAATTTTGAACCCTTGGCCGAGCGAAATTCAAACGGCGATTCGAATGTCTCGTTCTCTAAATTACAAAGGAACTCGGGGTACGTTGAACGCTAAACTCGAAATTTAAGCGAACTATTTCAGCTAATGGTATTAGATGGAATTAGGAAAATCTCGGTGCGTTTCGTAAGGCCGGGAAATTGTCTGAAAATTTCTACTCACTTTCAATCGCGTCCGCCATGTTGACGTAGTCGCTCGACTGCGATGCATGCTGGGTCGGCGCGTTACGACTTTCCGCCAAACAGCCCGCCCCTTGCGCCGCGCACGCTCATTGGCTCCCATCAATTACTCGATGCGCATGCGTCTCGACGTTCACGCAACTGCGCGAACTTGATTAATTTAAATTTTTTTTATTTTTACTTTTTTTACTTTACTTATTCTTTTTTTATTTCATTTCATTTATTCTAAATTATCGATATAATTAGAAAAATTTTTCTTTTAATTTTAATTTATTTATTTATTTACCAGATAAAAATTAGAAAATTATTATTACAATTGTGTAACTACAATAATGTAAGAGATAAAAGTACACTTATCTGTGCACATTAACATTAAATTAATTAATTTTTTATACGATTCTAACTAAATTGTATTAAATATATTATTAATTATATTGAAACAATAAATCACACTTAATTACAGAATGTAGAGGGTGCAGTAAAAATAATACAACTATTTTCATTACTGCGTTTTTACCAATACTACTAGTAAGCGTAATTTGCACGAACGTCAGTCCTGATGTAAACAAGTATTGCCGTGAAAAAAATCGATTAATAGCATCGGATGAATTAGACGAGTATTTAATTGTCGACGTTGAAATCAATTCAACAATCATATTAGAATGTAGATATTGGTAAAAAATTGTTTACATCCAGTTAATTTTTAATAATGTATACGTTGTAACAATATTATGTACCAATCGTTTAACGTTTTTATATGCATTTTATTTATAAAGCGAAGACAACAACAAAGACCAGCAGGCAAAAATATGGCATTGGCAGGATCGCGAGCAGTCGTTGGCGTTGAAAGAAGTCGAGCTTGGAATGGACAATAACGCTTCTTTAAATCGGATTCATCTCACCTCCGAATTATCTTTGGTAATTCGAAAAGTAACGTTCAAGGACGCGGGTATTTATCGATGTTTCGGTGACAAGGGTCAAGAGCAAGAGAATAAGTTCAATTATCGATTAGAGCGTAAATATGTTTTACAAATTTTTTAAAACGATACTAATTAAACTTCGATGTAAGTAGAAATAAATATGAAAAATATGTAAAATGACTATTTATATTGCAGCGGTGTTCGAAGAAGAATCAACAGATGTGACCGAGAGAGGTAATATAACCGATTGGGAAAAATATAGAGAAATTAATCTGGTTCCTGTGAGTTTACGGTTTGCAGTAAGTGTTCTTTAAATTATTACGTGTCATATTATAATTGTAAATGCATTTCAATGTATAGCAAATAAAAAACAGGTATCGAACATGAGAGAATTCACTGCTATTAGAGAACAAGGAGTTACTTTAGAAGTTGTTTCCGAATGGGGAATTTGGGGTCCATGCGAAGACTGTGTAGCTGGTCGAGGGACTAAAACAAAGCGAGCTTTTTGCAGAATAAAATGTCACTTAAATAAAGTTAGTATTACACTTTTTATTATTCGTTTATTTTACAAATTTTTAAAAAATCATCAGTGTACTGTTTTTTATTTTAAATTATTCTACACTTAAATAAAATATAGTAAGTGCTACTAATTTTGGTCAAATTAAAGTGTAAATAAATATATTTATTTTTTTTTAGACAATCGTAGGTAAAGAAAATTTGGATATAGTTGAATATTTTCGTAAAACTCCACTGTTCCCCTGCAGGTACGTATATATACTTATAATATTGCGTGAGTCAGTCAACGTGAGTAACATTTCCCTTTTCAACCGGACGTACCTTACATTATTAGGTCAAGAATTCTTCAAGAACGATTCCCGAGTGTAAGTAATGCAACGAGGCACTTGCCAGAATTCGTACTCACTGAAAAATGCAAGCGTTGTCAAAAAGAGGGAAAAGCTCGAAAGCACAAGTTTAAGTACAAAAAACGCTACGTACTTGCCGAAGGCTCACATCTTGCGATTGCTTGTCCCGAGTAATTGCCTTATTTAATTTTCAATGTATACATATTGTTGAACAAAAGGTGTATCATAAGAGATTATCAAAGAAAATCATTATTTATATTTTATAATAATTAGTATTATGCTCGTTTATATTAAATTAACATTTATTTAGATCATCAATGGAATCGAATGTTGTGTGGAGAAAAGATTCCCTTTTATTGGCAAAGGGCACAGGTCATTCGTTCCGTAAAAAAGATCCGGAACATCGAGTGTTGGTTGATACATATTTCACTCTTTATTTAAAAGGCAATCAGAGAAAATTAACATTATTCATGCCACAAAACTTTCCGTAAAAATCCTTTTTTTATTTGTAGATGTTTCTAGAGATGAAGAAGGGAATTATACATGTTTCGTGGATAATGCACGCATGATGCAACTTAAAATTATTGTTGTATCGAAACTTGGATTAATTACAGAAGGTTTGTGTAACTTTATCTTAAATATTTATCGATTATATTTCATTAAGTTTTTAATTTTTTTACTATAATGCATCAGTGTTAGTTCGCAAAAATACGAATAAAAAAATAACGATATTTATTTATATTTATTAGTTATATTTATTTATACCTAGTTTCGTTAATTATACATACAATAAATATATAATTCACCAAATATGTATTGTCTACTCCAAACTATATTTTCCATTCTTTAACAAAAATATATATGAACTGTAATTAATCAAAAAGAAATCCAAATCATTAATTATATTTACGTGAAAATGTCAGTTTCGAGGTATATACGAGCAAAAAATGTGGAACGCTTCACGATTTTGCGTGTCATCCTTGCGCAGGGGCCATGCTAATCTTCTCTGTATCGTTCCAATTTTAGTATATGTACTGCCGAAGCAAGTACGGCTGTCGACCCGTTGAGGCCTCTTATATACGAATCGCATGAAAATATAAGCACTTGCGAGGTCGCCGAAAATCGGCATCCATCTAGCGGTAGCTTATTGAAAGTTACGCACTTCACAAATATATGCGGCAACCCGCAACTGTGCGTACCGGCGTACGCGCATAATAATGCCGCTAGCGCCACCTGGCCTAAAATATTTCGATCACTTGGAGCAGCGCGCGAATTCGAATTTTTACAGGGTGAGTCACAGGGGAGTTTAACGACTGTCTTTTTCAGCGTTCGTACGGCATTTGGGATACCTCGCATTTATATTTTTGCTCACCTTGTTGTGCTACTGCGTTGGCGTTGTTGGTGCCTGTAAAAATCGTAAGCGATTCAGAATACAAAATTACGCACAATTATTGGAAAATGAAAAGCTGTTGGAAAAATGATGATTTTTGCATTGATGCCATTTTTTGTTATTGACATATTGACGTGTTTACTGATCGATCGATCGATAGTGTAATTTATAAATTATTATATATATATTTAAGGAATGTTTTCTTAGGAATAAACAAACGAATTAGTTACATGTTGTTTTTATTAAACACATGAGAAGCAAACAATAGGAATTTTATTATTATGTTATATAAAATAAAATGATAATTATATATTTAATTGATTGTGGAAAAATCTTTTAAATTATAATTATAGAAATATGAGGATTTTACAAGTAAATTTTGAGTCTTAACGATTAAAATATATTATAAAAATATTATGTATATTATTTACAGTTGCTAAGAAATTTATTGCATTTTTATATCTTTCATTAATATAAAATAGAAATAAAATGTTGAAATGTAAATTTAAACGTCTATAAGAATCAAATGGTATTTCTAAATAAAAATCGAAACGAACGAACGCAATATCAACTACTCAATAGTACTATGACAATTACATACATGAACATAAATTTCGAAATAATTTGGCATATATATCATTAAAAGATAATCGCAATCTCTTATTTCTCATACGTATTATTCTCCCCCCGTCCCGAGGACGGAAAACTAAAATCGCAAGAGTTAGCAAGTATTATTATAATTTTCGATCGCGCATCCGCATTTTCTACGGCTCATTGCAAAATTCGTATATATAGGTATATAAACGCGGAGTTATAATAAAACGCGCGTCGGGCCGATAGGTAGTGGCCTCCAAAGAGTCTCGAAGAGAAGAGAAGTGAAAGGTGTAGACGGTGCGGCCGCGGCGCAGGTACAAGGTATAACCCACCGACGTGTCCGGATTCTCTCTTCGGTTCGGATGAACTTTCAGTAGCGCCTTTCAAGATGGCTGTGTGCATCGGATCGTTTATTTCTTGCTGACGAATAAAACGATTAATCGAACATTTGTCTTGTGATCAAATAGTGCAACTTTTGCTATGAGGATTTCCGGGGTTTTACTCGTCCTTGGGATTTTCCTGGTACTGGACAGGCCACGGTTTACGGAAGGTACGTCTATTTATGTAACTTGGTCAACCTAGTCGATGTCCGAATTCGAGTTTTCAATGGTTTTGGTTTAGGGAAATTGTGGGATGAGGCTATTGTAAAACGGGATTTATAATTGTAATCCAATCGTCTCCTATTAGGATTCGACTCGGAGAAAGTCGGTGATTTAATTTTAATGGCGGGACCAGTGCGATAGTGTCATTGTGCTTAGACAGAAGAGAAATTATGTTGACAAATTTACTATTATTTTAATAGTAAATCAAGAAAATACGTACGACATTGTACAATAGAAATGAAGTAAAATTAAACGAATAAAATAAAAAAATCATTCAACCGTCTTTACCGTTAATTACCGTTAATTTCCGTTATCGTTTCACTAATTTTATAGTTTTAGTTTTAACTGTTATAGTAATTTCAACAATTCAAAAATATTATTCGTGCACGAATAATAGTTTCTAATTTATCATCGTTAATTAGTACTATAATGAAACAAATAATACTATAATGAACAATCTCTCGTACAATTAATTAATTAAATTTAGCTATTCGGTGAAGAAATACCAGTTTCGAATTTAATACAATTTTCTTTTTGCTTATATATACAATACTGTTTACTAAACAATTTAGAATTGCGTGTCTTCTTCATTAAAGCATGCAATTAATAATTATGAGAAAGTGAACATTTATCACTTATTTAGGTGCATTAATTTACTTTTCCTTAATACTTAAATACTTTAACAGTGAAAATAAAATTAGAGACTAAAGCTTATGAATGGATTATAACAATTAATTATATTTTTTATTTATTTTCTATTTTTTTATTTTAAGTATATTAATAAGAACTGTTTTGTATTTTTATAGGAATATTAAAGCGGTGTATTCGATGTAGATCGAGAGGAGAGTTAGGATCATGCAAAGATCCTTTTACAATGAACTCAACACAATTTGAAAATGAAAAAGGAGTGGAGGCTGTGCCGTGTGCTTCTGGTTGGTGTGTCAAAATCATAGAAAGTCGAAGTTTAAATAATGGTATGTTAAGACATTGCATACTAATTAATATTATGACTATTTAAATTAGAAAGGCTTGTTAATTTAAAAACATATTATTGGTAAAAGTTCATATGAAATAAAATTGAACATTTTATAAATAATTATTATATATATACATCATTTTTATATCGTTTATTATAATGTAGTTTGATATATTTTAAACTAAATTATTGTCAACAGTGCTTAAAATGTTAAAAAAAGAATCGACATAATTAACTGAAGTGCATGAATTAACAAATAAACATATGTAAGTAAATATTGTCTATTTTTTTGCTCGTAGAGTATGGCACAGCAACAGAGCGATCGTGCTTGCAACGTGGACCTGATGACAACGAAGAAAGATGCGCGTATACCAAGCGGAATTACAAAAATGTGTACATGTGCTTTTGTAATGGCGATTTGTGTAATTCAGCCACGACAACTGCAATATTACCAGAGCTTTGTCTAATTGCCTTTGCTGGTGTAATGATGATGTGGCTTCATTAATTCGATAAACTTTTATTCTTGAAACTTGTTAATAGATAATATTTGTTTGTTTGTACATGACATTATACCTAAACGTTGTTCAATTTTATACAAATCATTGACGATTCATTTTTATTTTTCGTTGAAAATTTTACATTGTTTTAAATACTGCAAATGCAGTTACACATTTTCAGTTCATTAATTTTTTTATAACTCGACATTTTATTTTGAACAATTATGTATGTATACTCATTCACTGTAATTTGATGTGGAAGTATTTTAAAATGATCAGTGTAGATTATTATTAATCGATGCGCGAAAACATTTTGATATATACCTTTCTTTTATAGTGACTTGTTGTGTTAATAATATAAAAAAATTATGTATACGTATATAGGTACATCCTAAACTAGTTGCAACAATACCGAGTCAAAACTCGCATTGTTTTACATTTAAACATCCAATTAATATATTTACAAGTAGACAATAAAGTGAACAAATGGTGACATTATTTTTTAGAGCAAATGACATGAGCAAATTAATTTTTTTAATTGTGTATACAAGTTGTTAATTTTCCAATATTTCCATACTACCGCGCTAACGAGTGCCTCAAATGTAATTATATATATTTTAGTTGAAATTTTGTACATAATTATACTATTTTTGTAACATAATAAATATTATATTCATATGTATATTTAAAATAAAAAACAATATTTTTATACATGCGTTGTAAGTGTAATTTAAAATACACCCGTAAATTATTAATAAATTAATTAAATTGAAATGTATATTTGTGGATGTGTATAAATATTATTACTATATCTACGTATGTTTATATCAAACAATTCGAGATCATTATTATAAAAAAGTTTATTAAACGTTGTTTATATACAAACTAATATCTGGCACAAAAATTCATCAGACCATTGGTTCTCACATATTTTCTGATCGCTCATATTCTATAAATTATAATTGTTGTAAGATTCACTTGGGAAAAGTTATGCGGTGCGTCTGTTTGTACGACACTAATTATTCTTTTGATACCACGGTGAATTTGGTCTGATACTCCTCAGTATATTACCGTTTAAGCCGTTTTGTCGTCTTTCCTCTTGATTTCGTAACACAGCTCGGTAATGAGGTATATCGGAGAAGAAAAGCTCACCACGACCGTAGATATATTTTACCGCGAGAGCTGCTGCTTCGCCAGTAAGAAGCAGTGGATCGGGATAATCTATGGAATAACGAACAATAAGGATTTATTTCACCCCAAATAATAATTAAATTGATTTTCTATTCAGTACTTAGTAGATCTTTAAGCAGTTATCGGTTTTGTTGTATTTTATAGAAAAATAGCAAGTTATTCATTTACCTATATATACGTAATAAATTAATTTGCAGTTTTAGTTATGCAATAACAATAGTATAGTGAAAATAATGAATTAGATGAGAGTTACTTAAAATTGTATTTAAACCAAAGATAAAGTTACCAAGTCCATTAGAGAAGTCGGGAGTTTGATGATTATATTCTCGAGTTCCATAGTTGAGATCATTTCCTTCGATAGGTGCAAAGTTTGTTCTTTGTCCATAATAACGAGGTTGATACGCATTTCTTGGATTGTAATCAACTCGTCTCACTGGTACCCCTAATAAAAGAATGCAGTTATTAACGAATTAGTTTATTATAATATTAAAAATATCATTAAATTTTAAAATCTATGAATATGAACTTTAAAAATATGTTAATCATATAAAGTAGAAAGTGACAAAAAAAATGTTACGGAGTTATTGAAAAATGAAATGCTGCTTATAGAAGTAGGTACAAGCTGTACATTAGATGTTATAAATATTTTGTACATTATATACAACAATGTAAAACCTTTAAAGAAACAATCTCACCGGTTTTTAAATTTGGTGAATAGTTCCTCCTCCCAATCGATAGGTAAGACTGTTGCGCAAGAATCCGCGATCCTGAAAGTAGTACGAAAAATAAGTGAGGGCTGTATACATTCGAATGGTAAATACGACCGATATCTCCTATAATCAATGTGTGTGTGTATAAAAATATCGGCCGGCATATATTGCATCGAATGGTTAATTAATGTTTCACCATCGGTCGTAATCCCGTGCTCCTGGACGTGCGGCGGCTGTACGAATTTCACGTGAATGCGGGCGAGTGGCGAAGCATCCGTACCGATTGCTGCTACCGATAGCAGCAGTCCCAGCAGTCTTAGCTGCAAAGTTTCATTGGCAAATTACTCAATAGTTGCGTGAACGTGCACTTACATACTTAGTACTATTTTTTTATTTATAATTCAATTTTAGTTTATTTTAATCTTTACGAGCTTTACGTTTCTCGAAATTCTGGTAATTTAACATTTTCTTTATATAGCACTTTTAAAGTACATTTTCTTTCTATCTATGTTATTTTTGCGTCCCTTGAAAGGTACACAATATAAAAGCATACACACATTCCTACACCCACACTCATTATATTAATTAAAATTAAAAAAAATAAGGTATAACCAATGAGATATAAATACATATAATTGTGACATAATTAAAAAACTATATGTATATTGTATTTATATGCATACATATTTTAAAATTTCGTTGGATTTGATGCACATTGGGCAAGAGTATTCATTAAAACAAATAAAAATCAATAAATTTACGTACTTATAGTACTTTTCGATACAAGTGTACGAAAGTGTTGATTTTCAAACAAATGAAAGTGTAAATGCTATTTTTAAAAAACAAACAGTGCGTCAAATTGCAACTTACGCACACTGTATAAAAAATATAATTAAACGTATTATTTAAACGTAATTATAATGTATATATATATAATGTAATATAGGTAACCTATTAATAAATCATACTGCCTCTTCTTTTTATTTATTTATTGTTCTTTTTAAACAAAGGTTGATTAATACCTGAGGCTTATTACACCTTAGGTTAAAATAACTCTTAATAATTATTAACGCGGGTTATAAAACTAATTCTAGCCTATACAACCCTAAATCGATACAGTTATATTACAAGACATAAGGTATATCGATATAATGAAACGTTCTCATACACCCCTGGTTGGGTACAATAATAAAATTACGACGACAGAAGTGATATGATGTATGAATAAAGACGTTAATTTTCTTTTTCTATGAATACTATATATAAATTTCTATGAATCTTAAATACTTGTCCAAAAATATATTTATATTAGAACTAAATGAATATGAAATTGTTTTATATTACTCATACACATACACGCATATAACAATAATTGGAATAATTTTGATTTTTTTTATTGTCAACTTTGACAAATTCTCATTATCGATTTGCTGTTTGTGTGAATCTGTTTAATTGTAAACAGGTAGTAATTATCAACTAATATATTAAATTAATTTTTTTTAAATACACAGAATAAAATTTTTTATAGAATTAATAATTAATAATTAAAATAATAAATTAATAATCAGCTGGTAAGTTTTATTAATGTGTAATTATTAAACATTTTATAATGGCTGACTTGAGGTAGATTACTAGAAAAAGCAAAACTCATTCGATCAGTTCTTAAATTTATTTATGTGGTTGTGAAAATATTCTTAATTCCTATAATATTAAAAGGATTATTTATGAATTTCTTGAGGGCTAGGTAGGTTTTTTTTTAGTTTAAATAAATAACCATTTATTATAATATAATTTATAAATTAACAATGCAGGGTGAAATACAAGTATCATTATTGTATTCCTAATTCCTATTTAAAAATTGTGTATAGAAAGAAACAAATATTGTTGAACAAACAAATGAAAAACCAAGATTTATTAAAAAAATTATTATTCATCCAAATTAAATTAGATAAACAATATAGTCTCCAACTTTCTATGCAGTTCAATGTGGTAAATATGTAATTTAGAAATATTTAAATAAATATTAATCGAATCGTATAACATGGTGTAGACTTTTTTTCTTTGTAGAATTGTAGAGACGATTCGAACTGATATAAAGCGTATAATGCAGCCCTCAATGGTGTATAATGGGCTACACCGTGGTTTTCTGCTCTCGATTTCCTATACGTTCACGCATATAATGCGCCTGAGGCTGGGGCTCCTATAATACATCGCCTTCCCTCTACACATTAAGTAATCAGATATATATTTTCTCGCTCGGAGCCGCTCGGAAATTTATTGCGCGAAATCTACTTGCGATGAGATTATTTTTTCGATTTTGAGAATTCAGTTTTCCTTTTGAATCGAAATTCCTCTTCGTTTTCTCGCGAATTTTAATCTTTATGTGCATGCATACGTGTGGTGGGCTTTACAATTTTACGAAATTTTAGGAAGTTGTAGCAAAGATTTAAATACATTTAAATAAATTTAAATACATCTGCTTTAAAATTTCTGCGGTGATAAAGTATTTATATCTAATCAATGTTCTGTAAACTATATGTGTGATTTATTTGCGAAATAAATGTGCAAACGAATACTTTATAATACCTAAAAGGCATGTACATTGATATGGAGTAAAATACTTTTTTTAATTATTTTATTATATTATATGTGTAGGTTAAAGAGGTTCATAGTTCTAGTCTTGTTTAAGAGTTTATTGTTACCACAAAATACAATCGTTTCCATCTGATAATAAAAGTTGGCACAATTTAAGATGCACAAATAACGGCGAGCTTGAAATTTATAGGTACATAAAATATGCACTTACGAGTAAATGAGGTGTGTGACATTTTTTCTTGACGCGTAAGCTACATTAATTTTGTAACAATAGATATTATCGAAAACGTGACATCTTTGTTATCGAAGTGCAAACTCGAGCAAGTTCACCATACATAATAATCACGATCAGCGATCTCAAGTGCACACTGTATATTTACGGTTTACACACCTCGAAAAATAAAAAATGCCGGGCCCAAAGTTGCCGCAACGCCGGTAGTTATAAATTTGCTCGCCGGGCTAAAAGATCACGCGAATGAGGCAATCCACGTGTAGACACATGCATGTACGTATAAGCAACAAAGGAACGACATTCCGTATTGCCGTTTCCCATATGAACCGCTTTGATGTGTCTGTACTTGTGCGCGAGCATTAGGTTGCGCGGGAAGGTGTACGCGATGTCTATCTGGATTCGGCATTCCTTGTTTCTTTATTTGCTTAATCGATCGGTAAAGAATATTTATTGCTTAGAAGGTATACGGAATTTTATGGTTGATATTTTTTGTATGTACGTATTAATTATTTTGTTGTCATTGATTTTAATCAGCTGTCTCTTTTATATTCGCGTATTCAAGTTTATTAAATTTTATGCTGATTCAAGGGTGATTTATGCTTATACGATTTGTAGGTACGGAATTTCTCTATTTTATACTATTTATTGTTTTATTTACATTCAATAGCTATAAGGGAGGCAGTAGAGAATTGAATATACGTACTACAGTATACTGTACATGTGAAGTTTTAAATAAAGTGTAATTTAGATTTCTTTGATCAAATTTGATTGTAATAAAAAATTGCGTTGTGAAAAAATATATAATTTTTGCAATGATTTACTTTTTTGAAAAGATGAATAAGAATATACGAATAAACATAACGAAACGCACTTTTATTACTATTGTGCATATTGACATCTTTATTGATGATTATCGTAGGGATTGAGTACGTAAAATGCAATCAAACTAACGCTGTTAATTACAGCTTGAGTGGCAGGCAATTATCTATGGATTTGTTTCATTTTAGTTTCACGAGCGAAAGTTGCTCGTCGGTAATATTATTGTCTTACTAAAAATGTATAAATGAAATCTTTAAAACATGTAACCTCTCTGTTAAAATATATTAATTAAGTTGAGTAGATATTATAAAATGTACATTAAAAGCACTTTACTATTTATTCGATAACTAACAAGTAAGTATAATAGGATTATAATTATCTTAATCTCGCAATTGCTCTAAATTTTTCTATAGATGTATAGAATAGATTCGAACAATACCATTATACAGTATGACCTGAACCTCGTAAAAATAACAGCACTTTATAACTCTGAAATCCCAGAATTACCGATTATAATATAGCTGCTCGTATAAAAGAATAGGGCACGATTATGGTAAAATTTCACGTGACTTCGAGTCTCGGTTCCGTCGCGAATGCATTTCACCGTTCAAATTACGTAAAATTAGATAAAGGCGTCTCATCGCATGATCCTATATATCTAGGACCATAGAATTGCGCAAACCGATACATGTGATCGAAGACTCAATTTAGACGCGAAATACTTTCGCTCGTTTTGATGTATACCTATATGTACAGTGTAGCATTTTATTGCAGATTTTATGCTCGCAATTGTTAGATTGTTATATTATTCGTCATTGTATTATTATTGCAATGTTGACTATTTTCCTTTGTATTACATTTTAAATATATATATTTTATGAAAAAAATGATAACATTGCGCTAATTCTACATTGTATAGTTAATTTCACTTAATAAAATATACGATCAATTTTTCCAAATAATTTTATAAGAATTTTTAAAAATTTTATTATGCATTCCACGAATAAAAATACATTGATATAATACATTACAATAATGTAGTGCTTTCTTTGTCGTGCATATATTGTTTGTGAAAATCTGCATTTATTAAATATATATAAAATACTTTTCATTGTATTACCCAATATTCAGTTGAGTTTCTTATCCATACGAGATTTTTCACGCTGCTTTAATTTCTATAATACAAAGAAAAATTCACTTCAATTTTTCCCAAACTTTTAAGCAATATAGAATTATTTAGTCAATCGATGCAGTATTATCAGTTCGTTGCAAAATATAATCTATTTAAATTATTGCATGAATTAAGTAATAATAATAGGTTGAATCAAGATACGATGATATTATAAATTGTTTTACGTAACATCAAAATACTAACAATATGAAAATGCATAGAAGCCAAATAATATAAGAAAAATGTAACCCATAAAGTTTTATGAAGTACATGGATGCTCATAAAATGTATAATAATTTCGAAAAACGTCGATATTTCACACCCCCAACGATAACGACTCTGTTGCAATTTACATCTATTAAAATATATAGTTGAACTCGAAACCACAGGACTTTGGTTAATATCTGCAATATCGTGCACACATTTACGATCGTACTTATTTTACGCATCGTAAATCATGGACAATATACAACTAAGTACCGAACTCACGAATTACCCTTCTTCTTCTAAAGACATGTTCTGATCAGGTAAAACATTGTTAAAGTTAATTTCAACATCATTGTACAAGGAAATAAATGAAAATATAGGGAAATTGAAATTTTACACGAAACGTATAGGAGACTAACAATTCAAATTTTATAATTTAATTTACCTTTTAAGCTTGGTTATAAAACAGGGTTTTACAACTTTCTAGAAAAGTGAGCGTCGTATGATTTATAAGAAATTTCTTATCCTCTATCACACAATATCGACAATATACAATTATTTACATAATAGTATGTAAATCAGTTAAGATGAAAATTTACATAAAATATTAAGTTAAGCATTAAACGTCAATACATATATATATTGTTTTATGTACAAATGTAGACTAAAACGATATAATATAAATTAAAATAATTAAACATTTTTTAGTCTAATTTCATATTTTTTGTCAGATTGTTATGTCATGGTTTCTTTGCTGTATTGTTTCCCCGATAGTTCGTTAAATTACAAACGTACTATTAGAAAACAGGAACTCGAAAATTGTTTTATTACCTGCAATTACCTTGGAAAATTTCTTCAAAATATTGATTATTCGAATTTTAGTTTGTTCATACTTATAAGATATTCATGGTATTACGGTAAAACCAGAAAACATTAATCTTTTTTTGCGAAATAATCATTATTCGCGTGTATAAATTGTATATACCAATAAATGAAAAAATTATTACCAAATTTTTTCTGGTACATTAAAAAAATTTAAATCGTCGTTATCGAAGGCGAATGCGTTTAAAAGGTCATTATTTCTTTTCTTCTTTTCATAAAAGGAACTTATTTCATTGTGAATTAATTGTGAATTAATTGAATTGTTCGATCCACGCCATGTACATAAAATTACATTTATTTAACGAATTTGGATTGACGAGTAAATTTAAAAAAATGTATTATTAATTAAATTATTAAAAGAAAAAATAAATTCAGTTCGCAGTTTTAGTATTTCGAAATAATCTTTATGTAACCACCATATTTGGAATTTTTCTCCGATCACAGAATAATCAGTGCAATTGACTAATCTTAAGAAGCATCGCTAATAAAGCTGAACTAAGCACGTTAATCCGTATAACTGTAGATGATCACTGAACTATGCTATCCGAGACTATAAAACAAAGTACTTATTTTATCCGAGTTCACAAAGCGAGATTTTTGTCGCTCCTTCTGACATTTGAATATTTCATCGTAGGCTCCTCATTTTGATTCGGAATCTAACTTTCGTGCTTGATCTAGATATATATATATATATATATATATATATATATACATATATTATATACGTATAATGGCACGCTTCATACAATGGTCGTGGTCGTTTTTCAAACTATATCTATATATATTTTGGCTCCTGTTGGTACATATTCGTTAGAGGTATTTCGTGCCGAAATATTCGAGTTTATACCTTGGGGCAATGATGTCGATTTTTCATCTAGGATGCTTGTAGTGAGTTGCGCAATTCTACCTATGAAATATACGATATTCGCACCTTTTGTAGAATCAGTGTTAAGCTCTTTATAGAATCATATTCAATAGGTAGAGACAGTATTGTGTACTAAACCCGAAAACAAAGTAGCCATAAAGCGATTTATAAATAAATAAAATGTTCTAAATCGGCACATCGCTCAACCTAACATTAGGATGTACAAATGCACTAGTTGTAATTTAATAAGTGCATCAAATATTTTTAGTACACAGATATATCTGAAGTATCGATATTGATTAAACTTCTATTAATCTATTTAATCAGAGAATAGCGTAATAAGTGTGACACAATCGGCTGAATTATAAAATTTTTAACAAAGGATTTTGGACAATTAGCGATCATATATATATTTTAAAACCATTTGAAAAATGATCGATGCAAATTATGTATGTAAATATGTAACATTAAGCAATTAATTGGACGTGATAATCTTGATAAGATCGTGCACTTATACGGTGCATCGAGCGGTATAATAAACGTACGCGTCGCGAAATAATACAGAGCAACACGTGCTATATCGAATGATTCCGCATTAGTAATCAATCACGCTCGCGGTGAAAGTGCATAGAAAATCAGCATAGAAGATCACGTGACGGACGTACACACATCTGCATTTCTGTATTTTATATATATATTTTTAATGCACTGATTCAGTTTCATGTAAAATGTGTTTTTAGAGTATCTTATATAATTAACTATTTTTTTTAATCAAACTGATAAATGCACTGATTAACTATTTTCATAGAAATTATTATCATATTATCCATATTATCTTTGTAATTCTTAACAATTGTTATAAACTTCATATTTTTATTAAGCATTAATACAAACCAATACAGATTTTGTATTAAGTGTATCGAAAAATTAAAAGTGTTTTCATCGGAATCTAATATATAATTCATGTGAAAACAAAGATTTGAATTGGAAAATTTTTACTAATAAAATTGACAGTAGAGGGAGTATTAATGTCAATTTGGCAAATACACGGAAGCGATTTGAATGCATTTGTGACTTACCTATACCTAGGGTATTTTCATGAAACGATTACTCAAATATTTCGCGGTAGGAGCTTTTCTTTGCGACAGACAATTTAATAATCTCTGAGAATTGATTGCTTAGTATTGACGTGGACGACGTTTTCTAATTCAGAAGACTACCGAGCACATGCAATAGATTCATTAATTAAATCCTCGGAATCGATGCGCAAGCAATTCAAAACCAACTGCGTTGTATACTTGCGCGGAAACTTGCAGAGGTTTTAACAAATTCTCGAACCTAAAGTCATAATTATTTCTAATACACGCACTTACCTTCATCATCTCCGGAACGGAATTGTAATCAACGATTAAAGTTAAGAAAAAAGTAAACACACAAAAAATTTCAAATGGCACGAGAGCCCCACATTGCCCGAGAGAAAAATCTATTGAAAACAGGTCTAAACGCAGTTGAAATCCGCGAGAAGCTCGGGCAGGAACTGAAGCACTTCGAACTTGTTAGGAGAATGTCGTGATGAGCGACGGCGCGCTTGGAAGTCCTCGTTTCTTTCCCTTTTCTCGCCCACCACGCGCGCGAGGATCCGAAGGTCCTCCTTTTTCTCCGAGGACCTCGGTCTTGTACACTCATTTACTTTCGTTTCACGCTTATTTTCACCGGCTCCTCTTGACTTGAGGAGATTATCAATTTCGCGATACAATTTCGTCATCCTAGGTACCTTTTGTGCTCAAGTTGGTGGCTCAAGTTCCTTAACCTGAAATTGATGAATGAGGCATTACACGCTCGAGAACTAATAAACGATGTTTAAATCACGTATGCCTCCGGCTTTTCAAGAGGTCTACTTCCATCTAGACGTGGATGTTAGGTACACATAATACTTGCATCCAGTAATTGAGTATGTACCAGCTTTCTTTTTATATCTACTACTTGTATGCAAAACATTTTTTAAAAAAAGATTTAGTTATTTTTTTTCAAAAATAAAAATTTAAATTTTGTTCGATTATTAATATAAATTATTATCGATAATAAACAATACGAAACATTTAAATATAAATGAAGATTTTCCTATCGTTATTTTTCTAATAAAAATGATCGAGAATTAATTGAAAAAAAAGTAACAAAAAATTGAAACCGGATTAAAGCGACCTTCAAATCCTCTGAAAAGGTTTTTGCTTTTTTTGTTTAATGATTCCGCATTTGCGTCTCCTTCGATACAAAAAATAAACTGATATATGTTAACCAAGGATGGGTGGTTTGTACTTTCCCTTCTCCTGAAACCGGTGCGATAACAACATCTAAATATACAATTGCACTCATTTATTAATCATATGGGTTATTTTAGATTTTTTAGCAATTTAATTTATTAAATTAATATATTGAGCAAATTACTTATTACAACATGCATATTACTTGGTATACGAAGCTACGATCTCATTTAGCGCGAATAATATAATTTTTTATAATTTATCTATAATAAATTAACCATGCATCTATTTTTATTTTAATAAAGTTTTTGCGAATAAAATTTTAAAAAAGTACATGTACGTATTTGTTATAATGTTAAGTTTAAATTAATTTTAATTAATTTTAATTATTAATATTAATGTTACGCTTAAATTTTATTTCCATTATTATTTTATGTATTTTTTTTACATTTATGTTTTAATTCAAAACATTTAAGATAAATTAAAAAATCTTACATAATGTCCGAAATTGTATAATATTAAAAATACATTATTCTTATTTAACAAGGTGTTACCCAGTTACCGTGAAGGGAAGTTTGAAGGTTCAACAATTTATCTTGAATCAATTCAGTTAAATAATACTTGTGTTTTCAAATAATCGAGATTTGACTTCCTTATAGTAAAGTGTAAATTCAAGGTAAAAAGTAAAAAATACGTCTTGCACGCATATTTTTAAAGTTAAAAACCACTTTTCAATCTTGGATGTCAGCTACGTACAAACCAGAATCCCAATGATAATCAAGACGAGTACATAGGTCTGTGAAGGTGAACACCTTTAATAAAAAAAGTATAACTCAATAATTGGATTAAAAGATATTTAAATATATAGTTTGTTATTTTGACCATTCGCATCTAGACAAAGTATAAGTGTAGTAGAATATATTAAATCTCTATCGAATAACGATAAATTGATAAAGCATGTATTCTATTGGTGGTTTTATTGAGAATTATCATTGAAAGGAAAATATGGTTATTTTCCTTTCGCTACGTTGCTCAGTACTTGTTTATCATTTTACATATTTCGGTAGATATATTTGGTAGCAATATTAATAATTATTAATAAAAAATGGAGTTAGATCGTTACAACATTCAAATCACGTAGTATAAATTAGAAATAATGTATAAACTCTAAATTACGAAGAGGCATGTAAGAAACTTTGCGTTGCTTTACGCGATTTAAGGCAGCACAGTGAAATTGAACTAATTATTTTATAAAGTTTCTCTTCGTACGTCAGTAGTAGACACTTATTTGTTTTTCACTTTCATGGTGAATTATACAAAATAGAAAAAGGAAAGATGTAGTTAGAAAAAAACGTATATACATAAAAGCTCGATACGTGTGTAATCATTGTTTATTCAATGATTTCGAAGATCTCGTTCTCCAAAAAAAAAAAAAAAATGAAGACTACTTTGAATGTTATGACATATAAATAGAATAACATTTTTACCTGAATAAGGTAGGTTCAGCTTTTCCATCGTAAGAATACTCGAGAAGGAAATACACGACAGGATCACGCAGACCATTTGTACGAATTTTCGGAGATACAGGGACAGATGATCCTCCCCCTGCAGAGAGCAGATGAGGGATGCTTATTTTTATAAAAGGGGTGGGTTTGGGAAAATCGAGTGCTCCCCCTCTAACACGGAAAAACTCAGGAGGGGAGGAGAGAGATCGAGGACCGGTTTTATCGCGCAGCGTCATTCGGGATCCTCGATTTAGTACACGAACAGTACCAATAGAGGTAATATTTGGTGAAAATAGTATAAAGTCCGTACGCGTATGTATATATATATATTACGAACCGTCATATGTTACACTACCAAATGTTACGAAGCATTCTAGTTTTATGCTTTCTCGGAGACCGCTTATACTTTTGCGCTTGTACCATTTTTACTAATTTTATGATTCGAAAATAATTTAACGAAATTATTGCGTGACTGTCAAATTGGATTTTATCGCTTTATCTCGAAGGTACGTACAGGGTGGGTGTGTGTGTGTGCGCGCGTGAGTGTGTGTGTATATATATATATTTATTTATTTATTTATGTAGTTGAATAACAAATAATTTTTCATCCTTCATATACAATATTTATTAATAAACTACAGTGTTATTATTTACAAATTTTAACACATTTTTCTTGACCGTTTACCTATATTAATCTTATATTACAGTATGCATACAATAATCTATGTTCTAAAAAGTAGCATAACTTATTTAATTGTGTTAGTATTAAAACGGATATTTGTATACTTTAAATATTTTTTTTTTTTGCAAAAATAATAAATGATATAGGTACATACTAAATAAGACACAGGGATAGAAAAATGTATGAATAAACAATTGTATTGAATTAAAATTACAATTACTAGATATTAATACATACATATATTGCAATTACTACATAATAAAATAAAAATGCTTATTAAGTAAAATAACGTATCAAAGATAAAAAATGTTAATCGACATCTCATTAATTAATTATATTGTATTATAATTGACTAATTACGTGAAATAACCGGTAGTGTATAGGTGTTTGCTTTTAAATGCCCATCGGGTCGCATCGACCAAGGTTCCGAATCCCCGGATCTCCTATTAAGTATCTATACTATATCTATCGCGTTATATAAGTACAGCGTGGAAATCCTCTGATGCACTCTTCTTTGCCTGCATCTATATCGAGTCGCTATCCGCGGTGGTCCACTGACGGCAGTGAGCCTTGCATTGTTCACTATTCTATGGAAAAATAGTTTTTCTCCGCCTGTCACCGTTTGCGGAACTTTCCGCGGTGCGGTGCCGATAAATCTCGTATAGATGGAGAAATAACTTGCAACTTTTTATACGAATATTTCTTTCAAAATTAAACGTGTACGATGTACATTGTGCGCGTTTAAAATCTTCTATCGATCCGGCTAAGTTTTGTAGATATATATACCTACATATATTTATATATATATATATATATATAAACACCGCTTCAAGTCAAGTGGGTGTGCGCGCGGGGCTGCTGAAAGTAGAGAAATGGCGAGAATTTTCGTGGTTTTAACAAAATTATCGTGCTCCCGCGATCTCCTGATTGCCGTTAGGGCACTCGCATTTGTTTGCCATTCATAGGTGTAAGATGTTTTAATACGCTGTTTCTTCGTACAATCAAACGAACCGTCTAAACAGAAATTTTTTATTCTAACCTCACTTTTATTATCGTTGATCGACTTTTATATATATTGTTAAAGGTTTGACATTCATTATTCACCTTTCACACACGCTTACATTTTGTTATTTTTAGCGCTTTAACAATATTCTTTCTTTAATAATTGTTGTACATTGGAAAATAAAAGCATTGTACAGAGACCTGTCAAGCACTTGTACGTGCTTACATAGTATACTTACTATTTTTTATTTCAATCACTATATGTATTTTACACTAAATCAGTTACTTTAAATAATAATCATATTAATTGAATGACAGTTTATCGTTGTAATTGCTTTTCACAATTTTTTTCAACAAATTAATTTTTCACAAATATCTTGTTATATTATACATACTCTTCATAAACACTATCTTGATGCTTATTAATTTTGTCAAATGTCATTGTTACAGACTGATAAGAATTATGTCAGCAGAAAATGCACAAACATTAGATAAATCAGCTTATATGCACGAAGAATATGCACTACTACAAGACTTAGAAGTATGCTTTGTATATTCGTCGCTTATATTCCATAGTATAATATTTATCTGACAATAAAACTTCAATTTACAGGAATACAAAGATATTTTAGGTGGACTATCAGTATTGGTAAATGATAATAATTTAGATAATGCACAAATACAAGAATTAGTACTTAATGATCAAATCCTCAACACATTGACTGCCATAACATTGCCAGATGGAAGTCAAGCTTTTATTACTGAAAATGTTGATTCAAATGGTAATTATTTTTATACATTTTTTTCTATAAATTTTATATTTAATTAATAAGAGATATTCAATAATTATTTTAGAATCTGACAAGATGGAAACCACCATAAGGCTAGAGGACAGTGCAATATTTTTAAAGGAACAAACCCCAGAGCTTAATAAGGACAAGGAAGTACAGCTCCAGTTAGCTCCTTTGGAGACTGAATATCCAAAGAATGATATTAGTATAAGTAATCAAGAAAATGTGTTGTCCCATATAATAATAAATGGATCGTTGTATTTAGTAACTAATCAAATTGGAGTTTGCCAAGATCTATGGGAAGGATCTGATGGCCAGCAAGATGCAATATTAAATGCTGATAATCAAAATGATCTAGAAAAGCCTAAGAGTAAGCATGAATGTCCTAGAGAAGATTGCACGAAGGTATATAGTACAGTTCATCATTTAAAAGTAAATATCAAAGAGATTACTTTTACGTGAATTTTTATTTTTGTATAATTATTAAACTAAACAGTAATTGATCAAATTAACATGTAGGTTCATGAACGCACTCATACTGGTCAACGGCCTTACAAATGCACACATCCAAAGTGTAAAAAAAGTTTTTCTACAGGCTATAGTCTTAAAGCTCATTTACGTACCCACACTGGTGAAAAACCGTATAAATGTAATATGGAAGAATGTGATAAAAGTTTTAAAACTTCCGGTGATCTTCTAAAACACGTTAGAACCCATACAGGTGAAAGACCTTTTGTCTGTCCCTTTGAAGGCTGTGGTAGATCATTTACTACAAGTAATATTAGAAAGGTAAATATTAATTTTTAAAAAGAATATATTTTTTAAAAATGTAGTAATGTGCAAAAAATTTCGTAAATATAGGTACATATAAGGACACATACAGGGGAACGGCCTTTTAAATGTCCACAGCCAAAATGTGGTAAGGCCTTTGCTAGTTCAACGAACTATAAAAACCATGTACGTATTCACTCTGGTGAAAAGCCATATGTTTGCACAATAAAAAATTGTGGCAGACGTTTTACAGAATATTCTAGTCTTTATAAGCATCATATAGTTCATACTCAGGAGAAGCCTTATGAGTGTGAAATTTGCCATAGACAGTACCGTCAACATAGCACACTAGTTGTGCATAAGAAAACTGCACATTCAATAATAGACAACGACCAGGATAATGTATTAAATATATTATTAGAAAATTCAGTTGATATGATTGATCAAGCAAATGTAAGCATTCAAATGATTTAGAAAAAACTTATATAAATTAACAAATTTGTAAATAATTATATTAATTTCAGGAAATTTCTTGTGTTCAAAATGAGCAAATAGAAATTTCTGATTTTTCTACTGAAGATGAAACACAAATATTGCTTGTCGAAGATCCCAGTCAATTAGCTCAACTACAGGTTAGTAAAGAAATCAAACTTTATAAATGTTATGTAAATAATAAAATGTCTCTAATATTGTTTTGTTTTAATTTTAGACTATGGAAAGTCTTAATTATGGACCGGAACCTAGTCTTATTGATATGGCATTAGAAGATTTAAATATAACTGACGAAGATGTTGAACTCAGATGGAATTAATAGTTAAATAAATAGATAGATGTTAATTGGACTACCTAATGAATCTCAAATGGATTTTTGAGAAATAATATTTATAAAAATATTTTAAATTCTAAAAACTTTTTTACAAGTTTTCTTGTATAAAAGTGTGAAAGTATAGAGAGTTTAAGAGTTTGTTTATATTAATTGTTTAATTAGTATAAGTATTTCTCTTTGAGCTATTATGTCAATTCTTGAGTCTTTAATGTATGACAAAAGTTTTGTAATTTAAATTAATCTATTTTTAAATATATTACTTACAGTTCTTTAAATGTTTATTTGATTTATTAATATCTAAACTTTTTGTTGCAATATCATTAAATTAATATTTGGTTACATTTGGTTTCATTGTAATTCGACAATTGTATTATTATATAATGAGTCTCATGTACTAAGAACTGAACTAATTTAAACTAAGACATTTTTGCGTTTCTAATTAGCGCGTGAATCTTTGAATATTCGATAATATATTTTTTAAACTTTGAGTCTAATTTGTCCAAAAATACGCATTTTCCTCATTCATTATCAAATATAATTTAGTATAATTTATTCTACGTCATGACAAATTAATAAGCGATTAAAAATTAGTAATAATTTTTATTAATATTTAAAGCATTAAAATGCAAATTGCAAAAATCTCCAACTAAACAATGTCAATAAAACTTTTACTATAATTATTAAGATCTTAAGTAATTCTATCCATTCAGGAAATATTAATTTTTAGACCAATAAAAAAGCAACAAAACTTCCATACTTCCTTGTAAATCGTTTTTTTCCGCCGTAGCAGATCGTTCAAGAATTTCCACGGGGTCAAATTTTTAGGTGCCCGAAGCGTCGCGAATTTGAACAGCTGGTGTTAATACCGTAGTTAATCGATTATCATTATACTTTTCAGAAGTAAGCGTAATTACTCTACACGTTTTCTCCTGAGAAAAAAATAGAATCGCGTAATAATCGATGGTATGTTTGCCGAGATCTCGTCACAGACGTTCCGATTTAGATCACCGAGCGAATACATATTTGTTCCTCTTCGAAGCGATGTTCTATTTTTCTTTCAATTTGCGCATCAGCGAGTGGTATTTTTTTTAATTATCAAGTGGTAGGTGATGATCGAATTTCTTTTTTTTCCATGTTTTATTCTGATTTGGTACAATTTATGAAGTTCATTTGCGCGCAATCACTCATAGGTGTTGGACGAAAACTCCAATCGTTTATAGAAAAATAATTGTTTCCAAATAACATAAGTATAATGTAGAAGTTTAAAAAGTAGACAATAAATACTTATTTATAGTGATCGATGACGTATATTTTATAAATTACGTAACGTAATTCTTTTTAATATTTGAAATAATGAAAAATGTATTTCTGACGTTAGACGTTAAGATATCAATTTTTATAAATTGTAATTAAAAGAGTTAAAGGAAGATTGCTAATAATAACATTCGATGCGTAATTGGTAAATACTTTTATTTACGTATGGTTCAGTAATAAAACTAATATTTTGAATGTATAACATTGGCTAACGCGTGTACGGTATTAAACTATTTCATTAAAAATCAGTTAAGATTCAACAAAATATAATCTCCAACGCTATATACAATGTCCATTATTAATGTTGATAAATGCAATCACTGCGCTGAATTGAAATACAATTGAAATTAATGTTTTTTTAAAAATCTCGTTTTGTATGTAATAAAATTGATATTCATTAAATATGAACTAATTAACGAGCCTCGCAAGTATCAGGATGGAAAAAAGACCGATCGTACATGTACATATACGAACAATGGAAAAGTGCAGACTCGCTTACGCGATTCTTTCGACGAACGATAAGTGACGCGCATAAAATTCAAATGTGAGCCTTGGCGAGGAAATAGAGTTTACGCGCGAGCGAAATTATTGTGTGAAATCACTTGTCTATATGGTTGTGGTCTCGGGATACCTCCTACCCATTTTACGTTCATAGGAATTCCGGGCACGAAAACATAGTTTCACTCGAATGAGTCAATTGATTAGTGAGTTTCAACTCGGGGAAATTCATAATTTAATGAATTATTGATCAATGTTATTGGAACCCGCACAATGATAATCTTCTAACAAGTCGTTCGATACGGAATTTTCTTTTTAAAACGTATGAAATCTAACAACCTTAGGTATACATTGCAATATATGGTCAACTTATTTATGCATATGTTTAATATATGTATTGTACGCGTACATTCGTTTATTATTCATAAACTTTATTTTATTTTCTCTTAATGTTTTTATTACGAGTTTGCGAGATATTTTTACAAAAGGAAGTAAATTATATATGTGTATTCTATAAATAGAATCTGCATAATATTAACTGTATGTTATAATATTCAGTGTTATAAGGATACGATTAAAACATATTTTAAATTTGGTATGAAATCAAAAAGTGTTATCGACAAAAATAGCTTAATCACTGATTAATATATGCAATAGTATTTTTTTATTGTTGATAGAAATGGATGTGTTCAATTTGATATAAAATCAAAAGACACCGTTTTTTGTACTTGATGATAATTGTTATGTATAGAGTTGCCAATTAGATCCACAGTTAAGATTATTTTTTTTAATAATAATCAAAGTCAATCTCTAAATTTATTTTTAAGGAAATGGTTAAACTAGGTGATTCAAGACAATGTTTGATTAGATCAGGAACAAAACCTTGCAAGTATGAAGTTATATGGTATATGTTTAAAGAGTATATAAAGATTCTTGTATTTTCATCTTTTTCAACATCGATTAATCCTTAGCACAGTAAAAGAAAATAGGCTAACTAACTAAAAGACTAACTTTCAGTTCGTTCATTTGTAACTGTCACTTTTATCAAATAAATATTGGTAGCAACAGTCAAGTCAATTCTGCAAATTAGGTATTGATTACTTTATTAGATATAAATTTCTATTCAGGTAAAAAATATTTTAATAATTAGTCGTAATGTGCATACTTTATTATTTAGACAGATTTCGTCGTAATAAAAAATATTCACATGCGCATCAAAATAAATTGATTAGTAAGTCTCGGTCGGTTTTTAGACCCAATGTTTGACCAGCTATGCATAAAAAATAGATTTGTTATTTTTTTGATACACATAATATACTGGAACATGTGAAGCGTTCAATGTATTTATTAAATTAAAATATGATCAGAACTATAAATCAATTACTCAAAATAAGAATTTTAGTCGAAACAGTAATTTTTACATTTTTTATGCCAATCCTGCATTAATTTTCGTAAAACATTGTAATACACTTTACAATGGCCGAAAAAAATTTTTAAATAACATTTCAAAATTTTAATGAAAAAAAAAACAAATAAGTAAATTACTTTAACCTAATTAACGGACAGGAGGACAAGAATGTTTCTGTCGCAATCAATACATTTTATTACAGAATAGGTCTATTCGATTGTTGTAGGTAAACCAAACTTTAATAAAGGTATAACTTGATGAGGATAGAAAATTGCGTCGAAATGTCGCCAAATATCTAATTTAGTTTGGTTTATCCACCAAAATCGAGTAAATCTATGTTAAACTTATTCTATAATACATATGCAAGGATGATAAAGATAAATATATATTATATTTATAACCATAACATAACATAATATAACATAATATAATGTTATAATATAACATTTGTTGGTTATATTGATAACCAACAAATTTAATTGTTTATACAGATTTTTATTAACGAAATGTTGACCCAAATTATAAGGATCTACACCTTTCAATAACCCAGAAATTATATTTATTAAAAAATTCATACGGATAATTTAAATACACAAGGAAGAGCGTGACGTATTGACTGTTTTGACAAAAACATCACTCCTTTACTAATAAATGAATAAACAACTTTTGGTCAGTAATACTGAGTATATAAGAGATAAACAAATACAAACTTTAAACCTATTATACGGTAATTACCGATTTAAAAATCCTAAAATATTTGGGTACATTATTTAAAGCACGCATAAGGGCCTAACGTAAAGAATTTTTCCGAAAATTAATTTTCTGTTTATAATTTTCGGAGAGTTATTAAAAATAATACTTAAAAATACATATTAAAAATACATTTTGAAAACTTTCATTAAACTAGATGAATCATCAATTTTATAATACTTACCTAGCATATATTTGAAATCAAATTATTATTTTAACTTGAAAGTCGAATTATTATATGTTCAAACGAATTATACTTATATATTAATAAACGCTCATAATATATGATTATATACATTGAAATTCTGGTATAAACAGAAACTTAGTATTTTCTGGGGGTATACCTTTTGAATGTTCAACGGAGTTAAAAGGAAAATTTAAAAATCCGGATCGATCACACTGTCTAGAAAGTGCAATGAAACGTAACGATTGTACTCCACTTTCCTAAGGAGAGCAGCGCCAAAGACCTCAGCCAGGGTCTTGGCCTTCTGCGCTGCTTCTCGCATCTCTCGTACGTGTATGATCTTCCCGCAGTTGCTCCCACCCCGATATGCGGAAGGCGTCTACAAAACTCGTTCGCGTATACCTACTGAAAAATTTGTCCGGTTAAACGCTAGTATTCGCTCGACGGTGGTCTTCACGATTTACATTATCATCTGTCTTGGTTTACTTCTTCGAAGTTTTGACTATATTGGTAAAAGTTTTGTTATTCCTCTTCCGGCACTATCAAATTCAATTTTCATTTTTATTTTAATTTTCATACGCTATTTATAACCAACGTTAAACAATTTAATTAACGTCTATACTGCAGTCGAGATTCTATATAAAGTAGTATATCAATATAGGTTTGATTCGTTATTAATTTTAATCTGATGTATAGAAATACGGACCTTAATTTAAAATATGGTATCGTAATGTCTCGTTATAACTGTTTATCAACACACAAGAATATTAGTGTTAAGGAAAATTTACGCTCGGGTGGAGTTTCTATGTAATTAATAAGTAAATGAGGCTATCCATTGTTTATTCAGTATGCATTGAAAATCTTGTACCAACTTTCAACTTAACTAAATTAACACTTACAGAAAATCGTGTCTATTCGCGTATATGTAAAAATTTATATGTAAAAATAACGTAAATAATTTATATTAATATTTTAAACATTAAATTGAAGTTTTATTTAGTATATTGATACATGCAGAGGTTTCCTAACTGTTTAAGATCTGTAACTATTGTATCCAAAGATTTTAATAACGTTAAACCAATTTGGAGTAAAATCTTTTATATTCTACTGATTATTCTTTTAATTTTATATAAAGTTGAGTAAAGGTTCACTTGATTGAAATATTATTTATTATACAAATTTTCATTTGATGTAACAAAAGTAAGCCATGAAATCCTGTAATGAAAATGAATATAGAACAACGAGTAACATTTTATGTTTATAGTTTTTGCTGTTTTTGGAAATCATCTGAGTAACATGCGGTTAAATTCTACAATGCATTTTTTTTATTTTATACTTACATGTGCAGCTATATAGTATCTCTTTGTCTTTCGTTTAATGTTGATTAGAACACTACTCGAATTATAATATTTTATTTGGAGTGATGTAATAAAGATTTAAATTCAAATCATTTTTTTAAACATTATATTATCATATCAATCTCTGTTTTCATTATTCAAAATCCACGTATATTATATATAGACATAATTCAAATTAATCATATAAACTCGCTGTCTACGTTTGTACAATTTATGTTGAAAATAACTTTTTTCACGTACAGCAATAAATAATTAACAGTAGACGATAGATTTCAAGGTATGTTTTAAATAAAACTCGTATAGATACTTGTATATATGGACTATATAGAGACATAAATTTTTTTAAAGAGGTCCTTGAGCGCTATGTTATTTATGCAGGTGTTTTGTAAAATTAATGAAAAGTAAAGTCGATGAATTTCTGAAAAAAACTACCGCGTTTCAAAACGTCTGATATGTTTATAACTTCTAGATATTACGCAATTACTGCGCATTTTTTTAAAATTGAGAAATTTTTCTAATGCATATAATTATATTAATTTTAATGATAAAATATTTTGAAACAGTGCTGTATATAATTTAATGCTGGCTTCGTACGTCCTTATTCTCATGATGTCTTCAAAATCACGTCGAACGATGGACACTGATTCTTTTTATCGTCGGTACTCAAAAAACCAAGAGAAAGATTCGAAAATATTGGCTAATATATCAATGATCGGACCACGTTTTCATCGACGATAAAATTTAATTTGAACCTTCATTCGGAGGACACGGAAAACGGTAAGGAAACTTTATTATTGTCTTGTGTGCATGCATACATTTTATAAGATTAATATTAGGCATAGCGCTTAAAACATTTGACGTTTATAGATATGTAGAATTCGAATTATAGAAAATACAAATTTAAATTTTGTTAATCTTTAATTTATATACATCACAGTGGAACCAATAACTTTTAAATTTAAAAGACAGTACTAAATAATGAAAATCATACTTGGGAGATTACTAATAAAGATATTTCTTTTATTAAATAATCAATGTTACGAATAATATATTTTTTAAATTGATACACGTAAATTAATAAATCATATTATATTGTATTTATCGAATCTTTAATTAATAATAAAAATTAACATCATAAAATATATAATCATGAATCAGAAAAAGAAGGATTCACTTTGAAAACAGAGAATTTTGCACTTGCAAAGATGATTTCAATTACCATCGATAGCTCAACAGCTGATTCGCGCTCGGTTGTTTACTTGGAAGAGACGAAGCTTGGTGTAAAATGAGAAATCCTTGTCGCATTCGTAATCGCTCAATTTTTTGATCATAGATCAGCGATATAAGTTACGTTATGTATTCTCGCTTATAACTGCAGATAGGTCAAAAATCTGACGCCGATAGCGCGATAAAGCAGTGCGAGATAAGCGATGAGAGGCTGAGATCGGCTACACAAAAAATTGCGGTTAAGAAATTAGTACGATGATATTTTAATTTGATTATATGCATCTATGTGTATGTGTCAATATATATATATAATAACTATTAAATTATGAATAATTAATTTTTTATTTGTACGAATATTATTTTTTTAGTTCTAAGTACTTGAATTAGTTTGATAAAATATAATAAATGTGAGTGATCTGAAATAGTGTTTTCTTAATAATCTACTAAACGTAATTTCTCTTTGATGTATCTAATTTCTTTTAAATTTTTCTTAATCATTCGATAATGAGCTAGTTAAGTATATAGTAATATTGTAGGAAAAAAAGAAAATAAAAACTTAACACTTTATTATAACTAAAAATTACTGATGCTTTTGGAATTCGGATTTTATTCTAATTCTTAGATGTGTACATTCTGACAAGGAAATCAAGAATTACAAATCCTAATACTTATCGTCTTATGAAAGTTCTAGATACCATTAAATCAAAATTGTAAAGAAAATAATTATTGTTTTAATTAATTTTTACCAATCGCTAGATAGTCACTAAATCTAGGTTTAACAGAATATTCAGATTAAGACAAATCGATTTGAAACCATTTATTGTAAAATTACAGTTTAAACAAAAATTTATAAAAAATAGGCTGTATTTTTCTTTCGTTGCAGTGGATTGTAAAAGTTGCGTTAGCTCTGATTTTTTAAGACATTCGTTATAATAAAAAAGATACTCTGGATTTATAATAAGATCTAAATTCTGAAGGCTATGGCGTCTCTTGATAAAAACTCTGAGTAATTAATTTTAAAAACAGACTTGAAATAAACCTGCATACCTTAAAATAATAGTGATTTTTATGTTAAGATTAAATAATCTAACACTTGAAATTGTAATATAACTATTTAACTGTGTATTTAACAATTTATTTTCTGGAATTTTAAGCTTTACTTAACAGCCTATAAAATTATATAATTTAAAAAATTTTGTTTAATAATTATTTCGTAAGGTTATTCCGTTGTATAGAAGATACAGGTGCATTAATTCACGCATAAAATCACGCTTAACAAGACTGAAAGATGAAATGTAGTCGAGTCCGCCTACTCCGAAGGGAAAAAGAATCGCGGAAGCCTGCAATCAGGCAGCAAACAAATCTGGCCAATTTTTTCATTTAGGCAGTGCTTTCGTAACAATTGCGAGCGGTGAAGTTAATCCACGAAGCTCTCATATTTATCTCTACCTACGTATATACGAGAAGGAGATAAGCTGATGTTTGATATCGGTATATGCTCCTTGGTTTTTCGATACGCAAAGAGCAACTTATCTCCTCGAGTCGATTGTGGCGAGGTCTTCCTATACCTCCTTAACTCCAGTCTATTATAATTATTGAATTAATGTTATATCTGCCTCCTTCGATTAGCTCGTGTAATACGAATTCACGTGCCAGCGACTATTATATACGATGTATTTCAATTTAACGTTGATGTTTAGCTTGCATTTTTATTTATACTGCATTTTATAAACTGTATATCTAGGTTACTTTATAAGTGTTGTTCATGAAAATTACACTAAATCTAATCATTATTGTTAGAATGATACTTAAATATCCTTTATTATACGAAAAGGAAGAATCCCATCGTCACGGTAAATTTTAAACAAATTTCATAAGAATTTGATTTGTTTACGCACATATCGACATGGTCATGCGGAGTTTTGCGCCCGTGCTTTTCAGCTGCCTCGTGGTCTGCTGGACAAACAGTTAAGTAAATTAGTGTAAATGAATCTAATGAGGCCACTGATGCGACACGTCTCTTTTCATCACTCTTTTTCAAGATTTTCCGTCTTATATTTCAACGCGCACATTTGTTCATACACTTTTTATTGTATTATAATTTTATCCCTTTCAGTTCTATATGCTAATTATACTAATTAGCTTTTTTTAAACATTTTATTCAAATATCATAGCAGTTTTTTTAAATAACTTGGCTTTTCTTAATTTAATTATAAGCAACTAATATTTATAATTAAAAATATCGAATGAAAATATAAATATCTACTGTTTCGGTAATTATACCATGCCGAAATAAGACTACGTTTAATCACTAATAATAAAAAATTATCATTTAAAAATTAATTTCTTTACATTTACGACTTTTGCTCCAACATACATATAACATATACATATAATTAAAAAAATTATAAAATCATAAAGTTAAAAATAATGTACATAACAACTACTATGCTTTACATTTCTTCTTTGGTAAAGTGCAACGTTCTAGCGACCGATAAAACTAAAGTCATTCGAAGCATAAAGGTTTAATATACGGATAATAGAAAGAAATATTTTTGCTTGCATCACGAGAGTATAAAGCAATTGAATCTGCTTTATCTAAATACAAAATAAAACATTGATGTACACAATCAAATGAAGCGTATGTTCTACAAGTTCAAGGGAAAATTTATATTTACTAATGTGTCATTAAGAAGATATGCTAAATCTGCATTCATGCAAAAAGCGTCATACAACAGCAAATGCGATCTCGTTTATTTACGCATACTAGATATGAATAAGCAAAACAAAAGTATCCCGAATATCGAAAACTTATGAGATACCAAATAGATTTCAGCATATTTACGTCGAAATATGTTTCGAACCTAAAGTTTAAATGAAGTTTTCAAACACTTCAAATGGTTAGGTATATATAACATTATTATTATTATTTATATTTATTATATATAGGTATATTACATTATGTTTTGATTATTTCTTTGTTATATTTTACATACTATTTATATTGAGATTGCTTATTTATTTATGGTATAGAAAGTTGTTCGTACATATTTTGATAGATTTTATACACATCGAAATATTTAGTCATTAGTAAAATACTTTTACACTTAATTAATGCTCTAACTATAAATTAAAAAAAAATATATTCAATAAGACAGAAAGACAGACATTGAGAAATTGAAGAGACACTATACAAACTGTAATAATTCATTATTGTATCATCGACGCGTGCAATTTTATCGTAAATCATCGGCGGAACTGGTATCGTTGACTACTCCCTTGTTCTAAACCGATTGGCAATAAACCGCGTATGTCTTTTCAGTGACTCAGTTTGCAACCAAAGGGGAAAAAAGGTGAGCCGTTTTGAGGTGACTAGAATTACTTTTTTCTTTCTCTCATACTTTCGTGAACATTTTTTTAATGATAAGAAAATGTGTTACAGTTAGAAAGTAAACGAAATTCATTGATGAGTAATCTTTTCTTTTGCTTTTTAGATTGTAGTGATATTCGAGAATAAATCTAATTTTTATAATAATAAACTTATTTAGTAATAAAATATTTTCGTTCTATTACTAAAATTTTTACATTACGTTTGCATAAATAAAAAGCTTAATTGATTTAAAGAAAAATATATATTTAAAATAAGAAAATTCGTATTACTTATAAATTCTTAATCAAATGTACTGTGGTGGGTATTTATTATATAAAGTTTCGAGTGACTATATAATCAATTATCAAACAACTTATAAGAGTCTAAGTTTTTATAAAGAAAAGAATTCAAGTACTTGCAGTGTTATTCAATTTAGTAGAGCCTCCGTAAGGAATTACAGTGATGATTCAAAATTTCCATGTTACTGGTAAACAAACATAATAAATAAATGTTGCATAAATCTAGAAGTTTAATAATTAGACAACATTCTATAAATTCCAATAAGCGTAAATTATATTTAGAACGAGGAAAGACTACATAGTAAAATTATTCTTACAAAACATAGGTACACAAAAGGAAAATGTGTAATGAGAAGAATAAACTATGGTTACACTCGTTTAAAGGTCAATTTCAATGCTTAAACGTTTTTTCAAGCACCAACCATAAGAAGGATATATATTATAGAGTAATCTTAATCTTATATTGGCGTAGTTACGCATGTGCGATATCTTATAAACAGATGAGACCGTATTTACTCGATATAAAAGTGTTTTCTCACTGAATAATTTTGTAACTTTATTTGTACGTAAAATCCGAATTTCGTTAAACATCTATAATATAAGCAAAAGTTCGAATAATGGATTAATTTATCTCGATTCCATTTTTTTCAAGTAAATTATGATGCAAAAGCTATCTTAATTAAATAAATATGGTAAATAAGACATCGTTACCCTTTGTTTCAGTATTAGCTACATCAATGTGCCCGTATAAAAATATCAATGCAGTCAAAATTGGCATTGGAAGGAAATTCGTTTGTTAATTTTCTTTCATATATATTGTAGTAAAATTTTCTTTCGGGCCGTCTTTGAGGGCATTGATATAATTCTATGAAATTTATGATAGGTAATACTTTAATAAATTTATTTATTTAATTAAACTAGTTTTTCCTCCTTTATTGATCGATTTTTCCATTAATGTATGTTATAAACGATAGTGTAGACCCTTGATCACAATTTGCACAAACAGATGTATTCAATGCGCCGTGCTTTGAAAAAAAGTAACGCAATTTTAATTGCAAAATTTATTCATGTCATATATGCGATCGCATATATATATATATACATAAAAATTTAAATTGGTGATACCTGATTTTCTGGATTCATTTTTAAATTTCAAATATTATAACGATGCTATAAAAATTTATCAATTCCATACACGTTTTCTTTGCATTATACATGAATCTTAGTTTCCATTAGAACCCTGCTTTAGCTATTAATACACTGCGGTACGTCCCCATAAGGGCAAACAAAAACCCAATGGCCATTTAGTACAGGGATTTATCAAAGATCTCAAAGAATAGTCTATATGTAGTAAGAAATACTTTTTCTAGTATATAAATTATTCGAGTTTTTGCTTAAACTGGTATGAAAGCGTTTATTTAAATCATGTTAACTGGAATATATTTCACGATACAAAAGGAATTTAATGTCGATTTGGTGGTGTTTCCAACTTTATATTGTTGACATAATTAAATAAATATCTTTCAGTAGTTTGGTAAATCCTTAAATATGTTTTATATATGATATCCTCATGTAAATTGTGAAAAATCTACGACCTATACAAGACATCATATTTCCTGTCACAGTGTCATATATTCTAGAATTAATTAAATTAAAAAATTGCAAACCGCATAAAGCATGTAATTCATGAAATATGTTTGGAAAATCGAGAGAATTGTACTCCCGGAATTTCGGCGAAGGACTCGTGTAGGTATATATACACGTGACTTGAACAAAAATGAGCAACGAGAAGCGGACGTAGGTGCGCCCATATCCAGTGTATTTTTCTCAATCGGTTCTTCCTGGTTCGTATATACTTTTGGCGGGATTTTTCTCTGTCTCTTCAGACTGATTCATCGAAATTCTCGTAATTTGATCGTCCCGTTGTGTAGTGATGTGTACTTTTGTCTAGTCATTGAAGACTGTGTCGGCGATTACGACATTATTAAATCTTTATTGATGCGTCTCAGACTTTCTGGCACTCGCTTATCGACTAACTATTTTTTTACCGACTTTTTCACACTCGATCTTTCTAGCTACAAGTGTCTCCATAATTTTACTTTCGTATATTGTTTAGAATTTGAAAAATCGAATGGCATTAATTGAAAGTATACGCATTTAAACCGATTAAAAAGTGTCATTAATGAAGTCATTATCGATTTGCGCATCGATGTTAATCGAACTGTGTATTTATATATTCACTGCATGTTTTGAGCAAAAAACATTTCTATTTATCATTTTGGATTAAACATTGAAAAAGAATGTTGTATTACCAGATTCAGTATTATGAATTTTTGCGTGGAGCTTTTATTTTGATCGAAGATTCATGATTAATTTTGCGACGAACGTTTGATACAAGTGTGAAATTGTAAATGTTAAGCAGAGGTAAATATGTAATTTAATATAATGCTGTAGTTTCAATCCATAATTTTAAGTGTTTCAAAGAAAAAAAGTTTCTTCAATGTGTCAATATTTATGAAATAAACATGAAACTTGTAAAATTCACGTAAGACTAAATTTATATGATCGCAATATCGTTTGAAATTTTAATAACTCATTATTTTGCAAACAGGTTCACGTGTATATTACACATTACAACTTTGTGAGTCTTTCACATTCTTCAAATGCTTTAGATGTTTCAGTTAAAAATTTGTGTTAATTTGTACAACGATCTGTGTACACAAAATATTATTCGTACAGTCAGAATTATTTTTAAAGTGAACTGTTTAAATTGTACATTGTACATTTGTTTACTCAATGAAAAAGCCGAATTTGGGAAAAGATTTTCGTTAATGAGTCATAACCAAATCAACCTCGTACTCGATAATTTTTTTAACTTTTTTTCATTTTAAATTGTACTAAGTTTGTAAACAAATAATGTATAATCAAAGTTGAATAAGTATATATAAACATATTTAATAAATTAACTTGTAAATTCAGATGCATAAGCAAAAAATCTTAAAATACTAAAATGAACTTAAAATAAACCTTCTAATTTTTTAATTTAAGGTGAGACAAATACGTTAACTATAAGTACCTAGTTCAAAAAATGTGATCACTTTGTGACTACATCAGATTAATTTTTAACTTATTTTAAACGTACATAATTATTAGAATTTTAAATCGTTACTTGTTCTAGATTTTTGATGATACAACCGCGTTAAAAATTGATGTTCGTATTTACATTCGCATCCCGACAATTAGTACATTGAAAGTAAGAGTGTTAATTGAAACCACGTGGCACTACGAGAACTTAATTACGTATTTTCACACTGAAATTTACACGTGGTTGCCCTCTTACGATACACATGGTCTTTTCTTTCTAAAAGCGTATCAAATTTATCTTTTTACGCGTTTCAGTAGTCTGCTCAAGGTTTGAGTAATATGAAAATTTGGAGTCTCGCACTTATTATGATAATTTTTTACAGTGTAAGTTAAATAAATTAAATATTATATTTATAATTTATTTTACAATAAATGATTGTGAAACTTTTATTAAGTGAACGTTGACTCTCATTTTTCTTAGTAGTTGATTATATTTTTTATCACATGGAAATCATATAATTTCCTTTTAAAGAATATATTATAGTTTAACGACTTTTGTTTTGACAGTTTGAATATTAGTTAACTAAATATGTGCGTGATTTAATTTTCATATGTAATGTTACTAAATAAGTAAGATGATATTTATCAAGGGTAATACACAATGGAATACAAAAATGTGTTCGAACTGTCTATTTATCGACAAATATTAGCATTGCATTCAATACTGTAATCAAAAGTAAGTCAGTATCAATATGGATAAAATTGTAATTCCTCGTAATACCTTGAGCTTTCGTACACAATTCAAAAGGAAAATATTGTGAATTATACCAAAAAAATTTCATTTAACTATAAATATTGATATCAATAAAGGTGTATATATCGTATGTATATATTCAATTGACGTTTATCTTGTTTACAACCGAAACTTGAACATAATAAACTGAAATTTTATAATTCTGATATGTAAAATAAATTATAAACCGATAAATATGTGTCATCGATTACCCTTTAAAAATGATCGAGAAACAAAAAATTCCATTCGAATCCTTGGCCTAATTGATTTAGAAGAAACACGGTGAAAATTGAGAAAAATATTTTCTTTTTAATATAGTACTGTATTAAGATGTTAATTGAATTCTAACCGGTTTTATTTAAAATTATTATTATATAAAAATTATCAAACATATAAAAGCAAGTTTAAATACAGTAGATTTAATGATAATATTATTGGATAGTATTATTGAAAAGTACCAGACATTCTATATTAAATTTCCATTTTTAAGTGGACCATTTGTTAATTACAACATTCTGCATTAGGTACTGTAATATCTGTGAAGTTATATCATTTAAAATGTATTGTTAAAAAGTATAATTGAACTTCATTAAAAATGTTAAATGCATCAGAAATAATCAATTATTTTGATATAATCTTTGCATTTAAAATTATTATTCAATCACAATTAAAACAAATATTACATATATTGAAATACAAAAAAATAAGTTGGTAAATTATAATATTTTTAAGAGATACCAATTATAGGTTCTTTCCATAATTTTTAAACACTTTTTACGACAATATTAGTGCAAGTGTAGCAAAATTTGAGTTGCTTCAAGCTTTTTAAGTGTACATACATTCAACTTTCGTTTTAAAATGTTTTTCTATTCACGTTTTTTGCAAGTTTGATATTTTTTAATATTCATCTCTTTCTTTACATGATTAATTTATTTTAATTATGATTTATTTATTTAGTTTTATGTTTGTTTATAATTATAAAATAATCGAATCGAATATAGTTACAATTGTTGTTACCTTCAATTAGTTGAAATAAATAAATTAGAACAGGCATGGCTAAATAATATCAATGAAGTGACAGAAATTATTAATTTACTTCTTTTAGATTTTAATTGATTTGGGTGATAGATGAAAATCGTTCAAAATTTAGGTAATTTCACTGCAATTAAACTTTGAAATTAATGGCAACGACATGGAGCTTTATAATTGTTTTAATTTTGCAATTAAAATTTAATTTATGTATAATATTGAACTGCGTGTAACTTTGAAAATGAAGTAGATAAAAATATTCATTTAATGTAATGTTTGTAGTTTGGCGAGTTACACTGCATAGTAAATAGGTGGAAATCTTAAACATCAGTTACACCTGCAAATCCAAATTCTTTTCCAGAAACCGAATTATACCGGATAAACCCCCTTACCGATCACTCGATAAGGGATAAAAGCAGAACACGTCAATTCGCACGCGAGGTCCCCTCCAATAAGTGTAGAGAAGCACGCGCGGCTGTTCCTTCTCGACAGTTAGGAGAATTCAGTTGCGCTCCGAGCGACCAACGACTCGGTCATCGCCTCCGCTCTTTACAACGATGATTTCGTGACCAAGGCCCCCCAGTGCTCCTTCGTGGAGTCCTTATATTATTTTTAGTTTATAATTTTTTTTATTTTTTCATTTACGGTTGAGTGGTAAAATTATCAACGGATAAAGGTATTTAGAGAATGTCGAAGAAGCAATGGCTGGTCCTGTTGATGCTGTTCCTTACTTACTTGTTGCTCGGTGCCTCGATATTCTATCACATTGAGAGCCGACTTGAGGTTGAGAAGGTGCGCATTGCTAAAAAGGAGCGCATTGAAATCAATGGTAAGTTTTTCCTTTTTCTTATATTAACTTATTTTTTTGTAGAAATTAAGTGCATGTTTCATACATATAACATTAAGTTATTTTCATGAAATTTTGATCGAAGTTTCATACAAGCGATACTTGTTAGTTGATGTGAATTAAATGCGTATATTATAGAATACCGGTTGTACATTTGTAGCCTATTTCGACACATTTTAATCAATTTCTTTTTGATAAAACATACACATAAATGGTATCTTTTCATTTAAAATTTGTATAAAAAATTTCAAACAGTATAATTGTTAACACTTTTCTATATTTGATTTTATGCGATATTTAAGTTTCTCAAAAATAATATGTAAATTTTTTCAAATAATTCTTAGTGGCATTTTTTAACGTTTTTTACTATTTCATGAAGAATCGATACATTGCTATTAAATTCATTTTTAAAAATGTGATATAAATTATAGGACTTAAAATTTAATTTTTACTATGCGGTCACTTTTTAAAAACCATTTAAAAGACAGTTGTTACAAGCAATAAAAATAAGCTTGTCTTGCTAAGTTTTTGTAGTAATCGAAAAGGTTTTTGTATCGATGAGAAAATGATCTCGTATTTATGATTGGTACACTGTAAGAATATATGTACCAAAATGTAGATACCATTCGGAAATGTTTTCTAGACAGTTTATCATATCTACGGTCGTTCTCAATAATGATTAACTATTTCTATATTTATACAATTGATCTAAACGACTGTTAAATTATTGCAGATAGTATCGTTAATTTTAACATTGCAATACGCGTATATCACCAAAAGCGCATTTTGAGGTGCTGTTAGTCAGTGAATATTTTGTTTACGTTCTCGAGGACGGAATACGATTGTAATTCATTGAGTAGAATTCACATGTTATGAATAGTACAGCAGAAAAGTAATATTCAGTATTTATGATCTTTAGCGAAATAAACGTTGTTAAAAATAAAAAATTAACTGTCGTAGTCTCTTCTCTCATTGAAATATATTACATTTATAATCCAGTAGATGCATTTTTTTCCTTTTCGTTACTTACCAAAAAGCTCTTTTTACATACATTTTACTAAATTTTAAATTCCTTCCTACAGAGCGAATATTATAATTAATGAAATAAATAGTCTTAAATAACGTATATAAATTATGAATATAAAAGAAGATACGTATATAAATTTAATGTTATATAGATAAGATATGTTCCAACGTGTAAAACATGTGAGACCAAAAGCTCGATCATTATGCAACATTTGATATGTCAGTGATGAATTATACATGTGTCAAAGTTATTTTAAAAATGTTTTATAAAGAGCAAAGAATATATTAACCAATTTGAAATGTGTATATGAGCAATGTTAATTAATTTATCATAACAATTCAAAGTGATCACCTATACTAGCTACACGTATACAATATACAATACACATGTAGAATAGTTGTAGCAGACGAACCTGAAAAAGTACCATCGTGTCTACAATCGAGAGTCAATGGCAATTGAGTTGCCCATTCACGATCGCGCGACTAGTTATAATACTCTCGTGTTATATACGAGCCTTTAGGCGTTGATATACGCGTATATCTTCTCTTGAGTCGTTGGAATCAATTATTTCATTATACGCCGCGCACGCGAATTCGTATGAATGTTAATTTCGGGCAGCTCGTTTGATAAAATTTCCGAAAATCAATTTTCGTACGTACATTTCGAGAAACCTCAGTTTCGATTGAAGAAGGCCGTCACTCTAACGTTTTTTAACGTTCAAATTAATAGTTATTACAACTGGTATTGACGTTCTTTTCATTGGCATCAAGGAGCGGAAATTTTTTTTAGATCCATAAGAGTGTTTTATTATTATTATTTGTAAATGCCTGAGTGTTTGCTATCTTTTATTTACATGTATGTAATAGTATTTTTCTCATTTGGGTAAAGTACTTGCTAATCTTTCGAGAAGAAATTTTTATCTTTCAATAATTCTGTAAGAGATTAGAGAGATCCTCTATAGCATTTCTATAGAGAATTGCATATAGTTTATTAATTTTCTTATACACACCAGTGATGGAAATGACAATTCCAATCATTTATAAGTCTAAATTAATGACAAGATATTTATTACGATACATTAGAAATTACATTAATTTTTATTAATAAATCTATAAAATACTTTACTTCTTTATATTACAAAACAATACGAATTAATCCTATAAAAGTAATGTGGTTATAAAATTATAACTTTTTAGATTTTGAATGTTTGAGAATCGCTCTTATTGAAAACTTATATATCGTATGTATATGCAATAATTTTATCGTAATCTTGCGGCGACGACGTCTTTCTTTCGTTTTTCTTTAATATTTATTTCACGGTAAATGTAATATCGATAAGACGAAAGTGTACTAGGAGGGGTGATCGGTATCGTCCGTAACACGTACAATTATTCTGCGCAATTGATACCTCTCTTTTTTTATGTACAACTTCCTTCGATATACTCGGAGACACTTTATCGTTTACATTACACTCGTGCGCACTGAAAACGCTTGGAAAAGCTTAGAGATATCTACTACGAGTTTCGGTTATTTCCATTTGTCTTTCGACACGATTTACTTATACACGTTATACAGAACAGAGAGGTTTATACGATAAGAAATTAGATTATCGATCAATGAGCTTAGTAAATTCTAATATACCGAACGAAATGAAAAAATTGCGTATTTACCTACAGGGAAGTGCAATTTTTATAGAAATGAAAATCATCTCTAATATACAAGTTTGCAATGCCAGCTCATATTTTATTGATGAACGGATCTTACGCGAGTTGAATCGGCTTTCAGTATGCCAGACCCGTGTTTGCGGAGCAAAAGGCCAGGCTTGTATTATCGCAGATCCGCATCGTACCCTCGTACACTATATACCTATTAATATATATATGTCGTATTCTGCATATGGCCTAAATAATGCGGCATTATGAACTTACGTACAACCACTTTTTTGTTTCAAATTTTTTCCTTTTTTTTCAAAGTGTGATTTATTTCAATAAACTTCGATTTCTAGCGTACATCGGTGTATAAGTTTCATTGGATTATTGGTTTATGCGAATCGAATTTTTTTTTCGCTAGTGATATATTTTAATTATTATACTAAATAACATTTGACAAGAATTTACATACTTATATGATTACCACCATTAAGATTCGATTTTAGTCATTTTTTTATCACAGTTAACCATTTCATTTCGAGGCTGACAAAACGGCTCGATCTTCATTTTTTTCGGGAATTCATCCCATTGCGTCATTGAATTTCGCCACTCCCAGAAATTGCGACAAAAAGCTTACGATTACGTAATTGGCGCATTGACAGTGGCATTCCGGTTCGTTTTATCGCTTTAGATCCATGACCCTCAGCATCTTTTTTGTTCACCCACTTCCGCAGACCACCGTGCGGTGTAAGGGCAAGGGTATATATAACAAAGACGCTCTTGTTTGCTTACCAAATGTTTTATTTGAAATTTTTCTTAGTGGACCCGGTCGATTAACTTTTATAGCTTTGTTTTCGTTGTCCCTTTCCGGATGTTATAACTTAAGTTTTTGAGCCTACTGACCTATATTTCATAAACCAACGCTTTTCAATAAATGTTTATGGATTTTATTAATTATTTTTATTTATTTGGATTATTGGAAGAACAATGTTTAATTTTTTTCAATATTACATTATCTTAAGGAATTTATATGTATATCTATTTTGCCGTTAGGTTTTAATTTCAAAGAATCATTTTATCGATAACTTATTTAACTTGTAGTTGACTCATCAGGATTTTAAACAATTAACTAATGATTATTACTTTTAATACACGATAAATAAATGAATAATAAATAACTAATGAAAAAAGAGACAATTTTTTCTTTATAAACGTACAATAAAGTTATCTTTATACGAATAGTGTAATTTCTGCAATATTATTAGTTATTTGTGCTGTATCAATAATGTCGACAATTAAGGAAATATTTCTAAAATTACTCGTATAAACGTTGTAATTAACAATATAGATGGTATTTAGTATAACTTGTCTATAGTATATAAAATTAAATTAAACACGCCGATAATTGTTGATTTTCTATTAAATGTATTTTCTAAAAATATAATTTTCTAATAGGTATAAGAGTTATAATAAAAAATATATACATATATACCATTTTCCTCAATGTTTAAAGCTTTTGGAAAGAAATATATATTTTTTTTAGCTTCGCAGGAGTTTATATCAGGACAGCATAAATTTAAAATTCAAATTTCGTGATGCACAGTCATGTTGACTTTTCGTCCAGAAGAATCTTTTTTTGCAAATTGCAGCCATTTTTTTCCTTGGGTCATATATTTAATCTCTAAAGGGGCATCTCAAACCCTGATCTCAATAACAGTTTTAAAGGCCTTGTTCTACTGATCGTAACAACTTTATATATTTTATTGTATTTGATTTTATCTGTTTCCTCGATCGTAAAGGGTTTATTAAACGTATCATACCTACATACACATATATTAATTCTTCATTTTCTTCGATTAAGAGCTGTATCTATGGTTATCGTAATGGATTTTTCATTTCGATACGTATATCTTCCTTGTCATTTATTATTTGGTTAGATATAATCCAAACAAAACAAACTCACGATTGCCATCGATTATAAACATTTCGGCGATGCACTTTAATCGTCAGGAATATATAACAGTATTGCAATTATGCTCATTGAAATTGGTCAATAATTTTGCTTATTGTAATCTTTATATTTAAATGAAGTTGATTACCATCTTGATCGCAGATTTGTAAGGTATCTGCATCCACCCTGATAATACAGTCTTTAGGTGCGTGCATTCGATTGTAATGGTTTTTGCTACAGTACATTGACTCATACCTGGATGCAATTACTTTCTTCAATTACATCATCTGTTCCAGGTGTAATATTATTACCAATATGACTTTAACGTAAAAAGCATTGTTATTTATATTTTTATCTGCTTATTTATTTGAGTATTTAACTATGAAAGGGCAAGAGACGAATGTTTAAATCAAGCTAAATTTCTAAGTACTTTATTTATTTATTTCAAACGATTTAATGAAAATTTTTTCTAACAAAAACTTTTGGAGAATCGTATATGGAATATATAATATGAAGAATCATATCGCATTTGCAAATTCGAGGAAAGATCTGATACTTTTGTACAAACTTTGAAAATAAAAAATTACATAATTTTATATTGTATAAAATAGAATTATACGTAACCTATTTTAATTATTAGATTATTTATTAGACAATTATTTTATTAGATAATATTTAGGGGAAAAACCGCCCAAGATTTTATTAGTTAGAAGTTTCGAAACATATCATGACAGGCTGTATGGTCGTTTTGCGTTCGTTACAACCTCTTGTAGGAATCTGCTTTCTAACTTTAAGTACCTTTATCTAAGCTTTATTCTATAATGCCTTCCAAAACATGTTACTATAGGTTGTGATCATTCGATATATTCGATACATCATGGTGTTTTGGATTATTAAACTTACTGATTTTGACTTTAAGAAATAGATGTTACTTGCAAGTTGCAGATATACTTGAATTAAAATTCGAATGAATTTAAAAAATAATTACTAGTGTCCAAAGTTAAATTATATTTAACGAATTTATAGTTTCAAAAGGCTCGGGAAATTTAATTTCGATTACTCGATATCACAAAATTATAAAATATTTCTATTATTTCGTATATCGATATGTTATAGTTGCATAATATTGGATTACAAAGGCTTATAATCTAAGACAATTTCTTCGAATGAATTTTTTTAATAAATTACCCAATGATAACAAAATATGGAATAGTTGTATTAAAATTAATCTAAATCTGTTTGTAGTAAATACTTACCCTTTTATCTTTATAATTTGTTTTTACGTACTTCCTCATTTATACATGAAATGTGGAATAGCTGTTTTTAACAGTTAAGTATAACAATAACTCTTTATGTCTTATAAATAGATTATACTTGTATATTTTAACATAAAACCTAAGCAAAATATGTACCAAAAAGTACTTTACAAATATCGTGCAAAAATTTTTAATAATCGAAGCAGTTTTTATATATTTTTACAAATAGGATCATTTTTTCTCATAAATTATTTAATTTTACTACTCTTTATGTATTGACAAAATAATATCAACTTTTTTCTCTCAAAATTATTTAAATTTTTTTAAAATATACAACCATATAAGTTTATTGATAGTTGCAGCCAGTCAATCTTCAATTAAATACTTCAATTGTAGGTGATCTATTCGTGTGCTTTGGCCGCTATAATTTCCTTGTTGCCGCGCCCCGCGAGGGCCTACACTAATTTCCTCATTGCGCATTAGGAACAGACACCGCATGAGAATCGAGCAATCATACAATTCGAGCAATCTGATGCGATGCTACACGCGGACTCGTGTGCGAGAACTGAAATTTGTGTCGCGTTGATTAATACTCAACTTTCCGGATTTTTTAATGAAGAATACATTCTAATGTATATAAAATTCGTATACAAATCGATATCAAGCTTGAAAGTATTAATTTTTCATAAATGATTGAAAAGTGTATTTCAATAATGTCTCTTCATTCCGTTTCCTATAATTGCGAATGATTATATGAAAATATTTATTAATTCTTAATGTATTTATAATTGACAGATAATTAAATACGAAACATTGATTAAAATAAAGAAAACACCCATAACTTGGTCCTGGACTCTACTGTAACACAGAAATAGTAATACAGAAAATTGATATGTAATTATATAAAACTGCTGGATAAACCAAGTGTTTCATTTTAGTTACTTATTAATATCGGTTAATAATAAAATATCCTATTGGGGAATATCAAATTTCATCAGAACTAAATATCACGAGATTATTGCTAATTAAGGAAAACGATACTCGAGGAAAATTTTTTGCATGGAAATTTATCATAATTAAAATTAATGTAAATTTTTAGTGTATATAGACGCAAGCACATTTGCCAAGTGATAAAAAAAAGTTCATTTACTAGTTTAATTTACGACAATTGCAGAACAATAAATGTAAGTGAGCACGAAATATTCTGTTTACGATACGAACAGACTAATATAAATCAGCTGTCATTAGATATCGAGTGACAATATTGATCCCTCTGTAAGCAAAGATAACTTATTTATTAATAAAAATGTTCATATTCTTTTAAAATTCAATTGTTTTGACTATATTATGAGTACGGATATTGAACAGTACTTCTTATAAAAATTAAAAATATAAATTACAACAAAAATATCGAAATGGTATAGTCTGTACTTTTATACTAAATAAAACCTAAATATTTTCACTTATTTATTGCGAAACGTTACCCAACGAAAAATATATATACTTACATCGCGAAAAAATTTATATCACGTATAATTACTCCATAAATCTTTACGCATTCACGTCAATTTCAAATTTATATTACAAGGTTCTACTTAATTCTTAAAGTTATACTATTCAAGTATAACATGTTTAACATGTTACAATTTAACGTAATATTTTTAGCTTTCTTTTGATAAATATGTTACAAGGAGGAAACATCCCTGAAAATTGAGCCAAAGTCGGATAGTTGCATAAATTAAACTCTAGTAGTGTAATTGCGCGTATAGTGCAACGGCCTCGGATTATTCCGCGGAATTGTCCAGGAGCGCGTTTCTGAATGCTAATGACGCGAATTCCCGAACTGGTTATTTCTTCTTTTTTTGACTAGTTACGAATCATTTGTATATTTGATTAACTTTTTCGAGACGTGTAACTCGACAATTGGGCATTATACTGCAGATATAGAATGTATATATGTAAAATTAAAATTAATTTACTGTTTGAATTTATCAATAAATATTATTTCTTGATCATCTATTGTTAGCATCCCTTAAAAAAATTTTTCGATAAAATATTCTTTAAAGTACCCTTGTTGTATTGCCTACATTTATCTATAAAAACCTGTATTCACAATAATTTTTATCATTTAAGAAAAGAATATCTAAGTTCTCTTTTTAATATAAAAAATAATGTTATACAAATTTTCATAAAAAAGTCTCGTGTCTTAGAATCCTAATTGTATAAGTTTTATTTGTTACAAGGACAATTTGAGTTGAATTTACTCAATTAATTTAAAGTACAATTTAAAGAACTGGTAATAAAATAAATATGTAATATGATAAACATATGTGATATATTTGTTAGAAATTGATATTGGTAATTGATGTATTTAGATATATAATAAAATAGATATATCTTCTTAACGAACAGATAAATGTTTTATGTCAAATAATCAGTCCACTTTAGATTGAAAAGAAAAGTTTATTATTCTCTCTGATGGACAGTAAGAATCGTCTAATAATTGACCTATAATTCAAATGGTTATCGGCCTTTCTATCCAAGGATGCAGTAATAAATGTATTACATTCAATCCCCCAAATCTTTTAATGTTTTATTGTTAAAGTAATGAAAAATTGTATTAATATTAGTAATTTTTCCGTAATCTAATCTTACCAAACTTCAAAATTCAGTGCAAAACTGGAATACAACGATAAAAATCTTAACTACTATACTAATATTAAATTTATAAATGACAACACCTACGAACGCACGTGTCAATTGTTGTCCTTAATATAATTAATATTATCTGATTTATAGATTTATGATTAAAGTAATGAAAAGAGACACAAAGTCAAAACATATGATTACAGTTTCATCCATGGTACATAAATTGTAGTTATATAAGCTTCAAACCTTTTTCCTGCACACTAAAAATTCTGTAATAATTTGTACAAGACTTGCGTTAAACTAAAATTTTAACAATAATAAATATTAATCGTGTGAATTAATAATATACCACGTGGAATTACACAGGTAAAGCTTAAATCCTAATATACGTAGATAATGACTTTCCGCGAGCATACAAGTTATGGTCATACGTGTAATATATGTATGTAATCTGATAAGGTAATGGAAAGTAATTCCATTGAAGAAGTTGCGTCGAGTATCTAAAATTACTTTGACGTATGTCGTCTACTGTTTATTAAGTAACTGCTGTGAATATAATTGACTCGCAAAAGTTCTAATTTATAGCTATTAGTTGAGTGAAAAATTTACTTCGCGAAACGTAAGTTGTTACTTATCTTTTGTTTTTTAAATTATTGCATATCATTATCTGCTTTACTACTGCAAGGATTTTAATAACTTTTTACGGTTTCGCACGATGGTTTATATAACATTTAGAAAATATAGATCCTATATTTCGATTTCTTGTTTTTGATTATAATTCTAGTTCAATATCTACATAGGTTTTCTTTCTAAATTCTATATATATACATGAAAAGTTAATAATAATAAGAATTTCCAAATAATATAAAGATTTTTAGTTGATATTATACTTTCTAAGATTGTGTAAATGTTTTTATATCGAAAATTATTAATTATTATTATTTTTTATTAACAAATGATCTACATAATTAGACAGTTTTATTTCGAAAATATTTATAAATTTACTTCGCTTTCTAAAATAAGATGCCTTATAATATTTTAATATTAGAATTTAAATCTTTCCTCTGCAAATTTTTTGTAATAACGCAAGTTGTTTGCATGAAAATTGTGATAATTTGCTGCCTTTATTTTTAATATAACAATATGTTTATAAACTTTTAACATTGTAAACTTGATTTCATTTTACCAAAAGAAAGAAATTTTGAAAATTACCGTCATTAATTGTGATAACCATATTTATATTTTGATTGATCATAGGAGGTACACGACCCGATCGACTTATTCACTTATTCACATGGTAATAAGTCAATTATGACATCATCGACGGGCGCGAGTATTCAAGATAAAATTTATCAGGCGCAAAGTTTGACATTTTACGGTCGAAGTGATACTAATACTTGCGGGAGATCCCGACGATAAACAAAGATTACGCTTGATTATTCTATTGTACGAAAATATTTTTGATTTTAGTGCGGTTACTGAAAACGATATGCAGTAAACCGAAATGTTTACCGTAAAAACCATTGATAATATGTTTTTTATTTACAATATGAGGCAAATTTAATGTTTTACACGTAAAAGTGACGCTCACTTCACCGATTTTTCGCGATGGTCCGTATACATGTCAATATACCAATTTCAAAATTAGAAGTAACTGACCGAATATTAAATGAAATTCTTTTTTAATTATAAAAAATATGATTCTTATCATCTTCTAAATGCATGATATTATTAATTATATAACGTAAGTAGTATGCGTATTATTTAACGTTTGTAATTGTTTATTATAAATTATTTATAATATTCATTCATTTTATTATAAAGTTGCAATTTTTATTGATTATGGCAATGTAAATGAATACTCCGAATGAATATACAATGTATAAGTATATTATTTAATAAAAAGGGTATTAAATTTTGTTAACAAAAGGAAAATTCTTTTTTCAAGGAATGAAGTGATAGATTATGCATCATTCATCTTAAATGACAAACTTTGATAATAAAACTTCTCTGTCGAGTATATACTTCGAAAGGCTGATAAAGACAGAATTAGTAATCGATTCGCGATACCTTGACAACCGTTGTCAACCTTGAAGAATAATATAGTACTTATAGCAGTAACAATAAACTCATTTTCACAATTTTCAATTTTTGAATTCAGTGCCGCGTAGTCACGATAGTTCTTTTATTTGCGGTATTCAAAGAGATTTCACATCAACCGGTTTATATATCGAACCAAGACGAAAGCGTGACCGCTGATTAAATGCCTCATTAAATGCCAGCTGAGGATCTCGTAAAAAGTCAACTCGACGAAAGCACGTGCGTATTTTATGTGTTTCAAAGCTCAGTCTTGACTGTCAATTGAATTAGCTCACGTTGCTTTATGGAAATAGATAATGCGATTTTTACGAATATCATTTTCTTCTCGGTGAAAATTACAAGTTTTCGTTAAAGATAATGTATAGCTGTACCAAATTAGTAAATGTATGCATAAATATCAATTAAAATGCGACAATAACTTAATTATTTTGATCTGTCAAATAAACACATTGCTCATTACATAAAAATTGTGATAAATGGATTTTTAATTGAAAATAATAATGTTTGATTTTCAGCTCTTTTGAACGAACATTACATACCTGGAAAAGGCCACGATCAACACGAAATTTTAGATAAACTTACTAGATATTGTGGTAAATCTGTTCATAATTATTCGGAAGGAGAAGTCGATCCGTTAAAATGGGACTTTTACAACAGTTTTTATTTTGCGTACACTGTCGTCAGTACCATTGGTTAGTATAAATCAAACACTGATAAAATGCACATCAACTCGTTCATTATCCTTAATCAATTGATAATGTAATATAACAGACAGATAAATAATACGATGAAGATGATCTGTGATCTACACTCTTAATTTCTTATCTAATTAAAATTTATAATCCTATGATTGAAAGACATTACAGGTCTATATGTATATTGAAAAATATATCTATTCGCACGCGTAACTTTCGATTAATCGTTGCCCTAAATTTGCACTACTTATATATTTTATTTATAGATTGATATATTATGAGCGAAAAAGTATACGTATCTTATTATATCAATCTTTCGCGAAGATTCTTTAAATTAGATTATGGATCTTGAAACTTTGTAAAAATTTTGATTCAGGGATAGGTGCAGTTTTAAAAAGTAATTGTATAATTACACGAACATTGAAAGATTTTTATTATTATAAAATATAACTATATACATATTGTAGAAATGTCAATCTCATAACTATATAAGTAAAAATTGTTAGGGAATGGTTTGTGCGATGAACATCTTTTTGGTCATTTTTTTAACATTTGATGAATGAACAAATTTTAAAACGTTTACACTATTTTTGCATCATCCTAAATTTCTATAGATTCGGTTCGATATATTTATAATGTTCATTTCATTTACAATTCATTTTTTAACTAAATACAGAAATAAATGCGATTATATTATATTTTTACCGTAAGTTTTTAATAATAATTCGTGGGTCAACGAAATTTGACACTTAATCTATGTTTACAATCTGAGAAATAACTCAAAACAGGAAACTATTTGAATTCTATTCCAATAAATGGTTAAAAAATGTGAGAAAAAACGTTTCATCGGGAAGACAATAATGGTCACTTTTAATAGTTATTAAATGAAAAATGATTTCTCGTAGTTTGAAATATCTTTTATAAGATAATTTTTAACAAAAGGTTTTTTAATAAAATAACGATTGAAATGTTATCAGGTTACGGAAATTTAGCACCGACAAACATGTTAGGACGCATACTGATGATTTTCTACGCATTGATCGGTATCCCAATGAACGGTATCCTGCTTGCTCAACTGGGCGAATTCTTCGGACAAGTATTTGTAACCGCAGTGCGGAAGTACAAATCGTACAAGCAGAATCAGAACGAGTACTCGAAAAAGTCACTCTCGTCTCTCGAAAAGCGTCGGGCTGGCCTGGCAATGCAAATATTTATGTACCTGATACCCGGATTCGTCATGTTTATTTTCTTCCCGGCATTCCTATTTTCACATTACGAGGGCTGGACGTACGACGAGGCGGTTTACTACGCTTTTGTTACCCTCACCACTATAGGTTTCGGAGATTACGTCGCAGGTTTGTTCATTTTCATTCATTATATTTTAGTTATTAACGCCCCATTTATCAATATGCGGATATCCTCAAGAAATATTAGTTTTGGTAAACCTTTGACTTTTCAAAACATCATGATTTATATTACTTTTCTTATTTTCTATGAAAAACAAGTGTTGTGGAATAAAACACATTCGTAGAAACCGTAAGTCCTGTATAAAAAAATATTAATTTCTTGTTTAAAATATTCTGTTATCTTGAAGTTAATACACATTTTCCAAAATTAAACACACACTTTAGTATGCAGAAGCTTATCATTTTATCAATTTATCAAACTTTGCTTTAAATTATTTTTCCTAACTATATCTAAATTTAATGAAACTATAACGCTTCTCAGTATAGTAATTAGAAAAAAAACGTTAAAAAATATCCAAATAAAATAGTTGAACATATTTTCCTAAAGGAAATTTGAATATTTCTATTTATTCGGATAGTCGTGTACCTAAACGATTTCACGAAAGATTAAACAATTGAGCGTAATCTACCTTGAAAATACGACTTCCTGCCAAATTCATTGAACGAATACCTATACAATACCGTTAGTAGAATAAATTTAATTCGATCAGCCCAGACGTATTTTCTTTTGATGCCGAAATAATTCTATATACGTCTGATGTATAGCGCACCAAATTCAATTTAAATTACGTACACCGCCTTTTAAATGAATAGTACACGCAGGAAATATATATTATTGGTAAGAATTAAACAATATGTAAACTACTTTGAAAATTAAGGTTAATACATCCAGCAATTTAACAATATCATGAAAAGTATACACGTATAAATGTAAATATATATTTAGTTTGATGAAATGTGAGCTCGTTGTATCAAAGCTGTGTACAAAATTACCGCGCGCGTGTTTCATATCTTTAGCGAAAATTCAATTATCATTTTCTGTTCGATTCGGGGAAATGTTAATGAACAAATATCGTAAACCAGTAGAAAGTGTTTAAATTCGTGCGTGAACAAATCGATCATTATTATAAAGCTAAATATAAAAATGCGTTTAATCATTAGTTATGTGCACCTGGAACAAGTCTGCGGTATGCTTTACACATGTAGTCAATATTGCGTTATAAATAATACAATAAATCGAAAAAAAAATAATTTTTTATCCTTAAGTAAGTCATGTGAATTGTCACATTTTTATTTTCTCTCGATCTTTCACGGAAATATAAGCGTCATTCGTTTGTACAAGGAAACGCGGTTATTTAGAATTATATTTTTAACGTTTAACGTAAAATTTATCTTTACCAACTAATTGTGGTTTTAAAATAATATTTTGTTGCACCGTTGTCGTAAATATACAGTTAATGAACACTTTTTGCACATATCATTAATTTTTCTGACATAATTTTAAAGTTAAATGGAATGATACGTTTACTACTTCCGTATTTCAAGAAAATTGTCACTGGAAAAATTAAATTTCTTATGTCACGTCTTACACGGTTAAAATATAATTAAAATTGTAAATTGAAAGTTTGACCAAAGCTATATCAACACATGATCTATAACAATATTTTGACTTATAAATTAAACCGATAAATAAAATGTAAGTACATTTACTTATCTGATTCGCGACATATACGTGTTCAAGGGTGACATATCATTTAATAATGAATCCGATCTTCTCGTTCACGCATTCGCAGGAGAGGCAGATTGTCTAAAGTAAGTAAGGTCGAAGATCATTTCGTGCTCTTGGCATGATAGCAAATGTTTTACGTGTATGTGTGTGTGTTTCTGTGTCATATTCCTTCTGAACGAGGCTCTATAGCTAATACTATTCTAACGCATTTTCCTCTATGTCGTATTAGGTTTTTTTTATTATGTAATTAATGTGTAACACTTTCAGCTGACTTTTTGCGATGTCGTTGTATGCATGTGTGTTGTTTTTTCTTTTGGAATTTTCAATTTTTTTACTGAGACAGAAAGGAATTCAGGAAAATTAATTGTTTAAAAATTGTTAGTTTGGTGTAACTACTTATAGTTTAATATAGTTTAGTACCTCTTTCACAGTAATTTTAAGGGGATTATTATTACTATTCTTCAATTTATTTTCGCTGTTTTTCTTCATTCAAAACAAAATTGTGCGTTAATTTAAAAATGTTAATAGATACTTGCAGTTTAAAGTAAGTATTTTCCCTTGATGTAGAATATTAATATTTCTTGTATTTACTGTATAGACTTATTTAGCCACATTAGGTGCATGATGTAACACTAAATGGTACAAAAGATGCAATTTTAAAAGCATTGTAAATCATTTGTATATAAATTATTATCAATATATTCCTCTTTGATGAATGCTTTGTCAACATTTTCTTTTTACCTAATACGTGTGTGCAAAGTTTGATTTCCAACACTCCATATATAATTTAAGCATTATGCATTCGTTAAATTTATTTGTACAGACAGTTAGGAAATTAGCAATAATACGTAATAATGAATAATACATAAAATGTAATGCAGGTCAAGACAATACAAAGGGTAATGGTATTTGGTTCGCTCTCTACAAGACATTCCTAATATGTTGGATCTCATTCGGATTGGGATACATCGTCATGATCATGACTTTCATTGGACGTGGTATGACTAGTAAAAAAATAGCTAGACTGGAGCACAAACTCGCTGTTAAAATCAAGCATACGCAAAGCAAAATATGGAATGAGTTTAACGAGGAAGTTAATTACCTTAGGAGGGTATTCAACGAGCTACAACTTTCCAAAGTCAAGGTAGATTATACATCTTTACCGAATAGCATAATAATTCGGATGTCTGAAATGTAATATTTTATTGTAATATTCATTTTCAGAGGGTTTACGTGGACGAGTACGACTACGACACTCCTCCCCCGCATTTCCCTCGTAGCAACAGTTTCCCAGATTTGCGGGAATTGGTTTACGGGGGAATGGAGCCACCCAGTCCACCCTGTCCAAGGCGTCGTGCGAATAGTGAAGTCGTTCCAATGGTCCGTACTAATCATTATTTCTTCCATTATAATTTATTTTGCTTCAATGTACAAATTATTGTGACGCGTTTAAAATACTACAGGAGGCACAGGTGGCAAGAGTCGTTTCGGAAACTGACCTACAACGAATCGACAAACACGCGACTTTTGCTACTCACGCAATGGTCCAACCAGCCGAATTGCTGGCTAGACTCGTCAATATACTCGGTTATATACCACCTCTTCCGGACGACGAGGAATTGACTCCGGACACTGACAAACCTTGTCCTGCAGGCGGTGTTCAAGGCTTCAGTGAAAAGGAGATTCTTGCGAGCGAGACTTCGCCTTGGAATTCGGTAATGAAAAAATCAGTTTTTTCAAAATATTTTGTGCTTTAATTTAAATATGGCCCTAATATGTAGAGACCCAATAAGGCATATTGTACAGATTCCTCGCATTATGACCGAAAATACTAATTACCAAAACCTTCTATTTTTAGGGTAATGATAAAAAATGGATAATCGGAGGCGACGAGCCAGTGAAACCTTGTCGTTCGAGAGCAGCGAGTGAGGTACGCTTGGACAGGTCTGATTTCTACCAATATCCGAACGCGAGCGAATGGACCTGGTCGGGACCAGCTGCCTCGACCAAAATACAAGAGATAATGAAAGCACGAAAGAGCCAACCTTCGGAACCCAAAGAGGCAGCTACCAAATCACGGTTCTTATCGCTTGGTATTGGTTTACCTAAATCGGTACCCAAGACGTTGTTACCTCGTTGGGTCAGACAGTTGAGTGGTAAGAAACCATCGACCGATCATTCCATGTCCGTAGACGATGTCGAAGCCGAAGTTGGATGAAAAAGAGTTTTCTTCTATACCGCAGTCTCCGGCTGGTAAGATTCCTACGTTTTTTATCTATTTTATTTTGCCCTGCTCGAACCATTCAAGATTAAGAATCGTTTTTAACAATTATTTATTTCTGTTGATTGTTTTAAATTATTCTTTCTCATTTTGTATCATATTATATAAAATTGACAATAATATTTGTACAGACAATAATAGATTAATAAAAGTCTGGAAAAAGTATGCATCGTTTACTTTGATAATTTTATCGAATATTTTTTGCGTTAAATGTATGTGACAAATATTGATTTTTTCATTGTTACACAGATCGATAAATCATGCGCAGTAAATAATGTCTATAACGGTTTTTTATCAAATCGAGTGTGATTGAATTATTATCTAAATCCTATTTGTATTGAATACTTTTTTATTTAAATTATTATATATTTCTTGTACACTCATATTATACACGTTAGAATACGACCAACGTTTTATTAGTTAGTACAATTAATTGGGCAAGCAAAACTAATATTTAATATAAATTTTTATTATTACTTATAAAAGTTTCTTTTATCAAACGGTTGAATAAATAATGCGGATAGTTTGCCGAAAATATAATAATTGAATAAATTTAAGTACAAGAATTTTCGTATTTTTTGTGAAGATGTAGTTATCTAAGAATTGAATATTTAGTTAAATATTTTTATACTTCAGTGATTTATATTGTATAAAAACAAAAATTGAAACAGAATAAAATGAAGCAAACATCGTATAATTTAACAGTAGGTCGCCGATCAGCAGTAGTGGCTCCAGAACGTCGAAATTCGTATTCACGACCTTACTACACTCACACCGGTGGTGAATTAGCGGGTAGCAGCTTACTCGAGGAGACGTCACTCGCGGACTTTTTACGAGCTCTGACAGCGCTTCATACGCGCGTAGGCGCCGTACCGGACGAATTAATTGGAGTTCGGAAAGCACCTCAAAGAAAACTCGGAACGGCTTCTTTAACGCCACCGAAATTACCAAGTTTATTGACGTTGTTTTCACCTCCACCTGGTCATAGCCAAAGTCAACAAAATACCGTAACGGCTGGTGTTGGGTACAATAAGAATCGTAGGTTTTCACTGAGAACAGCTGAAAATTCGGGAAATTCGACTCCGATTTATCAGAGGAGAGCAACGCAAGTTGCGCAAAACGTACCTAGAAGGAGGTTTTCTCTTCGACCTGTTGCCACCTCTGGTGGTACTCCACCTCAGTATTCTTATAGCTCGGTGAGTAATATTTTACAAAATTTCAATTTCAAAATAACTAAATTTGTATTTGTATCTCTCGATTTTACATACTATTGTACGACTCTTTTACGTATATACAGAGTCCTAGTCAAGTGGACGAGCGTCCAAGTCCACCACCATACTCAACCGATCCGTTCGTCCTCGAATGTCCGAAGAAGCCGCTAGTTCAGATGGAAGGAGCACCAGGTGTGTCTTCACCCGTGGTTGTATCGTCTTTGACGAAAGCTAGTCGACGCTTCTCTCTACGACCTGCCCAAATCGGTGTCCCGCCAGCTCCGTCTTCTGCTTCCACGAGCAAGCCCGTTAATCAACCGGTTAAAGCTATTCCTAGATGGAAAGCTGGAATGTTGCAACGTCAGATCAGTCAAAAGAACATTCAGAGACGCGTTCGAGCTTTCAGCTTGAGCGATGTGCATTCCGAAGAAACGGACAGGTCTATCGGTAAGAATCGCTCATCTCTTTCCTTCCTCGCAATTTTTATGTTTTCAAAGAAGATTAGATATTTGCCCTGTAAATTGTTATATATATTTTAACAAATTTATATATTCAACTTCTGTAACAGTAAAAAACTTGTTGAAACAAAAAACATTTAAGTACCAATAACCTATTTGACAGGTATCAGTCCGCTGGCACTGCACGACAATGCTCGCACGATCACCTCGGTTCAAGGTCAACGTTTAACGTCAGGCGGGAAAACCGTGACCATCGTTTCTCCAGACTTATCGAAAATCAAATCCGAACATCAGCAGCGTACATTGGCACCACCAGATCCAGCTAATCATCCTTACGCACCTTCGCGCGGCTTGAGACGTTACAACAGCGACATCGAATCCGTCTCGTCCAAGAGTTCGAGTCAATCTTCGAAATCCCTTGATAAGGAATTGGGTAAAGATAGCGATAGTTCATCTAAAAGTAGTAGCCGTAAAAGTTCGGACGATAGCATCAGTAAGCAAAATAAGACGACCACCACGTGGAAAGTAACGAGCTACGATAATGATGATGAGATCTACAAGTGGGATTTCCCACCAACCGACGATTTTGATAATAAAAAGGACGAATCAATTGCTACCAACGACGATATTTTGGCCGCTATAGTTAAGGAATCGGATTTAGTGACGAGGAAGCTTTCCGAGACAGCTTCCACCAGTTCATCCGTCAATAAAACAATCGAGGAGACGACGAATTTGGAACAACGGAAGCCGGAGAAAATTTTGCAGACGAGAGATGATCAAAGCCCTGCGGATAGAAAAACTTCTATAGTACGCGTCGAGTCTTGGGCAGAAGCGCAAAGTCGAAAATCGTCGACGGTCTCTGCACCCAGAAGTCGGAAAAGTTCGGCTATCGATGGCAAGCCAAAATTAGAACCTTCCGTATCTGATAGTGTTCCGCAACAATTAACTACACAACTTCCGGAAGTGAGAATAGACATTCCGGAAGACGACAACAGCAAGGATAGTCATTAATTTGTAAATAAGTAGTCACGCTAAATTCGGTGATAATTTTTATCAAGTATTTTTTTAAAATATAAGCTGAGATTTATATACAATTTTGCGTTCAAGTTTTCTTGATGAAAACATAATTGTTCATAAACGTTTCGAGATCGACGATGCGATTGATATTATACTTTTTCCTCTATTTAATTTATATCATCGATGTAATAAGAGATAATCGTAACGATTAATCGGCTATTAGTCATTAAATATTATTTCATTATCATTCGATGTAAAATAAAATATTTATATACCAGCAAAAAGGTTTGCACGAACATATTGAATGTATTGTAAAAAAAAATATAAAACATTTTATATTTTTATAAATTAAACGGTTATGTAAACGCTTGAAAATGATAACTAGGTTCAGTATTTCATAGCCGAGATGTAGAAAGAAACGTAACAACAATGTTTAGCAGTAGGTTCGACAATTGCTGTGAAATGGCAAACATTTATTTTTATCTTTGAAAAAGATACAGACATACGTTATAGCATGTATAATTTATAAGGATCGAAAATCCGTAAAATTGAATTGTTTCTCTTGTGATGTTACAAAGAGCTTATGAGCGAGATGACTCTGTATTTTTTAGATTTAGTATTGCGAGAGAAAAAGGTAAACACGAACGGATGATACTTTAAGCGAAAACTGAATAACGATACTGTGATAGCAATGCGAGCCTTAGTTTATGTACATTAACCAGTACTCGGCAGGTACGAGTTGACTATTTCTTTTTTTAAACTTCAATCCACACTTTAAATTTATTTATCATAAATACAGACAATTAAAGTAAAATTTTTAATTTTTATTAGTTTTGTCTACCAACTAGAGTTAAGTAGACCTGTGACGAAAACTTCTTTTCGTTATATCAAGTACTCACAGTGAAAGTGATTTTCATTTGGGCTATTGTATATGTATATGAATTTATATATATACAATTTTGATGTATATAGTTAAATAAAAAAGTATTACACAATTTGTTAAAACAAATGTTTTAATAGCAGTGAAATATTTATAACCTAAATTACAAAATGTAAGAAATTCATACATATGTTGTGAAGGTTTTATGCAATAAATTAAATTATACTTATGTTGAAATATCGCTTAAAGAAAAACCCTATCATTAATCCTCCATTGCAAGTATACATGATTTTCTTTAACTATCGTAGCTTACTGGTTTATTATAAAAAGTGAGCAAATATCTTTGGATTTTCATTTCACTGTATCCAAAAGTCGCTTCGTATACAACTCAGTAGCTAAGATCCATAGGAGCGAGGATACATTGCAACTTTGAATCAGTCCATGTAAGGAAGTTAGTTTACAAAACGCTATAGAACCACAAGGTCTTTATTTTCTCGCACGGCGAGAAACCTAAATAAAATTTTTATGTTCAATGGAAAATAATGACTTTTCAATGGTATCGTTAAAAATTGGCCTAGAGGCGAAAAAAGATATTTACAAAGTATTTTCAGCCTTTACGAGGTATTCTTTCACATTCAAATACCTTATTTGGGTCAATATTTTCTATGGATAAAAATTTTATGAAATCTAAAGATATAGTAAGGAGGTTTTAACGTGGACCAATATAAAAAATTGAATTTTGTATAAGAATACAATTCATAGAAATTATATTTAAATAGCTAATATAGTTACTTAAAAACCTAGGTAACAAAATACCAGTATAAAGAATGAAGATAAAATATAATTGTAAAATTTTATAAACTAGATACTAATAGTATATAATAGTAATAATAATAATGAAACTTTAATTCATAATTTTCTATCAACAGTAAAAATAAAATTTAAAGTATAAATGACGCACATAAAAATTCTAAAGATTCATTTTTTCATTTATAAAAGTACAAAACTTTTTGATTTAATTATATGATACAATACAGTAGATTTAGCAAATTATTCTCATCCTCTATTTACCATCTACTTATATTAAAATAAATATATTTATTTAAATATGATTTCTTAAACGTATTCTTAATAGTTAATTGCAAGTTTAATAAAGACATTTTTTATATGAAGTTTACATAACCTCCTCAAAAAATTATTAATTTTTTAAATTATCAATAGCATTTCTGTGGCCAAAAAACTATAATAATTTTCAAATGCATTTTTCAAATCTTATTTATATTTGAATTTATATTTTATCAAATATTTTAAATAAACAGAATAGATCACGTAATAACTCACTTATAACTTAAAATTAAAGCATTTTACCACAGAATTGTCATTGATAAATAGCAGTGTCGTGTTTAATGCTCGGTAGATACATCGAGACTATTTAATCGTTTTCTTAGTTCTTCGATAAGATTCTCTCGAGGTACAGATCCTTCTTCTCGAGTTTGAACGTTTCTTAACGTAACTTCACCACGATTAAGTTCTCCTTCACCAATAATAACAGCTAGAGGAATAGCATATTCCTCGCAATGTTGCAACTGTGCCAGCAATTTCGGATTCTTTTTATACGATTGTTCAGCCTTGATATCATTTTCCCACAATTCTGCAAGGATACGCATCCTTTCTTGGTGCAAATTTTTCTGAGCAGTGGCCACGTACACTTGTACCTCGGTTGTGCGTGTTTTCTTACCACGATTAGCAATCGAAGTTTCTAAAACGCTAAAGATACGTTCAATGCCCAGGGACATTCCTACACATGGTACAGTTTTATTTTTCGGGTCGAACATGCCCACTAGATTGTCGTATCTTCCGCCACCAGCTACACTACCTACACCCACGTTGTCACCTAAAATAAAACAAATTGGCAAATTTATTAAAAAAATTTATTTTTAGAATAAAATAAAATAATGTATTAAACTTTTATTATTTCTAAAATATTTATGATTGCATATAATAAATTTCTAATTCGATTTTTTTTATTTTGTTAATAAAAAAATTAGTATATTTGAAAAATGTTAACAAAATTCTGCTGCATTTATGTTATCAAAACGCTGTCAATAATATGGTTAATAAAAATTTAATTAGTATTCATTTGTAAAATTATTATTATTAGTAAATTATTTATATAATTAAAAATTTTGTTTACAAAATCCAGTGAAAAAAATTGGAAAAATCTGGGTTTTTTTGGAATTAATACACACTTTACTTTAAAATAAAGTTTAAAAATTGTTTACCTGTTAATACTGCTTCAAAAATGACACCTGTATAGTAATCTAGACCTCTGGCCAAACTAAGATCAAATAAAAGATTATCTGTAATTTTGAAAAGGTCGCAGTAATTTATTAGAAGTTCCATAGAATCAATTCCTTTCACAGCAGAAGGTTGTTTTATTAATTCAGGATCTTGTCTTAACTCTTCAACAAGATTTTTTCCTCCACTTTTTGATACATAAGTACCAATTCTATCGGCTATTTTTCCTTCCAAACCTTTTTCTTCTACCATTTCTTTTCGTACTTCTTCCCATGGACTTTTATCAAGCTTATCAACAGCCGAGCATATACTTCGGAATTTCTCTTGAGGAACTCCACATGTTGCGAAAATTCCGTCTAATAAACATCTATGATTAACTTTTATAGTAAAAGGTCCTAAGTTTAAAGATTTAAGAGCTTCGTAAATAATACGCAGACATTCCGAGTCTGGTAACATTGGATCATACTGTCCAGCTATGTCAAAATCCTAAAAAGTTATACATTTATATAAAATAAACAAGTCTTTTTACTATAAATTTAAATATTATAAACTTTCACAAAAGTAAGTAATGAATAAACTAAGCTAATGTAAAATTTTGTAAAATTCAACAAAAAATTTAGATTTATTTTTAAAAACTAAATTTAAAATTTATTATTTTCAATATTTGACTAATTTATTGCACTTACACATTGATAAAATTCTCTGTATCGTCCTTTTGTCATAGCAGGATTATCCCTCCTGTATACTTTGGCTATATGGTATCTCTTAATATTAGTGATTTTATTCATTGCCAAGTATCTGGCAAAAGGAACAGTTAAATCATATCTTAAAGCGAGAATTTCTCCACCTTGATCCTTCAGATCATATATGAGTTTTGAGTCTTCACCATATTTACCCGTCAATACTTCCTATAAAAATATAAATTATAAATATGTAAATATATAACTTATAACAAAAATATGAAAGTTTATATTACTTTTAATTCGAAGATTGGAGTATCTATAGTTTCAGCTCCATGCTTCTTAAAAATAGAAACAATTTTGTCCATTACAGACAGTCGTAATGCCATTTGTTCAGGATTGTAGTCTCTGGTACCCTTTGGTGTTTTAAGTAAAAGCTTTTGGGAACCTGCATTGTCTTCACCTAGTTGAGCCTTTAATTCCAAAAGTTTTGAAACTTCTTCTTGAATCTGAAAATAAAATTTTCATTAATTTAAATTATATAACTTGAGGAAATATCTAATTATAACCGACGACATGTAGATCCGCATACCTGCGTAGTAGCGGCCACAGTCGTGTAACGACGAGCAGCAATTACAATATTGGTACGCATCAGGTGCAGCATCATTGTAGCAAGAAGAAACCGTAACCAGAATGAAAGATAAAATCCACCTCAATGTTGGTTATTGAACTAAGCGAAACATCAGATATAATTTTATTTAGCAAGCTAGCACACAACTGCCACAGATTATCATAAGTTAAATGACATCACAAATAGAACTTTTTGAGAAATAATTGTATATTCTTAATTACTTTTAATTAAATAACCATTTATATAAATATAATAATGTATAAAGACTAAAATTTTATAAAGATTTTCATTAATAATTAAAAAAATTTTAAATATTTTATTGTGTATTATATTATTTATTATTGAAACTGATTAAATATCATAATTTTTAATATAATTTTTTAAGTATATCATTTTTTTCTAATGTAAGTATTTAAAAAATTAGTAATATCTAGATTATTTTTAGACATTAATTAGATAAGATTCTATGTCTGTGGCAGTGCTGCAAGCATGCAACTGCTGCCTCACCTTTTTATCTAAATTGGTATTAGAAGACATCACAAGCCGATCAATTTTAATGGCTAGATCATTATTAGGCTGCTTCAATTCAGGGAATGTAGAACGTTCCGCTGAACTGAAACTTTTTATGTGATCAAACCATCGCTTCAAGTGAGGCCAGTCACCGTAGCCCCCATTCTCATAAGTGCAACACATATTAAAAAATTCTGTGTCTTTCTTCGATGGATTCCAGCCACAGACATAACTAAAGCTTGACAAAGCTTGATCTATCTCTGCTAACGATTCTTTAAAGCCCTAAAGGAGAGAACTCATTGAGTTTTTCTTCATTTTGTATTACATCATTATTATTCTTTACAATTTAAATCATGTTACAGTTTATAGCTATTATGAAAAATTAAAAATTTATGGAGCAACATTTATATATACATGTATATATTAATTTTTAAATAAATACTTAAAAAAATGTTCAAAATCTCTTATGCAATATATATTATTATTACTAGTAATGACATTAGTATTACAAGGATTCAGTATGCCTTTAAAGATGATGAAATCTTTGACATTGTTGTCATGCATTATGAGTAATAGGTTCACATAATTACTAAGCCAACTTAAGAAACACAATTATTTATTACCGATAAAAAATAAAAATAATATATTTTTGTTTAAAATAAATTGAAAAAAACATAATATTTAAATAATTTACAAAATATTTTTCCATTACAATAATAAATATATAATTTGAATCAATCAATTATTGTATTAAATTTATTGAGTAAAACATAAAAGTTGTCAAGTATAAAAAGTAGTAAACTGTTTCCATAATAAATGATGTAATAGCTTTAAAATTAAAAGCTTGCAAATAGTTAATAAAGTGTAAATGATAAGATAAAATATGTGTTAAAAATGCAAAACGTACCATTAAGAATCTTTGAAATGCAATATTATCATATATTAAAAATAATTTAAAAAATGACTGCAATTCTAAAAGTATTAATGAAATATGACCAAATAGATAGCAGCTGCTACACTTGCACAATACAAACAATAGTATTTTCTTTGACAAACGTAATTAAACAATACACGCACGAATTCATTAAAATAATAAAAAAATAAAAAATTTAAATGTACAAAAACAATAAAGCACTGTGAAATTATAAAAGATTACACAACGGCACAATAAGTAACAGTATGTATACGTCGGTTCCTCGATGTGAAAAAAAAGCGGCGCATCCGACCCAGTTAAGATGAGTTCCCGGAAACCGTGGCGAGCCAAGGAAAGCCGCGAGCAAACAGAGAGATCACGATTATACGTCGAGAGAAAGCAAGGCACGTATGGCGAAGAGAAGGGGACTCGTTTCGATAAAAAATTCGCGTTTCTCCACGTGCTCTCACTCGCGACTAACCTAAAAAGAGCGGGTATTCCATACGTACCTGTGCAGGGTCAGCTTTAGCGGATTTGAGCCGTCGTACCAAATCGCCTTGTTCTTTGATCAACTCCTGGAGGCTACCCATGATGACAAGGATCGGAAAAGGGGAGGGGAGGAAGTCAAGCACAAGAGGTCGGTTAATGTTCCATCAAACGCGAGCAGAGAGAACCACGTGAACGTACGGACGAGCGTCGACTGAAAAGTGAAAAGAATGTCGGGCTCGGGAACTCCGCGAGGGAGCAACGCGAGGAGAGCCGCGAGCGCGCGCAGCCAGCCATGTTCTCCATACGTCATTCGCTCTATTCATTGGAGGAGCCGCGTTCGAGCGCATGCGTCTTTTCTCTTATTTTTTACGATTTAACGCGATTGAGCTTTTTTCAGGTGTGCTTTCCATCAATTTTTTACATTTCGATCCCTTTTTCTTCATTCCTTCGCTCTTATTGCTGTATATAGTTTAAATCTATTTTTCAGTTATTTTATAATCATTGATATTTCTATTTAATTAACTCTCCGCGTGCACATTTCCACTAAATTAAAAATATTTAACATTAGAAAATATTTATATCTCCAGAGCACTGATTTTGCCCAAACTGTGGTTGCTTTTTTGTATCAAATCGATAATAAATTATATAACATTTAAATTGAATTGCATTATTTAATTTTTATAACTCAAAAATTGCTATAAATTACATTTTTATTTTTATTTGGTATATTTTTGTCCTAATAAATAATATACTTACCAATGTAAACGGTAACTATTATCACAATTTAAAAAAATAACTTATAAGAAAATATTATTATTGGGTTAGTTTATAGATCACTAATTAATGTAGAGTAAAAATAAGTAAAAATATTTGTATGTTTGTAACAAAAAGTATTCAAAGAGTATGATGTCTTATATACACAAAAGAACAGCAAAAGTTATATATTACTAAAATACATTTTAAGTATTCGGAATATGCTTCAATCTGATTAAAACAAATTTATAAAAATAATGAATAGCTTTAATATTCGATAAATACTGATTTACTGCGCGTAATTTCGTAAAATTTAATTTCTTTTGTCAACCTACATAGTTTTATGTAAAAATAAAATTATTAATTTTGTGAATTTAAATTGTTTCGAAAAAAATTAACAGTGGAATAAAAATAAGAGAAAATAGATATCTCACGATAATTTCGTGAATTTATAGACTGAAAAAAGAAACGTTATGGTAATTCCTTGTGTACATTAGAATGTAAGATATTAGATTTCTTTCAGCAGTAACTTTTTATATTGTTAAACATTGTAATTATACTTTGCAAAACTAGTTTTCAAGCAATAGCTTTTATTCAAAATATAAATTATATCTCTTACTACATTCTGGCACACCCAATCTTTAAAAAATTATATTACACATCTTATACTTTAGTTGTTAATCGTATTAGGTCTAATATATATAGTTATTTTATTTTAAATAAAATTATTTTTAAAGCATATAATGGCTAAAACCATATCAGATAAGTTTCATAAAAATATTCTTATTCATTTAAATTCAGGTTTGGATCTAATAAATATTTTGCGTAGGGAAAGATACGTCGTACAATTAGTTGAATAAACAAGTCTAAATTACTTGTTCCTAAGTATTTTAATAACGACATTCCCCATTTCTAAACTCGACAAGATGAAACAACAATTTTAACTTTAGCACTTAAAATGTTGTAATTCTATTATTGATTAACATTCATGAAATTCTAAAATCTGGTTTGGTCTGCACGTCTTATTTATACCAATGCTAGTATTTTTACACTTATATATATATATATATATATAAAGCAGCAAAATTGAAAGTACCAACTTTAATATCCCACACTAACTAGTTTTATTAACTTCTTTCAATTATTAAAAGTACCATATTGTAACGGATTACTTTTTTCATAAATCTGCAAAGCTCAACGTTAAAAATATATTTAAACTTATATAATTTTAATAATCTAATTTTTAAATTAAATAATCTTATTAGAAACATATATATGCAAGTATATAATTAATATAATTATATAATATTATATCGAAACGTAAATTAGCATTTCGCATTTGGTAATGACACTTTTTCCGGATTGCAGATTTATTCGATCGGTATGAAAAATACAAGACCGTTTGAGAGTGTCGAAATCTAAAGGAGAAACGCGCGGGCCATTCGCTTATTATTTGTCTCTCGCTATATATATATATATAAGTGTAAGATTGCATAAACCATCAAATTTCTTGTTACTGCACTCGAGCACAGAAAAAACGGCAGTTACTCTACGAGAAATTCAGAGATTGCTCGACTTTCTCGTTTATCGGAGCAGTGATACAGATTTCGAATGTTTACTTTGCTTATGATCGAACTCCGATGTATAATGCAGTGTAGAGATATATATATGACATTTTTCATGTTCAACGCGTGAACTTTTTTGGTGAAACGAGCAAACGATACTGATTTATCGCGCTTATGCATTAAGAGATATACGTATTTAAATATTCTATATATCATTATGTATACATCGACAGTTTAGATAACAAATTTTAAATGTCACTTTTAATTGTGTTAATATTCTATTTATATTGAAAACCATATTGTGCAGTAAATAAGCTTTATATTTTATATGTCGTATTGAATTCGTTTCAGTCAGCTCACGATTTTTGCAGACTACTTTACAAAATTCTTAGAGGTAAAAACTTTCCTTTCCGATATTGAAAACATATCGGTTTTTATACAGCTTTCAAATTTCGACAAACAACTACACTGTTTCCGGATTAAATGCAAAGTAACGTACTGATCGGCAATAAGAGATTTTATTGGTACTTAGTGAATTAAATTTTATTCGCTATAAACCATTCGATTACCGCCTTATACTTTTATTGCTGTTTTCACTTTCTTTTTCACGCAGTTTTCTCGGATTTTCAATACTTCAGAGAATGCGCTATTAAATGCGTATTATCTCAAAATGGATAATAAATGTATAATTATCATGAATACTTATGTTTCTCCGTTCTTCATGAGTGTACTCAAATTTATACGAAAATATATTGTACATTTACAAAAAGAATAATCAATAATAAAGATGTTTTATAAAATAATCTTTGTAATTGACAAATGTCGAGAATACAAAGTTTATAACAACATTGTGTGTTGACTGGTTCGACCAAAGTAAAGAATTTGAAAGAAATTTGTTACGATGTGAGAAATTAGTCGACAAGTATGGAAAAACTCCGAAATAAGTCATTGGCCGCGAGTGTCACACCTGCGCGCGCGGGAGTGAAGGCGCGAAACGCGTATATACGCGGTTATGACGTGGAAGCCCAAGTGAATGTGTGTCAGACTGTGGCTGTCCTGATTTTGCACTAGTCGTTGGGGGCTCGACCGGTTAATAGACCCGGTATCTGGCTGCGCAATCACTTTCATTTCTTTCTCGATCGGTCGCTTCGATTCCTGCCTATGTGTGCGGTTGTGTAACCTTTGCACAAAATGAACGGCTCGCAATGTACCTAACAGCTGGCGCGCTTATATATTGTAAGTATGCTCGTATACGAGCGAGCCCCGCGAGAGAGGCACGCGCAATTTATTTTATTTTACTCGCGACCTTGAAACTTTCATTTTTTCCTTTTTCTACTGTATATGCCCGAGTCGCGGTGACGTCATTTAGATTTATCACCGTTATACCATTGTCGATGTCGCGGTTGTTATAATAAATCTTTAATTTTTTATCGTTTTTCGTCAACGGTTTTTACAGTTTTTTCGTCTTTTCGTATTCAAATTAGGATTATTTATTACTAGTTATTAATCGCATTAGTTATAACTAAGATGATATATTTCACAGCAGAGAGTACACTGATTTCCCCGACGAATTACCTTATAGGAACGCGACAGCGACACCACACCTCTGTACCTTATAGTGTTTTATAATCAAAGCAAGAAAACGTACATATGGGAGAGTGACACAGTCTGTAATTATTAAGGAAAGTATAAAAAACAATTTTTATAATAAGCCTTTGCATGGTCACTCAACCTGGATAGGCAAATTTAATTTGGTAATTTTATAGTTAAACATTGCAAAAACTTTTAGACTTGTGAATTTTATATTTATGTAATGTTACTTAATTTATAAATAATAATTGTCTATTTTATTTTCAACTATGTGTCACGAAAATACGAACATTTTGTATATAAATTATGCACTACTATTATTTGCACTATTCATATGTAACAGTAAGATTAGTAGTTATAATAATTAAATTCTTAGTTTTAATTTTGCCTTACAAAAATTATTATTACTATTGTGGCGACGCGTCTGCTGCGAAATATTGTTGAGAGGCAGTTTTGCAACGACACCCGCATGTGATATATAAACCTTTAACTTACTCGAACATACCAAGTGAAATAAACTTATTTTTATTAATCAAACTCCAATTGTTTCTCTAATACATCATAATTAAATTACTATCACGCATAATGTCACGTTTGCACACGATCCAGTGTACTAATTTATATATGGTTCTATATTCCATAACTGTATGTGGACATTAATAAGATTAAAATCTGAGAAAATTGATGTCCGTACTGCTGCTTTGTTTTGCATTGTCGATACTTATATACCGAAATTCTTAATTCGGCTACAACCTTGCTCGATTCTAACGGATTTGAACGTCTTTTTTTAAAAATGTATCTATTTTATCTCAGCTTTTCATTAAACTTTGGTTTGAATGTCAATATTTGATAGATTAGAAGTTACAAGCGTTTAAAGTAAAGTCTCTTTCTTTTGGAAATTTTGCTTTAACAGCGTATAATTTTTGAAAAAACGATTGTTAGAGTCTGCGGCTCTGGCTTTTTTCATATTTTTATATTAGAAAACATATACTAAAAGTTGGGCACGATCGGTTTCCCAAACATATGAGGGTCTCCTTGTAAGTAATGTACCAAATAAATTTTACATTAAGAGTGCTCTATACACTTTCAGCGCCCTGTAGTCTGAGAAAAATTTTTTTGTATTTTTTAGATTATTTAGGATAGTCAAATAAAAAAGAAAATTAAGTTTTCCCACGTAGAAAATGGTATAAAGAATTATCTAACAATTATTTTGATTTGTATTATGGAAAATTGAAAGCGTATTTTGTAGAGAAAAATTGATACCGAGGTGGACAGACGTCAGCTTCTCGCCACAATCAAGTCAGATTTTCTCTACAAAACATACCGTCAGTTTTTAATATTATTATCCAAAAACATGTTTAAATAACTCTTATTATTATTTTACACGTGGGAAAACTTAATTTTCTTGGCTCTAACTCTAGTAAGTTAGCTAAATATTATAAAGAAAAATTTTCTCAGAATAGAGGGCGCTGAAAGGGTATAGAGCACTTAAAATGATATTTGTATAAGCACAAAGTTCGCTATTACTATTTGCTGTTTTAGTCTATATTTTTTAAACTGAAAACCAATGTAGCCTTATAGCTGAGTTTAAAACCAAAATATGTAAGAATTAATGAACTAAAAATAAAAGTGACGTAATTATTTTATTATATACTATTATTATAAAACTATGATATTCCTTCATAAAACAATTAATTTTTCATAATTTTTGTCAAAGATTTTTTGTTTTACCTTGTATTTATAAACATATCCTTCATAAGGAAATAAATTATTTATGTTAATCTGTTTTGAATTTTATTTTTACACAATCTTAATTCTGCATGACGTAAAGAAACGTAATAGTTAATACACGATTAACTTTTATTGTTACTGTAAGGTTATTGAAATGTGTTAATATACACGAGTAATTGATGTTTAAATTGGATTTGATACACGGTGAAAAATGTTTGATTAAAAATTACTGTACTCGTTAACAAAAGCTAAACGTACTGTCAAAATAAGAAAAATGGCTATAGTTTTGGCATGTATTATATGTATATTAATTTTGCTATAACTTGTATGAAATGTCACTGAATAATATAGCAATTTTTTTATTCTAACAATTTCTCGTACTTTTTTAAAGAATATAGTAATTTTTAATCAAACATTTTTCTCCGTGTGTAAAAGTTTAATTATTGATAACATGTCTTTTAGAATAAAGGAATTCTATGCAAGTATGATTTGATTCAATTGCGTTACGTTGAAAAAAGCAACTAAATAGAGAACAAAATTTTTGGATGCATTAAAACGGTATACTGGATGGATAAATTGATAATGAAGCGATATTGATGACTATATCGGTTATAGTTGTAAGTGTTGAGTAGCTGTCATATCGAGAGCACCTAAATATATACATGTTATACATATCAAAAATAATATAAATGAGAAAAAAATAAACCTTATTAAAAGAAGTAAACATTGTATATTGATCGAGTGAAAGGGTAAACCGATTAAATAACTGCGATGATTGAACAATAAAAATAGGTGTTCCTGCAAACGTAATATCGAAACGATGTAAGATATCGTGTTCTTTGATTCGTTGATATCCTATCCAAATAGTTGTTTCAACATTTTAATTGTATACGCTGATGTCTGGTTTTGTTATTTTTGCGAATAAACCATTTTCAAATGTAGAATCAAATGCTAAAATAATTACGAGTTGGAGTCTGAAATAAAAAAAACTGCACATTTAATTCTCTTGTAGTCCTTTTCTTACGTGTACGGTAAAATTATAATCTAAAAATAAATTTCATCGACAGGTATTGAAACGTAAGTATGTATTTTATTACAAGTAACGATTACTTATTTATCATAGTTTATTAATAAAAGTAATAAAATTAGTCACTGAATAAATAATAAAGTGTACATAGGTGATATTTTAGAAACATATAAGGAAAAAGTAAAAGTAACGCCAACGACATGCTTGATGAACGTATATAAAATAAATCACCGATGCAAAAGACTTTTCATTCATAATCAAGGAACGATCAAGAAGATGAAAATTATATTTGTTTACATCTAGATAACTTTTATTAACCAATTTCATCGTTATCGTTACAAATTACGCGGATGAGACATTGCGCGTGCCATTTCAATCGGATACAATGAAACGTCATAACGTCACGTTTTTATTTTCCATTTTTATTACAGTCAATGAATTGGCGAACAAACGAATCGAGATTATGGTAATGCGGTGGGATTTTTTTCCATTTTTTTTTCGCTTACAATTTATACGTACGATTTTTTTTTGTTACAGTGTATAATGCGTATGTGTGTGAATTTTAATTGTTCTTAATATCATCCTCTCGTACCGTAAATTTATATTTTTATTTACTTCGGATGTTGCATCGTTTTCTTAAATATGATTTTTTTAAAATCGCTACTGGACTCTTAAAGAACTGGTTATTCGACAACACGTACTTGGTTTTTTCATGATTTTTTTTTTGTTATTTATTCCTTTACATTTAATGTTCGATTGTGTCACTGTATAGTCGTAAGTGTAAGAGTCACTTGTGCGTGTGTGTACAAACTTGAATAATTATAGTCGAAGACATCAAAAACATTCTACGTAATGTTTAAATAACGAGACCGTGGATTTGCTGCCCTACGCTTCATTAATTTATTTCTCATATTATAATCTCACAGTTCTGGTGCATCTCTAATTTAACACGTTAGAGTCGCTAACGTCACCACGTACAATTTTAGTCGTGCGCGTTTACAATTTCAGTTGACAATCGAACAACCAAAATCACAAGTATACTTATAAAAAATTCATAAAATTTACAATTTACCATTATTTAGTTTATTTATTCATATTTTATTCGTATGCAAGTATAATATTCACTAAAACTATACAGTAATTTTCATTATCGAAAAAACGTCGTTAAAAAAATAGTTCGTATATTCGCGTATATTTTACTTTTGGTTTACTTCGTTTGTACCGTAAAATAAAATTTAATATCGACGAAATTTTATCTTTCCATCCGTATTATCCGTTTTGATTAGAAATACATTTCGTATCCGTCGCCAAACACCGTGCGGAAGATTCTCGCGATTCATCATTGCAAATCCACGGCCTTACAATCGTTTAGGCTTACAGCTACTATTTATTTTTTTTTTTAAGATATCGGTGTACTTATACAAGAATTCTTTAATCTCAGATCACTCACAGTTTATTCTTCCTCCGTTATTATTAATATTCCTTCGATTCTTTCTCACCTTCTCGTTACGTGGCCTTTATCTTTTAAATCACCCTCAAACATTCAAAAACTCTCATTGCTCTTATACTTTCGTAACTCGCACATAATTAATAATCAGCGTTTAACATTCCGCTTCTTCCATCGTCAGCGTGTAATCATTGTTAATCGGATCGCCTTTTAAAAAACAGTCGGTTACCATTGGAAATTTTAATAATCATCGTATCGATACCGTCACCGATTGCTTTCGTGGCAGCCTTAGTATTAATTTATCTTTTTTTCTTTGTTTTAAATATCCGTTTCAAGCACCTGCAACACAGTACAACGCATTCCTCGATCGCGAGAACTACGCAATGGGGGGATATATTTTGCCTTTCTGGGACCATCGATCAATGCAAGCCGTTCCTATGTAATTCAAGCTTCCTCATAGAGGAAGTAATTTTATTTATTTTTTTTTTTTCAACTTTTCATGGTTTTTTTGGTCCGGTGTGGCAGTGCCTTGTTCAATGACGCTTTTATGAATAAATGTACTTTTGGCGTTTGCTTGAATTTATTATTTTTTTTTTTTGTAAATTATTTATTCATGTTATGCGTTAAGTTATTCGCATTACGTGCTCTCATTCTCGCGAATCTAACGAAAAAACTTATGAAGCTACATAATCAAGCGCTCTCGACAGATTCCACGTTCCCGTATATTCTTAACCACTGCGAAGAAAAATGTCGTTCTCTAATATATGGATACTTATCGTAATTATGAGTGAATACACTATGAGTTAAGGTAAAACTTAAGTTTACATCGCGAGAGGTGGTTAATGATCATGATAATAATAGTAATAGTAATAGTAATAATAATAATAATAAAAATACGAAAATATAACTAAAAAACGAACAAGAAACTGAGCGAACAATGATTACGAAGTAAATGCATTAATGCACACAAACATACTTATTATTTCATCGTACAACTCACTGATATTTACATCATCGTAACTTATCTCACACGTACACATTTTTCACGCACTCGTTAATAAGTCGATACAATTATGCCTTTCACATAATAATTATGTATATTTATATTATCTTTGTTTATCGTATTTGTTTCATTTATTTTTTTTAAACCGCATTGTCGCTTCGGGTACTTCAATGTATGTATAAGTGATACATGTATATGTATAATGTTCGTATATAATCATTTTTATTTTCGTCGACATGGTGTTTTCTTATTTCTTTTCTCAAGTATCAAGTATCGCAAGCGATCCCAGCCTCAATTTCACGTTCCTCGACATCGACAATCGATAAAATCGTACATAGCAATCTCTTCATTTAATATGTATAATATATTATTTATAATGTATTTTATTCTTATTAATTCATTTGTTTAGATTCCTAATCGTGTGTGAATGTGTATCTTATTTCTTTAAGTACGTAGACTCGGAAAGCTATGAGTAGGATGGAGTTTACGAGGATGATTAGAGGAAGCTTTAAGTATTTATTTTTCTTTAGCATTTCTGACTTCCTTTTTGATGGAAATTCATGGGAGGGATCAGGCTTCCTCATTGCAGGGTATTTGGGAATATGGTTATTATTACACTTCCTAAAACACGTTGAAATATATCGCATGTTTATTTTTATATCGACGGCATATTAGCGCCGTTGATAGTACACAATTTTCTGCATCGATTCTGTTACGCGGTCAAAATTTCTGACCATAGACACTAATCAATAGCGACATAATTAATAATTCATTTACTCTTATACATCCTCTGAAGGTGTAGATGCTTTTTCTTAGTACTTTTATTTTTACTTGTGAATGAATGAATTGTTTTTTTTTGTTTTTCTAAAACATCTCGATTATCCACTACAGTCTCTATGCTTTTACTTTTTTTCGCGTATCATCCGCTAAAATTGCGTACATCTACGAGTTGGCTACTTCATTGGTTACTTTTCTTTTAATGGAATCGAATATAGCGTCTCGATTGTTGTCAGTTCGACGCAATGTGTCTTATTACTTTTATCTTCTCATCTCTTTTTAATCTTTAGTTTACCTCCACTCAGTGAATAATCGAACCAATTTTTATTAGTGAAAGTGAAAGACGGTTTGTTACGTCCATTTTAAATGCATTTTGCCGTGATTAAACTCGATCACCCATACTTATTAATCGTATATCCGTTGGAAAATTTAATGAAGATCTTAATTGGTTTTAGATGCGATTTAGTCTGACTATTGCGTGACTCTTTCAAAAAGGTACGAATGAATTTTGTACTCTTCGTGTATGTATATATATTTGGTTATCGCGGTGATTGATCAACTTTGAACACAGAGTTGGGAAAACGAAAGGTGTGCGTATTTGAAAATCTCATGCTCCTTGGTTCCATATTTGGCAAATTCGTCCTTCACTTAGTATTTAGAGTCCATGATCCATAAGTCCATCGGCGACAAAATAATTCTTTGATGTCACATGCGATTTGCTTCAATCCTTATCCGTCGACAACGTTCTGAACGTCCCGCGTCTCCTCCGCGCCAGAAGCACGGGTTCAGACAATATTGTTTGTCTTTTTGTTTCCCTTGTATTGTTTGATTCTCAAAGCGTTTAGATTCATCGAATTGTTGCGTGGTCTTCTATATCTTGAATGCTAAGTTCGTCTATACTAAAAGAGCGACGCGAGCCCGGCATAAATGTGTCGGGTCAGTGTCGTCTTTGCTGCTTTGTGCTGTGCCGTCTGCGCGTTTACTTTGCTTCCTTTAAATTTTAGACTTGACCGTTTGGTGTAACCGCGCACTCGACGAGCAAAGGTATAAAAGTAGAAAATGTGACGCTCGAATCGTCAAAAAGCCGTAGAATGTATCGAAAATTCACCAGAAACTAAATGCATTCATTTTCTTTTTAAATATCCTTTTTGTGTTATCGTTATATTCTATTTTGGCTCACGTAGATCAAATAGTGTACGTATCAGTTAATATCGAATCTGTGCTTCATCATCACAATTGTAATCCGTCATAATTTCGACGAGAATCGCGCCTTGGTAAGTACGTGTGGGTGCGGGTGTGACTGTGTGACGGGAAATAAAAGTGATAAAGAATCGTCAATCGCCTCGTCAATTTATATTACATAAATGCAATAACTGGAAAATGCAGAATTTAAATGAAAGCTCGCTCGGAACGAATGCTCACAACCTCGAATGAACTGATAGGGTGTGTGGGTGTGGGTGTGTGTGTGTTGTATGCCAAGGTGCCGAGAGAGACGAGTTCGTCGTTCGTTGTCATAGGTGACCATGCACGTGTCTTTGCAACATACCCAATCTTATCAGATGTCATCTCTCGTATCTTAGACACTCGTGATAGCAATCTAACGCAATCGCCATACAGTGATTTCCATGCCAATAGGTGGCTCGTGAGACAAACGATATTTCCACCTACACCAATTGCTTCATAAAATCTTCAGTATCTATGTATGCTCGGTGGGTGTAGCGTTGCATCTTCATCGTCGTAACGAAGATGGATCGATCGTCAAATGCCTTCTTTACTCGAGGCGTGCCTTGTAGCTCGTCTTCCAGATTTCAGCGAGCGTAACGGCGCTATGGAACCTATGGAAGATGCAGAGCGGTACCGTGACCCTTTGCACGAGGGCCCACGTTAGGTACCCGTAGAAGTCGATCTGCACGGGGTTCGCAGCCACCTTTTGCGCCTCGAAAGTGTAAATGACCCACATGGTGACGTTGCAGATCAGCAAGAAAGTGACGATCTGACGGCCTGGCTTGCTGCGGTCGTGCTCGGGTAGGTGGACGCGCCTGCGCGACACGTCGGCGATGAAGAGCATCTGGAGAACGACTTGGAACACGGCGAGCAGTCCGGTGATCATGACTAACAGATTCGGCTCGTGGGTGAACGCTGCTAACGAACCGGCGATCACGCTGAACACCGCGTAGATGAAAAGACCGAAAGCCGAGACGCGCAACAAGATATCGTTGAGGTCGCTCTGCTCCTCAGCTTTGAATTTGAGGCTTTGCACGCGTATGAATCCGATGATTATGGCTATGATGGAGAGGGCCATCAGTGCGCAGTGAGAGACGTCGGCTAAGTAGATGGCGAGCAGACCTAGATCCGGATGATGTATGAGCACAAAGAACAGGATCAAGCAGATGAGAGAGCCGACGAGGAGGAGGAGACCGAAGAAAAGTCCTTTACTGGCTCCTACGCAGTCTACACGTCCGTGACCTAATTTTTCAAACATCGTTCATTTCAGTCAGGTTATATTATACGTTTGGGCAATGACACCCCGTAGATACTGCCTGAAGATTATGTCCGTGTTCAAACTTCAATAGTCATATCGTTAGGTAAAATTCAGTTTTAACAGTGCAAGATTTTAGTTTATTTCTAAAGGACCCTTATTAGTCGAAACCAACAGATAATCGCTGTCACGTTTGGTCTGTTAGCATCTAAATATTACGTAAGTACAGCACGCGTATTTAATCTCAAACTACATTACAAGATATTAATATTTTATAAATGTATGGGGTACATTAACTATGTGTGCTGTACTTCAATTTCAGATGCAAAACCAACAACTTATTTATTTACTCATAAAATGTTTGTCTTTCTCAATGCAGTTTCACATTAACTTTAAAATTTTGAATCTTGATGAATTTTTCTACGATAAAAAGCTGTTACTCTTAATTAGACAGATTTTAAAAAATAACTTTGGTTGAATAAGATTTCTATTTTTGGAACTTACTAGAAAACAATTCATTCTTTTCTTATGCAACAATAAAATTTAAACGGACACAGTGATTTTCATCAAATTTTCATACGTATATAGATATTCGTGATCAAAAGGCACATTAACTTTAGCCTTAAGCTCAATTTTCTTACTAATTTTATTAATTTAAAACATTTAAAGCTATCTTTTTAAATCAAGTCTGAATTTTTATGCTACGTTAAGATTTTTACATTTCATCTTAGTTCTTTTAAATTAAAAAAATATAAATATTTACTCAATTTTAATATAAGGTTAAATTTGACATACTTTTGAATGTAAGACATATTAATTCTTTGTATATTACCCATTTTAATTTGAAAAATATGAAAGAAACTCGTACTTAAAAATATTAAGATTCAACGTGATTTAAATTTTGAGAAATAACTACGAATAAACAAATTGTTTATTTTTTTAAAATGATCAAATGAAGAAATATAAGTAAAAGAAAAACAATAAAATTTGTAGTATTTTTTCAAATTCATTCTGCCATAAATAGTAATTTATGAACATTTTATAGATTTTTATAATAAATTCTGATATACAATGGTTGCAAAAAAATTGATCGAAATACAAACTTTAAAGATAATGAATGAAACTACATGATGGATAACAAACGTAGATAACACTTCACATTTTAAAAATGAATAAGTATCTAAAATACTAATAACAATTGTTTCAATTGCGTGACAACGATGAACTGTTGATTAGTAGTAAGTTATTGTAGAAATCTTTCTACAAATAGTAGCAAGATCTAGTTAGCTCAAATAAAATTAATTTCGTTTATTTATCGCAAACGCAATTTGTATCATATATAATTTCAGTGTCTTAATTTATTTTTAAATTTGCAGTGAATGATACATTTTCATGCGATTGAAGCATATAAGAAAATTCTAAGTGGTATAAAGTTATTAGTGCTATTTTGACAAAGTGAATATTTCAAGGAACGAAAAGTAGTGATGTCACAATTGATGTACCGATTGTATTTATATGCACAAGTTATGTTCAGATTCTCTTTTTGTAAAACATTTTTAACATTTGTTAATGTTTATTATATTACAGTAAGCTAATTCAAAGAAAAATAGTGTAATATACAATAAATAAACGAATTAGTGCAAAGCAATATTTAATATTGAATATAATTTTATTGACACTGTTACGTATCTTGCAGTGCTAAATTGATATTTCTTTTACCTATATACAATCGAAGTTTCAACACCGACCTTCATGGAACTCTATCTGAGGGGTACCAGCCCGATTCGAAGCTTTGTGGCGCTATCCAGTATTAGAGAAAATTGGTATTCAAGAATTTTCAAGCTGCCGGTTTTAATGTTTATAGCCGTACCTTTGACTACTTTGCCTTCTACTTTGACCTCTACTTTGACTTCTTCCTGCTTTTCGCTATCGACTTTTCCTGTTTCGTCATTTTCGGCGGACTCATCTAAAAGCAATGAGTAAGATAGGGAAAAAAGATAGAAAAATAGACACAAGTGTTAGGATGAATATTAACGGCGTTAATAACCGTAAAACAGGCCCAATAAGGGTGTTTAGTGCTTATGTGTGACATGTGAGCAAATGTATGATTTTAAACGAAGGAAGCAATAGAGCCACCCGCAACCTGCATTAATAATTTCACAATGAAACTGGCATTGAGATTTACAACTAAATGTTAGACTGTGTGTCCAGCAAGCTTAAAAATCCCAGAATACCAATTTCCATAATTATTAGAATAAAGAAGCAAGATAAGCTTCTTGAGTTCTGGGCATTAATATTCGTCATTCATAGTTGCTTAGCATAATTAGGAAAAAGCGATATTATCCTGAATAATAGTGATAGAGGATCGACAAGTTGAAATGGATCATCCAGTAAGGAGTAAACGTTGCTTAAACATTCAGTTACAATCGCTTTTTCGCCAAGCAATATATACAGATATACATATATAACGATAAGAAAATAAGATAATGGTAGAAAGAGACGTACCTGCATGAGCAAGAGCGACTGCTCGTCGCGACAGCATAGCCTCGAGTCTGCGTTCCAGATCAGCTTCCGCCTGATGAGGCCAGCGTGGATGGCGGCCAATGTGCTTCCACATGACGTAAATCACCGCAGCTCCTATCAGACTGTACTCGATGATGAATGGGAAGAGATAAGGCGCAGCATCCTTAACGATCGTACCCATGATGTTGACTCGTCCGCAGGTGTTGTTGGAGAGTCGGCTACCCGCGCTTGCGGTTAGAGCCTCGGCGTAGGCATTCATCCCCGGGTTCCACAATGGACTACCGAGGCTGGTGCCGATCGCAGCTGGTCCAATTGGCCGTGGCGTTGGCTATGTCCGCGAATCGCGGTATGTTGTTCTTGCTGTCCGATTGGAGATCGAGATCGCTAAATATCTCGGAGGCATAGCTCGTAGTTGGGTAGCCAGTTGTCGTGGAGGTCGTCGTTGAGCTCATCACTGGAGAAGTCAGTATGTCGGACTTAGTTGGCAATAGAGTCGTTAAGAATGTGGATAAGGTGGTGGCGGCGGTGGATGTGGTTGTTGGTGCCAAGGTGGACGTGGACATAGTTGCCGCGGTCGTGGTAGTGGTCGTGGAGGACGGCCAGGTCATAGATGACATCGGCCACTCGGTGCTCGTGGAGGTGCTCGTGGACGTCGTCGTCGTGCCGAGGGTAACGGCTCGCGCGACGGGTCGCACGGTCGTACGGGCCATGCGATTGAACGTCGCCGCGGTCGTAGCTACCGTACGGGCAAACTTGTTCGAGTACGGGGACAGGGTTCCCGAAGCTAGGCGTAGATTGGCCAGCTCACGAGGACGCTCGCCGAGTATGGCATCGGCGTTGCGCAGCGTATGCTCTTTTATACTCGCTAAAGTGAAAAAAGTTTCGCCACTGTTAGACAAACTCCGACTACTTTCTTCGCTACCAAATTATTCATCTAAATCCATTCCGTTTTATCCCCTTAGCTACCAATCCCAAAATAAAAGCAACTCTAACTATTTTATCATTTCTCAAACTAGGTGAATTACACATTTTACTATATCCGATTTCATTTGAAATAATAAATAGACTGTACATTATTCAAAGGACGATTAATTTTAAATACTGTTACACGGAATGATGGATGGTTCTTACAAGATTAAGCATTTATGAATCTATTGTGTAATATTTAACGTCTAATTAAAATAAAAATCTTGCGCTAGATATTTCAAACACCGCTATGTATCATAATTTAATTTTAGGTAAAGAGCTTATATAAACCCAAATATTGAAGTATCTCCTGTCACTAGACGAGATATCGATCGTAATTATAAAAAGGTTCGCGACCCGGCAACTATGTTTATTTAAGCGCTCAACCGTTTGCCGTGGATTGAAATCGATTCCTTGAGATTGGAAGACGAAGATGAATATGAAATATTCAAACTGTCAATCGCACTAGCTTACCTAAGATTCCGGCCTCAGCGCGTCCTTGGCTTCGATGGTATTGAGCGATCTCTTTGATACTTTCCAAGACTAGGGTTCGAATCCATACGCAAAGATTGGTAGCCACCACATGCATCAGGCCAAATCGCGCCACAACTTTGAAGCGGTGAATGTTCAGCTAATTTAAGTAAACAGAAGATGTGAGCATCTTATTATTTTTCGTTAGCTTATTAAAGTTAGCGAAGAACTATTAAATAAGAGAAAAACAATAGTTCAGGAATTTATTGAGTGAAGAGTTAATGCGTCTACCGAATAGATTTTAAGTATCATATATAAGACATTTGAATGTAATCAATCCAGTTGCTTAGTATAGACAACGCGTATTCAAGATTGTATAAAAATTTATCAGTATTCGTTTAGGGTGAACTGAAAATGAGGTGAAAAAAAGCATTGAAAGCATTTTGTAGCCAAGTGCACTTACCCTAGAATTCATGAAGATAAAGTACATTTGCATGAAAGTAAAGATCATCTGAAGAACGGGGTTAACGCCTTGGAGAATCTGATAGCAAGGTGACGTTGGCGGTACTTCAAAGAAGACCCCGAATTCCAGTCCATTGTAGACCATCGTACCGAGACCGAAAGCTTAAATACAATTAAAAGTCAGTGTCATTTTAATTAAACAGTAGCACTTACGTAATGCTATTCAATTTAAATACTTTCGGTTGTTTCAAAGTAATCTACATAATAACGAATGTTTAAACCAATAATAAGTGAAGATAAATATATACTGTTAATTAAAATACGTAAAGAGAATTTACACAATGCTAATTAATGTGATAAAGTATAAGTAGACTACAATGTGTCTCTCACTTCATAAAACTTTAACAGGAAATTAGTTGTAAATTTTAAATTGATCTCGAGATGTACTTATTGAATTTGATTTTAAGTAATTATAATTCAGTAAAATTATTTTCATTTACTTGTGAGATCTGCTATATTTTATATATTTTCATAAATAGTTTATTAGTAAACAAACGGCAAAGGATAAGTATACTTATAATCTGAATATATGAACGTTTGTAAATTTGTAAATGTCAGAGTAATCTCACACGATGAACTTTAAAAGCAACGTAAATAAATGTTGTACGATAAAAAAATATAATTTATTCGTAAAAAAATAAAACAAGCATGTTTTAAATGTTCAAACAAAATCTTGAGATTTTCGCTTTAAGACTCTTTTAGCTATATAGATGAATATGAAGATCAAAGTAAAGATTATCGTCTGGTTAATTTCCATTTTGTTTAATTCCCAAGCCAATGAACGCAAGTTTCTAAACGCGATCGTGCACTACACGGAAATGTTCACAATTGCAACGAAACGTAGCTTAAGTTCTCGAAATAACTTAGGTAATGGAGTAAAAACGTAGGTCCATCTAAACATTAGCATTGGATGCATCGTATGGGATCGTTGGGTGCCGAAGCTTATAGAAAAGTATAAACACGTACCGATAGCGCCGGTCCGAAGGAAGAAGCTTCCATGGCTCGAGTCGTTCTGGGTGGTCTTGCGTTTTCGAAGTGCGCGGGTGGCAACACCAGCTTCAACGTCTGAAGCATCCTGAAATAAATGTTTATATACTTACTTTGAACTAAATATGCGCAAATTTTCGTTCATCGTCCTTTATGTATACGTGTTAACAACGTCAATATTATCGTGTGCTGAAAATCTTTGTTCGATTGTTTCACAGAGTTTCTATGTCAAGGCTTTTACGTGTCGTTTTTCATAATTTACTCTATGTAAATAGAATTAGGACGCTATCGGTTCGTTAGTTATTAAAATTTTGATCATTTAATCAACTAAGTTAAAATTGTGTTCATTTAAAAAATTAATACTTTCATCTTTAAAAAAATTATTTTTATTTTTGTTGTAGAACGTTATATTAATATAAACTAAAAATTTTATGCAAATAATGAATTTAAGACGGCAATTAATGTTTCGTAATCATTTATCGGCAGTAAGGTAATTGACCTTCGTGACAAAGTGTGAAACCCCATGCACGGAATACAATGCTAAGCGTAAACGGATTAGAATGTCTCTTTAAATCTAATATTAGAATCTATCATCGAGTGTAATTCGAAAAAAGAAACATGAATTTTCATAGTACTCGTAGACTCTGTCCACAAAGCTCGTAAAGATTTATGGTTGAGCCGTTCTAGTTTCGCTTCGCGAAATTCAAAGTGAAGAAAAAAAAAACTACGAGATTTCATAAGGTCTGGTAGTCTACAATACGGTAAGCAGGAGGGAAAGCTTGACGATTCTATTTCGAGAATTCTCGTTTCCTCTCTCCGGAATTTCGCGCGACTCCCCCATAAGCTTCGTTGCGTCATTACCCATGCGCGTCTTTATTTACAATTCCGTTATTCTAGATCCGTCTTCCTGGAAAGTACAAATCGATTATTTTTAAATGATGAAGCGCTTTCGACGGGTTTGTTGTGAAAATATGATTTACTACGTTTGCCGTGCGGTCAAATGCAAGAAGCTCTTTCTATTTCCTAATGCGAGTAGCTTACCGTTACGGTACTATGTATCTCAAAATAGATTTTACATTCTTCCTTGTCAATACAAACAAATTGTATTCTTACAGCGAGTTTTAAAAATGCACAATAATATTGACGATTGATACACAAAATATTACGTTAAATCATTATTTTACAATCTCTTATAGATTTACGGCCATATGAAAAATAGACAAAGTCCATACGTCTAGGATAATAATAATTTTATTTGTTTCGTACAAATTGATGAAAGATTGTGTAATATGTGCCTAATGTCATTGATTGTATTATTCTCTAATTTAATATAGTTTCTATTTATTAATTACATATTGGAAAAATGTACTCCACAATAATAAAATGAACAAACTTTGACTTTATACTATACGTTATCATAAACATAAATAAAATTCAATCCCCAGTTACTTTCCTACCACGGTAGGATTAGTTACCTTTTCATTAAAAGTTAAATTATGCAAGGTAAACATTGTACGTAAGACTGTGTTTTTGTAAATGCTAAAAATGCATATATGGTCATTAATTTATACAAAATTATTTTTATTGCACCGATTAAATACACGGGATTGATAAAAAAAACTTTTAAAATTAAAGAATAAATTGCTTCCGAGTAAAGAGAGATCACGGTGAGTGAATCCGAAATGAAAATAAACTCGTAAATGAATGTACCTGAAATTCCTTCTTATTCTTAGCATCTTTTTCCTTTTTATCTTTCTTGTCCTTCTTGTCCTTCTTGTCCTTCTTATCCTTGGGCGGTTTCGGTGGCTTTGGAGGCGGCGGTGGTGTATCCGCTCCTCTAGAGCAACATGCGCTCTCTTGCAAGAGGAAGCAGAATACGTAGAGCAGGAAGAGGATGCTCACGCCGTAAAGGTAGGTGAAAAAGCCCTCGTAGTAGTAAAGGGGTAGTCGGTGCGTCACTACTTCGCTAATCACGTACGCGATGCATACCACTACCAGCAGCTTCGCGTAGATGAAACTCATTATTATGAACAGGGACGTTCTGCAACGATAAACGAGTTTTCGACCGTTTAGTGCGCGCTCATCGAATTTCCCGCATTTTTACGAAGCTTCCTTCACCTACTTATACGATAATGCAAATTTCTACAGTTTTAATTTATTACAACATTTTAGATATATTACATTTTATTTGAACATTAATATATTTTAATTTTTATTATTATCTAACAATAGTTCGTGCTGCTAATACTTCATGTTTCCTACTTGTGGGTATGGACATTATCAGAATGTTACAAATGTTAATGAGAAATGGATCAAACCTGTGTAGAAAGAAAATTCTGATATTTTTGAAGTTTTAATTATTTTCCAAAATTCTACTTTCATTTCACATAATTGTTTTTTATTAATGTGCTTATCGACTATTGGAAATCAAGATATGAGTAAAACATAATTTTGTTTTATGCTCAATGGCGAGTAAATACACTAAGATATCGATAAATACGTCAAACTTTGACCTGAATTCCAATATATAACGTGAAAAGAATTACTGACTACACCAATGTCGTAGAAAGTAAAATAGAAAAAATTTGAAAAGTTTCATTTTTAATTTTTAATTAGAAAGAAAATCTCACCTAAATGTCTAAATCTACTTCAAGTTTAACGTGTCTTTTAATATTAATAGATTAAATTACAAAACTAGGGTAAACTAGACAGTTATGAGGTCTTTAATTTTTGTAATTAAACCCAGTAGTGTTGTCTCGTATTTCCAAGTAAGAGTTAAGTAACTGTCGGATAAGTTTTTTTAGGTAATTGTAACTCAAATTATATTGGTTAAGTGTATACTTGTTTGATTCTTTGAAAGAGTTTTCTAAGTAGAACGGGATAAGTTCGTTGGTTTTTTTAACTAAACTTATAAACATTTGATACATTATCACTCGGTTTAATGTATAATTCAACGTGTATTGTTCGCATATGCGCGAAAGGTTTAGAGAGTAGATTTAGTTTTGTTTTAGAAAACGCTGACGCGTCTAATATTTTTAAAATGAAAACTTTTCATACTCTGAAACTGTCACTTGCCACTTTTGCCCCCTGGTCGAGTAAATAAAGCACCACTCGCTTAGAATAACGTATCTCCCAAAAGTATCTCCGGAAAGTTGACAGTAGCATCTAATAAACACTGTCAGTTAACGCCGCACCTTTATTTTAATAAATATAAATTTTTTTATTTTTACACAATTTAGCTTATTTGTTTATCTATCCAACAATACTTTATCTTGCTCACAAACGATCAAGACTGACAGTTGCTCGTATATCAGTGAACAAGGTAATTTCTAACCAAATCAGTTACTTTCTTATCGGAACACTCGATGTACCAGTCGTGTAAGCGGAAACGATCGTTGTCCGCATTTTCCATATCCGTTCTTACCGTTTTTTTCTTGCAACTTTTACTCTACTGCTACGTCGTCTAGGGCCAGTCAGCGCTCTGCTTTCGCTATCCACGAAAGGCGTGATTTCAACCTCCGTATTTGCCATTGTGTGGGTTTTTTTCTTCAACTTTTTTTGCACGTTCGAAGCCGAAAACTCCGACACTTGTCTTGAACGTTAACACGAGCGTTTTTCCCTCATTGCGCGCGCGTCCAACTCGATCTAGCGTCTAGTCGGCAACGACGGCTATTTTCGTGAGACGCGCGTTGTTACATTCGTATGGTTTGAATATATCCGGTTGTGTATAGGCATGCGCCTAACCTCGCCGGTTTTTCTGTTCTGTTTTCAGAATTAATGCTTTAGTTTGAACGGTGGGGAGTTCTTTAGTGGATTTCGTTGGTTCTTTATGTTTTTGGTATCGAAAGTTTGTTGTTATTTTGTAAATCTCAAAATAACATTTTATATTATTTTATCTTTTGATTCATTAGTTACAAATACGTATATACAACCACCCACCCACACATGTACAGACAAATTCATACATGTCCATGTATTAATATTTAAACATAAGTATTTATTAAAAATAGAATCAATAGACTATTTGCGTTGATTTATTTGACTGTGATGTCAGTAACCTTAGATTAATCTCAATGGTGCATCGCTTTTGAAGTATAGTGATCGAACATAAACGATGAAAAGTATCACAATTCAATTTAACTATAAATTTTCCGATAATATTATAATGAAAAAAGATAAATTTAATATAAGAAATTGAGAATGTGCACTTACATCTATATTGTTAGCAATGATAAAAATATATTTATATATTTGAGTAATATATAGTTGATTAATTTATTAATTTATTAATTAAAAAAGTTTATTAATTTAAATGACAATTAAGTTGTGGGTTTGGTGTGTTTTATTGACCTTTAATTAAAGCATTTACATTTTTAGGCTTAATTTAAGCACCTTTAATATATAGTTAATAATAAATAATATATCTTAAATTTAGTAAAATTTATAAAATTATTAATACGTTGAATTTCTATTTTTGTCTGACCCATTTGTACCTGTTACTACTTATTCATTACCTTATATTCAAAAATATTTACTAATATTTTTTGTGTCGTTTGTTTACATTTACTACTTGAAAATATCTCTAATAGAGAAAATTAATTTATCGAGTATTTGTAATATTTTAAGTACAAAGTTTCAATAATAGAAATTTTCGTATATTTGAATAAATTTAGTTTTTTCGTTGAAAAAATTTTTTGATCATTTTTAGGTGTAAAGTATGTAAATAATGCTACATAAATTTATTTTAACATAGTGTTTTAACCATCGAAAATGCTGCATTATGTTGAAATCCATTATAATACACAAAAGAAGAAAAGCCTTATCCCTTTAGCTGAAGAAACTTTAGTACTTCCCTACGTAAGATTAACAAGAACCATAATACACATAACCCTCGCGTATACCGTCACCTCTTAACAAACCGCAAACTGAAATCCTCCCTGAAAACGACGAACGAAGCCTCTAAAAAAAATCATCATCAACATCATTGCTCCCCGCATCTCGAATAGACATACACGAGTATGGGTGTGGCGCAGCTAAAAAAAAAGAGAGAGAGAGAGAGAGAGAAAGAGAGATAGAGTATGGGGAGGGGGTAGTTCGTTTATCGCGAAGGCTCACTTGAGCGTCGGAGGTTGCGCTGCGCGCGCGTCTGGTGCGATGCACAACCTCGTCGTCGTGGGCTGCATCTTTGTCAACAAGGGCTTAACCACCCTTTGTTCTCGCGGCACTTTCAGGGCTCGCGGTTGGGGCTAGACTTTATTGTGCTCTAGCACGAACGGTTGGTACATTCCGAGCCAGCAATTTTTTTCCTATAAGATTCCTACGAGAGATTTTCGAAGAACCCATGGATTATTTGTAATTATGATTGACAGTTGATTGGGTTCTCGTGTAAGACGGAATTTTTACTATTATTTTTATGGTAATTAAATTTGATTATCACAAGATGCGGAGAGCAAAGAAATGTAACTCGTTTAATTTCAATACAGATATTTACTTATTTCGTATATTATTTCGTAAATTTATGATTTAATGCATATTTTAATACGGATAGTGTGCATTCAACCGAATTCAAATTAAGTACACGTATGTAAAAAAAGTTATAAAACTTGATAATCATAAATTTAAATTCACAGGACAATATTTATGTTAAAATTTTTTTTTCTTAATTTCTTAATTTGTACTGCATAAATGAAATAGAATATTATAATTAATGTTTACACGAGATCATTTGAACAGCATAACTTTTTCATGATTTATACGAGCATGAAAGTGATTTATTTTTACTTATATTGGCAGAGGATATCCTTTAAGAGGGTTCGTTGTAGTTGCTTACGCGGTTCAACGATTACAGAGAAGTATTCGTATAAAAATGGTTTTGAAAAGTATACACGTCGTAATACATGGTAGAGCTAGTGGCACTTTGCCATATTTTCTGTATAACTTAAATTATGGCTAATTTATGGAGGAGATTTTTCCGAGTTGGGTATTTGTGCCAAGAATAAGAATATTTTCCTTCTTCTTATATCAAGTGGCGAAATATGGCATGAATAGTAAAAGTAACTATTGGTAAAACTTGACGTTATACAAATTATTGATATTATAGCTACAGCTTTTCTTATTGTAGAGTAAAGATATACCAATATTATATACATTTATATTTTGCTTGTAACAATGTTAAAATGTTTAAATGATATTTTGCAAAATTGAGAATTAATTTTTAAAACTAATTATAAATTACTCAAGTCTTGCATCGTAAATATGAAGAACAGGAGTTCCAAAGGTTTTTACGATATTTAACTGCGAAACGTGATGTTCATCTTAAATATTATACCCATTATATTTCAATGCTAATAGTCACTTCTCTTATGCAACACATTTAAAAATGAAACGAAATTAAGGAAAATGTTAAAAAATATTTAAAGTTTTTAATAATTAGTATTTTAATTAAATATCTTCGCCAGCTTATATTAACAGTGTGAAGGTACAGTTTATCATAAATAGAAGATTAAACGACATAATATTCAGAATGTAATTAGTATGCTCGCGTTTATATTAACGTATCCCTTGACAAAATTACCCGTTTCTATAAAAAAAATTCTTTTACTCAGAAATATTAACTATAACATCAACGGCATCGAGTCTACTATACATTTGACCTACTTTGCTAAACGAAAATTAACTCAAAGAAACTCCCAAGTTCCTGAAAGCTCATTTTTCCATCACAAAGTTCAACCCGATCCCAAGCACGGCCAAGTAAAAAAAAAACGAAAAAAAACACAACTCCCAACGTAATCCCGACTTTGGCCAATTAGCGCATCTACACACGGGGTCAGGAACTTTCGAATGCATAATGTCACAGCGATCCCGCCAGCGGCGTGATTCTATAAAAGGAGCCGGAGTCAGCGCTTTTTTTTTCTCTCGTTCCGCGCTCTCTCCGCTGGTCGATATCTCGAAGTGCCTACTTTCCGGCTCTTCGGTACTCTCCGTCCTTCTCTTTGGATACTCGACTTTCTCTCTCTTTCTCTCTCTCTCTCTAGCCAGAGCTATTTCCTAACTTCTTTTTTCAGTCTGGACCGAACAGAACAAATGGGCTTTTTAAACTTTTCTTCGGTGAATAAAGGACTTTTGATACCGAAAGGTTTTAACTGTCGTTAACAAGGATAGAATCGGTTTAAAATTTGTCGAGGTACTTATTTGTTGATGAGAAATTTATTAAGATATTTTTTATTTATAAGTAGTGAGTAATGCATATCCAACTTTATATGTTATATAATTTAACATGATTATTAAATGATTAATAAATTAATTAATAAATGTATATAACATTTGTTTGAAGAAATATTGTGCAAATCGAATAAACAGTATCAATCAGTCGTAATTAGTATTACTTTTTGTAAATAATTTTATCTTTTCAAATATTATAAAATATTTATATTTTGTTACATAAATAAATAATACTGATATTTTCATATCGGCAGATAATTATATATATATTTATAGCTTCGCAATTATGTAAATAGTATGTATTTCATCAAAGCAGATCTATTACATTACTAACTTGACCGCATTTGAATTTTTTGTATTTATTGAAAGATATATGAATTTATCGAAAGGTATATATACCTCACAAATTACTATTAAATTAAAACGACTATTTAAGTTTTCGTGAATAATAAATCTAAAATTTAATTATTGGAAAAATCTAATTATATTTGAATACAATTTTATCTTATAGCAGTATGATCAATAGTTAGGAAAAATAGATCAAGTTACTGTGCTCGATGTTTATTCAATATATTTGTGTACAAAGGTACTGTAAAGAAAATCTTTAAAGGATTGCCTAGTCGCGTGTTTGTTTGCTGAAATAATTACTACTCAAGTGGACAACTACTCGTAAGTAATTAACTTTGACTCATTATAACTGCTCATTTCACAGATTGTAAATTTATGACTACTGTGGAAGTTGTCTCTTTTTCTATCCTTCACTACTGCAGCTAAATGATTTCTATGAATTTCGTAGATTACTGTAAAATCTACATACTTCTCGTTATGTTCTATTTACGAATAATTGGATGACAAAATTATAAAATATATCACTAATGACAACATAATGACTTTTATAAAATTATAATTGCTGTAGTCAAAATTATTTTATCATGTTGAAATCGTGTAGGTTAACATTTGTTTAATAATACAAAATTGTTTAAATATTAAATTGTTTCAATATTTGTTTAATAATAAAAAATATTAAGTGTAAATTTATTATTTTAAAATCATAATGTTTAGATGTATTTATTCGAACAAGGTATCTGTAAGGATTTTTTGAGGGTTCGTAGAAAGCTCAAGATGTATACGAGATAGTAAAGAGAGAGTTCATTTGCAATTCGTCCTAAATTCACGGCAGGAAATGCAATTTAGTATCCTGATTTTCAATCTATAAGGTCAAAACAAAGTATATACATTTTCCAACTGATACGTATATAAACTTTTAATTTTTTTATATAATATAAATAAATTTTTAGATTGTTTATGCGAAATTAACGAATGAATGATTATTTTTATTTGATCTTTTAAGCAATAATTTTGAACGTATAGTTGATGGAAAAACTATACATATAATGCGAGATTGTTTCATTTATTTATGTAAATAAAATTTATTTGTAGCCTCTCCAAATTAACACAATTACCGACCGCAAAGTAATTATAATGTATTTGCAGGTATAAATAAATTATTTGTTTATTTCATACGAAATTTTATTTATAATTTTTTTGCAAAGATATTGCGAAGCGAATAAAAGTCTAAATGAATAATAATTTCACTAGCTTTATTTAAGCGTATTTAATTCTTTTATGAATGAAGAATATTTATTATTAATGTCGCACTGCCTGGAAAAATTGATAAAATCATAGGTTTACATCACATCACATCACATCACAATCGATAACCTTCAAACACTGATAAACAACAAACACAAAACATGAAAAAGAAACAACAAAAAACCAACGAAAAATCCTTTTTATACAACACTAATGTAATTATATTGCCCGGCTAAAGTGACCATATCAGACTCGCGATGCGCGGGAAAATACGAAAGGCGGCCTCGAACGCTTGACTCGGACTGCGCGCGGTAAATCGGCATTTGCAGGTGACATATTCGCGAGAGAGAGAAAGAGAGAGAGAGAAGGAGCGTTCACGTACACTTATATATATATAGAGGTACGCGTGTAATGCAACTCGAGAGAACGTCGCGCGCGCCTGTTTTACGGGACGCGCGATCAATAACCGAGGCTGCATGTGCATTTGCGAGAATCACGCAGGGAGGCTGCGTGTATTGGAAATCCGTCTGGGCTCTTTTGAATGGTTAATTCGTTAATGAGGGTCGGACACCTCCTTAGAAACTAGGAAATTTCAATTTTCCAATTGGTCGAATCACGCGGATTTTATTTGATTTTCGTATAATTGTGTTATACATGTATTTACCAGTGATATCCGAGGTTTGATGGTAATTAGAGTTATGACAGCTCGATTAGACGTACGGGTTTAATACCCAAGTTAAATGGATCGAGTGCTCGAATGAGAGGGAATCACTCGTTTAAAGTGTTGCTGGATTTCACGTTAAATCAGTAATGCGTATATATCAAGTACTGTTAGATTATTTTGGTAAATCAGATGATCGTCTAGACGGGACGGTATTAATTTATCTAATATTAGGAGTGTTTATTCATCTTTATCTTATTTATTCAATTATACTAAATTCTTATTCGCTAAAATAATTATCTGCGTTAAATAATTTTATTTTTTATCCTTCCTATTATAATATAAATGCTATTATTCTGTAGACATAATTACGGTAGACAAAGGAGCTTAAAATTTGTTGAAAATGTATTTCAATGCATAGAATTCACTGTAATTCAATAATAACAATCACTTAGACACGAGGAAATTATAATACTGCATTGCGGTTTAATATACTTGAACAAACGATCAGAATAATAATATTCATACGACTGACATCATATTACGCGAATTTTTAAATTTATTTTTACAGTTTTTGATAAAATTTGCAAAATTATTTCACGTATGTATAAAAAAATCAATTAAGTACACATCGATCAATATCATTGAATACAAAGTGTAAATAACTTTAACCACCGATGCTGTAAAAAACGAAAATACATAGATTTTTTAAACAGGATAACCATATTGTAACAACTCCTTGAACTAATTTTTTTACAATAAAAAAGAAAAAAGAAAACCGGAGCAGTTGGTTGTTCGTTGACAATGTTCCTCCCCCGACCTTATTCCTGCGACCTTTTTCCATTTTCCTTTCAACGATTCCGCCTCGCGGCCGATATCGCGCGGCTCGGTTTCGATCTTCCATTTTCAAGTGTACGCCTTCGGGAAAATTCTATTTTCAGTTCGTATTGTTCGGGACTTTGATTTACCCTCGTTTCGCTCGCGGTATTATACTCATTATTGTGCATGTGTATAGTTACGCCGATGTCCTTGAGTTTGTTGCCCGATGGATTTAATTGTGGTTGCAATTAATATCGGATGAATTCGCGTGATGAATTATTTTGTCCCGATCTAATTGGTTCCGGGTTTTAGAGTTTATTACATACTAGTAGGCACTGTGTCATTGTGTTCGTTCGATTGATGCATGTGTATCAGATAATGTTTATTCAAGCATTTCGTTGTATAGGCTGGTAAGCTTATTTACTTCGAAGCGATTTAATTAAAAATTCACAACGAAAATAAATACATTTTTCTTTAACTTATGTTGTTGCTTGCTCGCATGATTCTTTCGTAATAAATACTAATTACAAAGTACTCGTGTGTGATTATAAAAAAGAATAATTAAATTTATTTATAGTTAATTACACACCGAGAAAAGGAATTACTTAAGTTAAATCTGTACGTTTAAACGATTAACTCACTGTATAATTTTCGTATACGAGAAAATAGTGTTCTTGTGAGAACGCGACACGATGTATGTTAATAATTAAGTCACAGAATTTTGATGCAAATAATCATTTTTTCTCGGTTCGCGTATCCATAAATCATACTTTATCTATGTAGTTTAACATTTGTAAGTCGGTATATGCATATTAGAAACATATATTATGCATTTAATCAGTGTCGTATAGTAAACGAGTGATATCATAATACAACATTATGCTCAAAAGAGGTGAAGAGTAAAGTAAATTATATGTTGATAAACTATTAATACATCGGAATATGCGTCGCACAATTAATTTAATTGGAATGCGTGTAGAATGTTAGTTTAATTATTTGTACTTTGCGTGTTACTCTGTACGAACGTCCGAGGTAAACTAAGAAATGGTAATCCAGGTACGTTGATATTACCGAATGAACGAATATTTAACTTTTTGTGTAATGTTAGATCGTAAATAAGTCATAAAATTATTTCTTAACAGATTCTGTTAAAAATTTTAATTGAATTTGAGATGTACGTTATGACATTTGTAATTAAAACTGAATGTTTGTATAAATACAACAGAAAAGTGCAAAATTACTTGAAAGAAAAATTATTTGAATAGAGTACACATAGAGGTGTACGCGTAGGTCGATAATTGGGAAGCCAAAGTGGACACCCAAGAAGCCCAACGCATCATTTAACACGCTCAAAAGACTCGCGACATAAAAATTCACGAGTTAGGTTGTGAAACTCAGCGTCTAGAATGGAGACCGCCGACGGTGTATACAATAATTTTTCCCGTTAACGAGCCAAGGGTGTACGCGCGTTCGTAATTCGAGCATTCGCGGGTTTAAAAAAACCGAATGACTTTGATGCGCGCTTGGCTGCGTAACGTCTGGTGAGAAACCACTGGTGCGGTGTCGAGTATGGGTAACGTTATATCTTTACGCTCGGATTTTAAATACGCGTGAAAATCGACAACTTATATTTTAATTCGGGCGAAATAATTTTCTTTTTCGTGGTTTTCAATGCGGTACATTATTCTCTTGCTCGATCGCGATTCTTTTAAGAAAAGTGTAATAACTTGTGAGGTACATGACTAACCGCGCATCAAATGCCGCAAACTACGCCGACAAAGAAACGAGAGAGACGTAAATCGAGAAATGTAAGAAAGAAAAGTGTGAGATGACGAGGCTAACGAAGCGCACGTTGCTAATATGCAGAAGTTGCATTTACCACTTAGTTATCTTTTTCTTCTCTTTCACCTTTTCTCTACTTCCCTTTTTTCCTCTTTCTTTGTCATATTCATACATTGGATTTTTTCTTCGCAATTTTATACATTTCGACCAAGACGGTACAAATTTAAGTTTTTTTGGTATTAATGCTATATGTTATTTACTGTTAAAATGCAGATAAAATAAAAAAATGTTCTTTAAATAATAAAAAACATTTTATGCTTAAGGTCAATACGTGGTATAATATTGCAATGAACTTATACACTTATTTTTATTACGATTATAATAATAATATGATACTAAAAATCTAATTATTTAAATTTCTATATAGTCAATCTTATATGGCGGGACCAAAATACAAAAATTTCGCCATATTGAATTCGTCATGTAACGTATGTATAAAAATAAACATAATAAAAAATTGATGAATGGCATGATTGAATATTACAGTTAATTTAAGCTGATTTATAAATAGATATGAAAATAATGATGAAATTTAGAACTATCAAGACATTACTAGCTATGAAGTCAGACTATAGAGTACTTAATTCGAGTTATAAATTTATGATTAACACGGTGTGGACGGTCATAGCTTCGTTTACATTACACGCACGCAAGGTTCTAATTATATCCAATATTTATACAGATTTGTTTATTTTTTGTTGCGAGACTGGAATTGCGTGTAATACTTTTCCAAAATTTAACTCCTGGGTGTTTAAATTAAGTAATAATTTTAAAATTAAAAATGTTTCATTTTGAAACTTTGGTTTAATTACGTCAAAAGGTTCACGTGCACACAACAAGCGTAAAAGCTATAATTAATTATACCTGCCTCGGTTTATATAACAAGAGAATTTAAAAATACTTTAATATCGATGAGGAAGTGCACTTGCACAATTTATTACGAAAATATGTGATTTTTTTATATAATATTATAATTGTATTAAAATTAACCTTGCAATTATTCATCTGAATTATTAGTTATACGTGTTTTAAAAAAGAAGAACTTTGTTTCCATCAATCCTCCTTGCATATATTGGTAGTTGTTAGAATATAATAAACATTTCATTTTAAATGTTTACGAGGCATTTTGTTTATTTTCTTAATTAGCTTCTACCAAGCCAATAGTAATGATCAACAGTTTGAATATCGAGCTGTAGATTTAAAAGTACCTTGTTTCGCTTTTCAAACAAGTATCTATGTCAACGTCATGAAATTTAATTAGTCTTTGTTTTTATTTTAAAATTCATAAGAAATTGTACTATATTTTATGAGGTATTGAAAGGGGATTGTTCAACAGTAGCCAAAAACAAAAACTGGCTCTGTATACTTCGTGCACTTAGAAGAACCTGTACTAACTGTACAAGAAAATATACTTCCTTTCTATTGGTCAAAATTATACATCACTTTGCTGAAGGTATATAAGGAATCTCTTTTCTCAGTGTATACATTTTATAATTCACAGTACGATATATGAAGTATTCGATCGGTTACGTAAATTAGTAATAAAAAATTTGCTTACAGGATTTTAAAATTGATACTCGAGAAAGAAATATTTGCAACAAATGTATAGGTGAGAACTATTAAAATATACCATGTATAATTCTCATACGAGAAAAATCTCTCGCAAAAAATATATGGCGATTTAATAGTTAATACATGCTTGCTTGTCACAAATTTTTCTTTCTATCAATAGACTAAATATTAACGATACATTATTCTATTTGTAAGAATAATTTTTATTCTAACTATTAATTATTGAAGGATTCCATTAAATAAATATGATTTATAAATTTAGAGTATATAATGATTCTAACAAATGTCCGTGTGAAAGTTCAGTGTATTATAGTGATTTTTTGTTTCCCTAAATTAAATATATAGGTATATATAGTACTAGATTGTTTGTAAACTTCTTTTAAATTATTGTGTAGCAGGATTGGAACGAAAATCATTTTAAAAAATACACGAAGGAAATAAAAAGAGAAGCTTAAAAATATTCAGGTTGCAGAATATTTCACGAGATTTTATCATACGAATTCGTGAACTTTTAAAAGTTTTATCTTCAAACTTTCTTGATAGCGAATTTTATGTGCTTCGCCTTTAGAAATTGTGAAGCACATGAATCAATTCAATAAAAGTAATAGCTTTTTTAAAATTAAAGACTTTTTTAGCATAGTTTTTTAGAAAATTGAAGACAGCATACTGTCAACACTGCACACAAATAGAGTATGTATAATTAAATATTCTTCTTAGCCAATATATTAAATTATTCGAATTTTTGTATTTTTAAAGCTTCTCGAAATATCGTAAATTTATAAAAGAATACTAAGCCTTATGAAGGAACATTAAATGCAGATAAATATAAAAATATGCATGAATAATCCCGATCGCGAATCCTTACTTTTTGGCGGGGGTCGACCGAACATTCTTGAGCTCCATCTCCTTATTCGCCGCGTTGTTCTTCTCGGCGTTGTCCTGGGCGTTAGGGGGCGTGCCTCCACCCCCGCCTTGAGGATTGAGGGGACGGGTGACGGGTAAGGTGGCTGTGTTGTCACCCGCGGCAGAGGCTTCCACCTCAACTGTAGCCACCTTACAGTCACCCCCGCCCACCATCTCTTGCTCCTTCTTCTTCTTACCCGTCGCGGCGATTTGGTGGTCGCGAGCGAAGACTCACTCGCGAACGGCCCTCGAGTCGATAATACCTCGCTGGACTACCGGGGTCCGCTTACAAGGGTGACGGTTTTTGGGGTGTCCGAGCTGTTGGGGTAAGAGCCGGTGAGCACTCGTCCGCATAAAGAAGTTGCTTACTGTGTTTGAACTTTTTTTTCTTTTACACGTTTATATACATTGGGGTGTCGTTTACTCGGATGGAAATTCACGCGTACTTTTGTTACCGGACGTTCAAAAGAGATATTTAAGATAATTCACTTCAAAGGGTTGATCACTCCAATTACAATCGTATACGACATTTTTCTTGTTAAATAATTTACACATTTATTTTTTCGATTTTATCAATTTTTAAATTGCAATTAATTTTACGTTACATTATGTATTATTTGATAAATATTTATATGAAAATTTTATCGTTTCGCGATAACTTCGTGTCAACAACTTCTTTATACCAGGACTGTATGAATATCGGAGAATCAATTTCAGTTCAAAATTGTATAACTATTTTAATTTATTAACTTATTCTCCAATATTTTATAATTTTTTTCATTATGAAATTATACTAATGTGTAAGTGTAATTTCACAATAAATATGATTATGATTATGAATTAATGAAATAGCATGATAATGAGAAATCGAGTTTAACAATTTGTTGAATCTATGTATTAGTTAATAATTAATAAACTTGAAAATAAAAAAATATTTTCTATAAATTGGTGAAAAAACTGGTCGTTTATTTTACCGATAAGAGAAAACAACAAAGTCTCAAAAAATCGTTAAACTCGAGTCCACCGATAAAAAGAAATCCGAAAAGACATTTGCTCCCCCTACAATGGGAGTTGGAATGTTCGAATCGAATGCGACCGAAATACCCTCCGCAAATAATTCAAGAAACTGTTTCGCCCAGCAGTAGTGGGAAGCCAGAATTGGGGCGCGGGACGCCGGAAAGTCGCCCGATCCGGAAACGACAGGCTTCGATTGAGCGAGAAAGTCCGCGCCTGCGCGATCGCCATTTTGGTGAACTCGATCCTTGGACGTTGTTGCGCCCAGAGCATTGGGCTTTGTTCCGAAATCCCATTTGAATCCAGGCCAAAGATGAATTTTTTATTAACTACCCGTTTTTCCTCGGCTATCCTCTATTTTTCATTTCCCTACTTTCTACTATCCGGATAATATTAGTTTTTTGTGAAAGTACTCAAGATGTTTCGAGTTTGATAAAACTTTGGTATATACGGTATCGAGTGCATTATTAAAAAAACTTTCAAGCAACAATTGTGGAGATTCGAAAGAAAAATACTCGAGCTTAAAAAGTTATAAATTGTGAACAAATAAATTTTTAATAGATTGATTCAGAATAGATTGATTAAAAATAGATTGATTCAGAATGAATAATAAATAGAATTCGTAAAAACCGATGAATTTCGAAAAATGTAGATCTTACGTTATATCGATAACGGAGAGGAAGGCATGATTCAAAAGGTTAAAGAAATGAAAATCCTGGTGATGAACGTAATTGAGCTAATTAATGATTCAAGCGTAAACAATGGCGAATCGAGGGAATAGAGTTGAGAATCTTTGAGAAACCGCGAAATAGAAGGACGATAAAATAAAGTTGCTAGCAATGATAAAACCGATTTATCGTAATCACTGATCAGAATATAAGATGATCACATCACTGGGTATCAAGAGCACTGCACTTGCAGATAAAGTCACTTATCACAGATAGGAGCGGTCGGATCGGAGTCAAGGATCACCTCAACCTGAAATATTCAAACCCAAACAAACCCGCCGAAAATAGCCTCGGCCGCTAAAAAGGTCCGAGGTGCGGAGCGAGATGGAGCATCCCCGAATCGATGGAAAAGCGGCTCTCGGTTCTTTCAGCCCAGCTTCGCTCTATTCAGCCTCCGTGCCCACCCCCCAGAATCAGCCGCTAGCGCGCGCAACTCGACCCTCTATACGAGTGTGAGTATATACGCGTAGTACGTGCACGCGGGCGTATGCGATCCCCTTGACTATGTGAGGGTGTGCATACGTCCTTCTTCTTTGAAAGACGGGGACGGAGCTAAACTATGCGTTCGGTGGATGCATCTCCTGGTGACGTTGACGGGAAATGTTACTCGATCTAACTGAACGTTCATCCGTCTTAAGATTAATTTACTCGAGGTGGATTGTCGTGCGGTGCTCTTGCTTTCCCGTTATCCAACAATGAACATTCGTATACCAAACCGAAAATGAATTATAGGTAATGTAAATGGATGAGATGAATAGAGAATCGAGAATCGAGTAAGTGCGTGCGCGTACAAATGGCCGATAAAGGGCGGGGATTTAAATTTTGAATTCACTGTACGGGAACTGATTGATCTTAAAATCGGAAAAATCGGAACTGCCCGCGGAATATTTCGAGAGCGGAGTTTATCACAACTCAAGGTCGAAGTTGAAGGGCGAAAGGTTGAAAAATAGACCTGCACACTCGTATCCGGAGAGTAGTTGGCACTGTCGAAGACTGACCGAAACTATCGAAAAACACACTATTTGGGAAGGAAAAAATATATATACAACACGGAGATACTCCCGCGCGCGCAGGACTGCGACTAGGGGGAAGCGCAGAGGGTGTCGCCGGCCCAAGGAAGACTGAAGGGTGCGAGCGAGATGAGAGAGGGCGTGGGGGAGCTCGAATACGCTCTCTCGTATGTTCTTTGTTCTCTCTCTCTCTCACTCTCTCTCTCCCTCTCTCTCCCCCGCTCTCTCCCTTGCTCGCTCCCTTTCTGTATCTGTTTGGCTGTACGTCGACGGTATACGCGCCTTGGTGTGCACACGGTGGGCTTCCCCGAAGTCGAGATGATAGGTGATTTTTGTGCGGAGTTCAGCGCGAATATCGCCGCCTCCGCAGCAGCATTTCGGAGAGACTGACTGGGGGCTGCTGCGCGCCTGGTCCGGGAGGTTGCTCCTCTTCCCCGGGCAGCTTCTTGCACAAGCGCACTCGCGGATCCCCTCTCGCGAGAGTGAGAGACCAGAGGAGAGGAACGGATCGCGCCCCCTCAACCGGGTGTATATGCGTTTTTCCTTTCGCGGGGCGCACCCGCCCCGACAATTCCGTATATATTTTTCCATAAACTATATGTTTCGTTTTTGGTGATGGTATCACATTTTTCCTAGTATCAACTGACACCCTCGCACATATTCATAGCCTAGTTGTGATATTACTCACTACGTGTAAACCAAGTTCAAAAATCTAACTAACAGCTTAGTTGATTTTAGCAATTGTATATGGGAGTGATTTTATGGCGTAATATCTATACATGTACAGTATCACCATCTCCATTATTTTGTTAGGGTTGCTTTAATTTAATCAATGCTTGCAATGATTACATATGCTACTGTTAAAATTTATAATTATTTAAATATATCGTATAAAAAGTTCACTTTTTTCGTTCAAAATTGACGTATTGCAGAGGAAACTTGATTTCTCCATTGACAAATAATTAATCGTTTAATTCCAAGTAGTTAACGTTTCTACACTAGTGCAATAGTTAGGCTTTATACAAAAAAAAATTTAATTCTAGAAATATTTTTGAGAATTGGATAAAAATACTGACGTTTAATGAGTATTGTGTAAGGTGCAATATATATTTGAAATAAATGTTATTGATATTTTGAATAATTTTTCAATGGTCAAAGTAATAGCAGTCTCAAATCAGTTTTCAATCGAAGTGTTATTGAATTTTCGAACGTCGTATTTTATTATTCCTTTTTAATTTTAAAAGCGATGAGCTACGCTCGACGAATTTAATCATTCGCATCTTTCTCCATTTTCCACTGTCTATTAAATTTTCCACCTTCCTCCATCCGTCCATTAAGTTCTCCATTAATAGTTACAAAAATTTATGGCAAAAGCTTCTTATCTATAATCGCAGTAACTCATATTATTTTCAACTCTTCGTTGAAGCGTATAAATGAAAAATATATCATGAACAAGAAACTCACGCGGGTACCTTTAAAAAAGGTAAACAAATTACACATATTTATATAAATGACAATAATTTGTCATCGTTTATTACCTCCTTCATATTTATTTTTCATTATATTTTTCTCTTAGCTTTCTGTTGTCGATCCCATACTCCATTCGGTTTTTACTCTACCGTTCGACGTATCGTTTGCTCGGATATCCTACACATGCCCAATGGACCGTGGACGATGTTTGATTCCACTGGCATTCTTTTTCCTATTGTTCATTGGTCGTCACGATTTTAACCGACTCTCCGAATTGAATGTACATTTATACGTGTGCCTTATTGAGTTAGCAGCCCTAGACGAGCTTCCAGTTTCTATTTATTTATTTTTTTTAATTTTTCGCCATTGCAGCTGCGGAGTTTTTATTGATTCCAGTTGCACAAATAAGAGAAAGTATGAATGTAATATTGAATTTGTACGTTTCATTTTCTTTGTAATTCGTGCATAGAGAAATAATGTGATTAATACATTTTTAATGAAGAGGACTATATATTTACATAAGTTTTAAAATTCTAAGGTAACTTTAAATCTGAAAAATTATGACGAATTTTAATTACATCTGTTAAGGTTCACCCGACAAAATTATCTTTTTTTATTAATATTTGAATTGGTTAAACGTTGTTCACTTCGAGTGATTTATTTATAGTTTTGAATTGTATTATTTCTATATTGCTTGTTAGACTAGGTAAAGTCTGCAAAATCTAATACAACTTTCAAGGACACTTGAGTTTCCTGTACTTGCTTCATTAGAGGTAGAAATCTTCTTATACATATAAATAGCATAAGTGCTTTTTCGAACTTTAACTATATTATTATATATTCTTTGACCTGAAAATCAAAAGCTTAAAATTAATCTAGTTTTACAAGTTACCTTTAACATGTACAGAGACTTGACGCTACACTTGGTAAATTTTAGTTTCCCTCGAAAGTAAGGTTCTCTGCAATATGTACTTCGATTTCATTATTTATTATTAAATTATTTGTATAATAAAATGTTAAGGTATATTTATATTACTCTATCAACGTCATCCGCAGATGCGCAAGTTGCCTATCTCAATTCGTAATTATTTAACGCATTTTAATTCAGTAAACTCGCGGTTTTGACATGTAGGAAGGAATATAAAAAAAATTTAAAAACGAAATTTGGGATTTAAATAATAAAAAATTAATGTGAAAATTAAATAAAAACTTAAAATTCGTTTTTTCTTATACTTATCTTTTCACATTTGTATACTGAATGTTACGGAGAAGAGTTTCTTCTATTACAAGCAATAATACAATGCATCATTAGATCTGTACGGAATGTACTGGACTGTCTAGTATATATGTGTATACAAATAGTCCGTACAAGAGCACAATGCAGTAGACGTTTATGGATGCATACCGCATATTAATTACGGCGACTACGAGATGTAACACATATTTACACATTTCTAATAAAATAATATTGGTACGAGATTTTTAGTGTATAAATGTATCAAATGTTTATGCTGTATTCTATTTTTGGGCGTCAATTGTTAAGTGTCTACGTGTACTAAATGTACGAGAAAAAAGGCTTCACTAAAAGTAGCAGTGTACACGTCACTTTCGACGTCTTTTTTTGGGTCACGCATTGTTAATTTCAACTTAGAAACTTTATATTTCTTTTATTTCATTTGTATATCAACATACTAACATTATTTTAGTTTTTGCTATTTATTTCTTAATCGTTATTGATACAATTACTACTCTAACAGTATAGTTTCTATAATTATTTAACATCCTAATGTCTTCTTAGGTATAAAAACTATTAATTCATTGATGTTCAAAAGTGTTTTTAACTTCTTTCTATATAATTCAGGTCATTTAAACGGAAATATTTGTAATAATTTTAATTAAGGCCCATAATTTGTGTATTATACATGTTTTAGTAATTTAAAAAGGACATATAACTTCAATGGTTTACAACGATTTTTGATAGTTTAGTCAGTTAAATTAAAAAAAAATTACTTTTTATTCAAAGAGAATTGTCAATAACGTAAGGAATATGAAAGATAATTCTTAATGTCAATTTATTAATTTCAATTTAATTTAAATTTTGATTCATGAGATGCATGGTTATATCGATCAAAACATGATGTTGTAAACCCAGCCCGTCCGCAACGTTGATAAGTGAGAAATCGAACATCCTGCAGAGTAATGCATTGAAAATTCTTTTCATTACAATACCTGCTAGTGAAAAGTAAATAGCAAGACACCTATTCAAAATTCTACTGTGACTGATGCTTTAGAATTTTTTTATAAATCGTGAGATTAAATATTAAATCACGCATCCTTGAATAAAATAAACTTTATTAGCTTTTGAATTGCGGTAACGTTTGCATGCATTGATCAACTATCAAACGTTGTGAGTCTAAAATAGTCTGAATGAAAGAAAAGGAGGCCAAACGGCATCAACTCCGTGAAATGAAAAGAAAATGATCAGTCGTCGGAAAGTGCGGACTAAGTCCATAGGGTCCAAGAACCGGCTAATTCTCTACAGGATCGAGGGTAGCGCATGCGTCAAGTTTCGATTGCGCGTGCGCCAGTCGGAAAAGAGGGAAAACCGGTCCATGGCCGCAACGTCCAGAGGGAAGACGCCTCCCGCGTACAGAGGGAGAGGAAAACCGAAGGGGAGTTGGGGGTGGATGAGGGAGAGTCGAACTACTCCGCGGTTCTCTCTCGTCGACCCACTGACCCGCTCGATAACGCGGCGCGCGCTACCACCCAGGTCACTGACCTTTCTCGAGAGCCAGGAGAGCGAGAGAGAAGCCTGCGCCGGCGCTCCAGCTTCCGGTACCACTGTGAGACGCGCCCCGCCTCCGATTTATGCAATCCTTCTCCTTTTCGTTTCACAAGATTGTTTACCTTTTTCTTGTACATTTTCATTTTTGGCATTTCCATTATTTTTCACTTTATCTCTAAATTATATCTCGTTTTCTTACCATTTTCTATTTTCTAATGATAATGATTTACTTATATTGTTTACAGGAACCTTAGCTTTAGTTAACAAACGTTTAGAATTCGACAGGCACTAATAATTGAGAAACTGAATGTCGAGATTTATTTTGTGATAGACTTTGTTTAATGCATTTATAATGGCTTAAAACGTAATAATGAATGTATATTTACTTTATTAAAAAAATGTGTCACGCGTTTCAAAACGTGTATTTGACACATTTGTACACCTACACGTAAGGATTGTCAATAACCTATTAGGATTACCTACTTTAGTTTTAATTGAAGTGATGCTATTATATTTATTACAAGCAATAGGAGTAAAATACTTTATGTACAAAATACTATATTGACCGATTAATAAGTTACAGATTTGTTTCAGGAGCTTAATTATAAAAGACACGTTCAACACCTTGTAGATTAGCAAAAGGTATGATTATTCAGTTATTTTCTTTTTTTTTAATTTTCCATATATAATTTGTTAAACAAATGGATAATAATATAATAATATAATAATACTGTATTGTCCGGTTGTTAAAAGTTGAGTATGCCAACTTCCTAATACAGTTTCCGCATGAAATATGATGAACATAAAAATAGTCGTAAAAATTTATATTCACTATGACTTGCCATTCAATTTTTATTTTAATTTATTTATTTACAGTACCCTTAATATTATAATTTATTTTTGCTACTTATTTTTAAAAAATTAATTATATCCCGAGAAGGGATATAATTTTGTTGATGCGATTTTAAATATTAATAATTTGAATAATGCATTCAAGTAGTATATTACTACATTAATAAATTTATTATTTTATGATAAATTATTTTTCTCTAGTCAGAAAATCTATAATGTTATAATAATAATAATAAATTGAACGTTATCATACTGTATTTATCGTCATATTGCAGAACCAGCAATATGTAATTATTTATTAATTATTGATTATTGTGGTACTTTAGTTACTCTAATAGTACTATGTATAGATTTTTATTTGTAGCTGATGTATAATTTTCTAATAATAAATATATTATTTATATACATATTATGAACACTAATAATAAATTCATGTTAATAATACTTTATCGCCATTGTAAATTTAAGTTTCATTTAAATTGTTCTATAAAGTTAACATATCTACGGTACACATTATATTATAACATAAGGAAATATTTTGATATGTTTTTATGAAACAAAACTTATGGGTCCTTAAATTTTATGTACACTGTAGTAGAAATTGTAGTGTTTATGAAACGTTTATTAGCCAGTAAGTATTTAACCAAAAATGGTCAATAAAAATTTTGGTTTATCTAAACATTTATTTTAATGAAATCGGCTTTGTTATATATTAATAAAAATAAGTAGATATATTTATAAATCGTTTAACTTCAGTTAATTGTTGTTATAAATTTGCAATTTCATTTACTGCGATTCAATTTTCTAAATCTCATATTATTAATAGAGCGAAAATCCAATTTTGCTATAATAAAGCTAGTCAATGAACTTGAAATCCCTCTTCCGTCTAAGATGACTAGCAACTTTACGTGCGCAACATACCAACCCTAATGTACAGTAAATAAAAGGTTTACCCGTTTAAAAATTAGTATTTAATATTTTACTCGCAGTACTTACTACCTCTAAGAAAACTATTCATGAACATTTTCAAAGTGAATATTAGTGAACTTTAAGTGATTCAATTTGTGTTAAAAAATTATCTTTAAGTAATTCACGAGAGATATATTTCAGGTAATTATTATAATTCATCTCGTTTCTTCAATCGGTAATATTCCTAATTAAATCTACAATTTCAATCGTTGACCCAAATTTTAGTGTAATAACTTATTTTTTATTCCATACAATTAAAAATTTGTAATTACATTTTTTAATTGCATAATAATTAAATAGATATATACACATATGAATCAATGGCATAAATTATGATATTCCATCGCAGCTTTCCCATTAGTACGAACCAGAAATTGGATCATTACAAAGTTTTTCAATGCCGTTAAATGTATTTACATAATTCCTTTGGCAGTCACAAATTTTAGTAAATTTGTTTAAAAGTGTTATTCACCTCTAGATATTATATAAAAAAAGTATTATATTACTTCGTACGTATAGGAGTAAGTTGCACCCTGTATATCATTATATACACTGCATATATCAAACACATCTGAATCGGAATACACAAAAAAAAACCATGCGCATTCCTCGCACGAGCGGCTCATTAGTCGCGAATTCGAGTCGTCGACGAGAGACGCCGTATCGCGTTTCAAGGATTGCGAAACACCGCGGGAGCGAGAAAGGGGATGGGGGAAAGGAGAGAGAGAGATAGAGAGTGAGAGAGAGAGAGAGAGAGAGAGACTCACGCACCCTCAGTATTGATTTTGAGTCGCGCTCGCAGTGCTGCCGCCGGTTCCGCGTCCTACGAACTAAAACCTTTATAAAGGGGTAGCTGTTCCATTATGCCCTCTAATTCGTCTGGTTTGGAAATTCGCCCACCCGGTGTTAATTAATTGCGATATTGTTTACTACCGAACATTATTTACGAGATTTCCACTGATATTGGAAAGTTGTTTTAGGGTAGTTTTACCTTTTGGTTTATACACCCCGCGAACAATGCCGTGGGGGGTGCATTACGATTTTTGCGGTGAGAGCATTCAACTTTACTTGCAGAGACTTAACGAAATTTCGAAGCTTTAAACGATTAAAGTATATTAACTTTTAAAAATCAATCTTTCAATTATGGAGATTAGGTATATAACATCTATTTTAATCGAGATATATAATATATTTTCATTTCTCAGTTGGGACGTATTTGTCAGAGTTGTGGCTTCTGGGAAACTTAGTCACAACTGAATTTTATAATGCATTTAAAATTATTTATTTCATATAATTCAAATTAGTTTACAAATTACTCATTTCTCATCAATTATAATTAAAGTTACTGCTAACTTATATATTATAACCAACAGTTGTACTCGAATACAATATAGAAACTGCATAATTATTTCATTCGAAGCAAATACATCTTTATCTCGTCATCTCAATGATTAAAAATATGAAAAACTTGTTGGATAGTTATTATATTAAGGACTAAGTACTAAGTATTATATTAACTACTTAAGTCTACGAGTCCATTGTGTAAATTACTATATTTAATAAAATATATCATGGTTATTTGTTGGGCCTTTTATAAGTAATATTGTATAATTATATTACAAAATAATTCGTAGACACCAGGAGTACCGGCTTTATTTTCAACAATACAAGCATTGAATATTTGCGAGCTCTGAGTTTAAGGGACAAATTAATTACTGTTGCCAACCTCCGCTTTCTTAACGATATGAACTGAATTTTCGTTATCGGAGAATTAAACAACATTAGATGTAAACGCATAAAATAAATTACAAATTGTTTATGCATTGAATACATTGTATACTAGTAAATCTTTTCTCTACACAAGGTTGTAATCCTTAAAATAAATGTAAAACGACGAAACTCATACAATTATTAGTATATTAATTTAGCAGTATTAAATAATGCTTGCAAAGGTAGTTCGATATATTCCATATGAATATTATAGGAATCGTAAAACGAAAATGTGTAACCATGAATTCTTAGAACTCCACGGTTTATGTTTCATTCATTTCCCTTGGCACTATACGGGACATTAACTGTAATGTAACGTTATTCATAGTTAATGTACCATACAAGTACCATTGGGATTCGACCGAGTTCAAATAGGGGAAAGAAAGAGCATTCGTATATTAAATAGTTGCATTCATATTGATTACGAATTAAGATAACCTTTCAAATTTATAACACAAAGTAATATTATATCAGAATTGGATTATTTGATTTTTCCGATAACGTCGGATCGAAACTAACTGATTTATACCATCGCTCGAAAATCGAGTTTCAAATTATGGCAATTAGTCCCGGTAAGGGATATAGGCAGGTGTATATATGTATATATGTATATATACGTATATACATCGTATCAAGAGATGGAGATTCTCCAATAATTTGCAGCTCGAGCATATATAAAGTAGAGACATAACGTTCGGGTATGACAGAGGCTGGAACTTCCTTAAGACATTTCGAAGGCTTCCTACTTCGTGTCACGGCTCGGTGCATGTTAATAATAGGCGCAGCCGTTCGTCGACCCGCGAAGAAGGCGCAACTTTGTAGACGTGAGTCCTTGGTCACGGAGCCGACCAACTGGTGGTTGGATAATACTACCTGACGAACTTCGATTTATTGCCCGAGACGTTTCGTCGCTTTGCAGAGACATTGCACGCGTGGGGGTTGTTGTACATACGAAATACCTAACTCTGGGGACGAATTCGATGTTTATTGACTCAACCTTTCGAGATAACTACTATACATTTTCAAATTGTTGTACACCTGGAATTTCGGTGTTCTATTGATAATCTACTGATCGTTTAATTAATAAATGATATTCCGTTTTCGATTATTTGTCGTATAATTATTTTCACAAATGCGTTAGGAAATATTTTAAATTTCATTCCTTGACGAGTTTGCTAAAGACGTATCGATTACAATCTTACTATATAGAAAGTATCGTAGGTCAGGTAACATTTGTTTAACTTCAACTTCGATATCGAATTAAACGTATTAGGTTCACACATACAAAAATTAAAATATAATGTTCCGCAACGTATAGAAATATCACAAACAATTATTATAATAATTTTGCAATATTGCTGCACGCTGCACGGTATCCGATGTGTATAGTTTTATAGGTGCACGGTGCATCCTATGCCAAAGTAAGTATTCTACACATAAATTAGCAAGATCAAAGTTTTGGCAAAAATATCAGAACAATCTGTTTTTCTATTTATAATAAGAAATTTGTTCGACAGAAGACATCTGGACAGTTTATATAATATTACAAGAATATACATTTCAATATCAACAAATTTGTATTAATAAACATATATTTCATAGCAAATGAACAAAACAATGTTAAAGTTTAGAATTTTTTTGAAGTAGTAAGTCACTGTTATGTGCTTTAAAAATGGTAATAAAATTGGTCGATCAGTAATCTATAATTACAATCATGGTTTTCAATTTATAGATTAGTAACTTTATCAAAACATATTTTTTTAAATTCTAGTCATTTTTTGTGTATTGAAAATGCTTTAACGATTTCTATTTCTCCGTATCAACATTTATTGTCATAATGCATTTGCTGCAGTATAGCTCAGAAATCTAGTATCACTGAATACAAGCTGAAAGTTTAACATAAATAAGTTATTTTTAATGCACGCTTTATGTATTTTTTATATTTCTTACAATTCATCAACAAATTGATTATTGGAACATACTTTACAAAACTGTCTTCATTTGATTTTATTATTTGATTAAATTATAGAAAAATTAAGTTTAAATTGAAACAAAAATTTCATATTCTTTATTGCAATGTTCAGCTGTCAATATTTGATAATAGAATCTTTATAAGTTAGTAGTCAACAACTTTGTATTGTAACTAACAAGAAGACCATCATATGTTGGGCAATCGGATCGTGTCCAGATTGCAGAATATGTTTTCGAATATAAAAATATAAAGAAAGCCAGAGTCGCAGACCCTAACAATTGTTTTTTCAAAAGTTATACGCTATTAAAGCAACATTTTTAAAAAAAGAGGCAAAGTTTTTATACTTGTAACTTCTAAACCATCAAACATTATTATGCAAACCAAAGTTTAATGAAACGCTGAGATAAAATAGATATAATAAAAACAAATACGCTCGAATCTGTAAGAATGAAGAAAAGTTAAAGCTAAAGTAAGAATTTGAAGAAATTTTAACGAAAATTGAGCACTACAAATTTTATTGATATTTAAGCTAAATTTTTTTTGTAAATTCTTAATTTAGCTGTAACTTTGCTCCATTTCAACGGATTTGAGTGTATTTTTTTAATTTATATCTGTTTATCTCAGTTTGTCATTAAACTTTGGTCTGTATCGTAATATTTGATAGTTTAGAAGTTACAAGCTTTTAAAGTAAACTCTTTTTTTGAAAATTTTGCTTTAACAGTGTATAACTTTCATAAAAATCATTGTTAGGGTCTGCAACTCTGGGTTTCTTCATATTTTTATATTATAAAAAACATATCCTACAAGCTAGGCACGATCCATTTTCCAAACATATGATAGTCTCCTTATAACTATTGTATAATCGAATTTTTTTACTGTATATAAACATAAGTATTAATCAAATATAATTATTTACAAATAATTATCCTAGAAAAAATTACTAGGAGAAAAATATTATATTTTACAAGTTTTCGATGAAAATCGGTAAAATTTCTACTAGTAGATCAATGAAATCGTTATTTCGAACCATTTAAACTTTGAAATTCTTGTTTTTACATTTTTATAACGTGTTTATTACGATGAAAACATACCAGACCAGGGATGGAAAGAATTTCATTTGAAAAATATTTTTCATCTACACTTTATAAGTATGTATAGTCTAAAAAATGTCGTGGATAAAAATAAACGATCACAAGCTACAAATGGATAATTAAAAAAATTGTAATTTTTCAAAAAACCAGAAATGTAAACATTTTTAGTTTCTATAATAAAATAATAGATTAAAATGGATAATATAATAATTTAGTTTTATCAGGGATTCATTTTAAATCTTTAAAATCGAGAGACCGTATAAAATAACAAATATTGATACCAATTTTTTCTAGAATTTATGTTATTTTGTACCATAACACATTATTTCTGTGTACTACTGGTTAATAAATAACGTTGATAGAAATAAATACAAGAATTAATGACTTTATTATTCTCTGTTAAAAGTATTGTTGTAAAGTAATTTAGTAACTAGAGTTTCGTATTAGCTAAAAATCTTATTAAATTGAAGGAATAGATAACGATTATTTTTAAGTTTAAACCAGAGCTGGGCGAGTATTCGTCCGCAACTTATCGTCGGATACATTTTAAAAATTAAATAAAAAACAGATAAAACAAAAAAATTATATCTATATGAGATTAAACGATCTTTAAGTCACTGGAAGCAATTTTAAAAAGCATTCGATGACAAGTTACAGACGAATACTTGCCCAGCCCTGGTTTAAACCCAATAACTCAATATATAAAAACGTTACTATCATAAATAGAGAAATGCACGTAAAATCGGTGAAAAGGTTAACTTATGGATAGTGGAGCATGGTGACTCATAAATAGGGCTTCGCAAATGCATCCATCGCATATGCATATGGGTGGTGGAAGAGAGAATGAGGTGGAGGTACTGAATATCGTATTTAAAAAAAATTGTAAATTAGAAGAGTAAATTACAATATATATGAGTACTAGAGCATGGAGATTCATACATAGGGCTTGGCATATGCATCCATCGCATATGCACGGATGGAAGGGATAGGGAGAAGGTGGAGAGGCCGAATATCCAATATGGGAGCACACGTAAAATCGGGGATAAAATTACTTTATGGTCCGGAACATGGACACATCGATTTCAAATTTTAACACGACAGAATTAGAATTTTGGCATTTGAAGTTATAGGTAAAGTGCATTCTAAAATTGGCAGTGCGAGTTTATTTATTTATATGTTGTTAATCAATGGTTCAAAATTAAGATATGGGAATATAATAATAGTCTTTTACAATTGAAACGTTATTTTTATTTTAAATTATTGTCAATGATTAACATAAATAATTTCAAAAAATAATGTTAATCCAGTAGTTAATCATTAACGGGATGTCAGACCCAAATAACAAGAATCTGCACTTTTCAACCTAAAAATTATATCTTAAAAATCATACGAATAGCTTAAAACATAAGGAAGGGCTTGATGTTTAATTTTTTTTTAATTTATTCATTTGTTCATAAAAAAGTCAAAACTGACCATTTTTTGAGTCCGATATCCCCTTTTCATAAAATTTTTATTTTTAATTATGAATAAATATATGGACAGTTCTATATCACATCGAGCGTAAAAAATATTTTCTTGGGCTTTCGTATAACTAATTATATATTCTTGTATTGCATTCGTATATAAAAATAAATATTATTCGTTATATAAATATGTTTTTGATTTGGTGTGCGGAAAATCGCATTTTCCGCATTGTTTATATTATTTGAATTGCGATTTTTCGCCCATCGTAACAAAAAATATCGTTCGCAACACGTGCGTTGCAAAGTTACAGTCGCGTGTGACAAAAAACACTCGGTCCGGCTCCGCCGAATGTCGTGCTTTTTTACGCGCGGTTGTAATTTTTTCCGCACTTGTTACGAAATACTATTTTGATTTTTAAATAATTGTTGCTATCGATGATAAAAATAATAGTGATCATCCTTAAATAAGAAATTTTGGTTTATCGATTTTGAAGGTTAATTAAAGTTGTAAAAAAATTTTAACAACTAATTGTGAAAATCGTACGTGATAAGTGACTTGACTCTACTCGAGTATGAGTAACATTGTACCAGTCTTAACTGTTTGATAATTATTAGTACCTGAGGAGGTCTGCAAATCCTGGCAGACCAAACGTAGTACGATTTTCATAATTAGTTGTTAAAAATTTTTTATAACTTGAATTAACACTTAAAAATCGATAAACCATAATTAATTCTAATAATAATGGGAGGCCCATACTCAAGAATATCTTTAAATAATAATTTAATGTGCAACTTAGAATGTACAGTAATCATATGGAAAAACAGTATTCATTTTAAATTTACACATTTAATATATGTATTATACTGAGAAAATTTTTTATGTAAATATTACTATGTCAGATAGTAATGTTTGGACATACTTACATAGTAAAACACGTATTTCTTTTATGACAATTTAAAGCTGTTATTCGTCGTTATATCTTTCGGCGGATCTATTTTCTACGAAATACACTGCACAAACACACATAAACCCTTAAAGTATATGAATTAATTGATAAATTCGAATCACATTCGATAAAATAAATATGAAAGTTTCAAACAGTATAAAGATAATTTTTTCTTTACATAGCATGTTCTAGAAAAATGCTACACAAAACAGTAAAATTGTTTATAAGTATTTTTAAAATACTATACAATTGAAATAGTATTATTTGTTATAAATCAAATATGTCCCTAATTTACCACAAAATATAGTAAATTTAGACCCAAATGATTATAACATTTATCAGTGAGGTATTTGTTTCTAGTTAATATTAATGGGCTACTTATATGTGATAAGTCTAATGTTAAACTGGGGAATAATATTTATTCTACGTATACACATACATCTTTCGAAGGGTGGCACGACAATGGTGCATAAATCAAAAGATTGATAGTAAACAACGGAAGGGAAGGCTTGAGCTTATTATACTTCTCCTAACTTTTAATGGAAATAGTAAAAATGGTAAACACGATTATTTACTACAGCATTAACCATTCTATATCTAAGAATATTTTGTATAGAGATATTTTAATAATTCAGATATATTGCAACGAGATTCGGTAAATAATATTAACCGGATGACATACGTGATTGTTACCGACCGAGAAAAATATATTTAATTTTACATTTATTATTAAACATAATCTATTTTTATGCAAAACCCAGACGTACAAGCACTAGATAATTGGATAATATAACAATATGCAAATTTATAAATCAATATATAATATTATATATTTTTTTATCTAAACATTCTTAAAGGTGCTGTTGAGATCTATGTACATATGTGAAATATTCTAGAATGATATATTATTGAACTAAGTAATGCCTCTATTTTTAGGGTTTGCATAAAATAATTTATCGTTATATAAATGTAACAATTAACATTTTTCGTTTGGTCGGTAACAAATGGGTATGTCACCTCTCAATTAACTTGATAATCAATAATTATATATACCTTGTTTATCGATCAGAATCTCATAGTGCTTGAAATGTTTTCTATATATATATAATCTTCATATAACCAGAGATAGGCAAAAGTTTAGCACTTTGTATTTAAATACGTATTTACATACTAAAGTATTTTGAAAAAAATATTTAAATACTTTGTGCCACAAATATATATTAAAAAAACTACTTTTTAAATACTGCATTAATAATATTTTTTTCTAGATATGTATTTTAAATACAAGTATTTGAAATAATTTTTTTCGAAAATACAAATGTTTAAATACAGTATTTCAAATATATACATTTAAAATACTGTATTTTAAATATAAAGCTATTTGAAAATGCTTTTGTATTAAATATAAATGTATTTTAATAAAATTTAAATACTCTTTGTTAATTGCATATAATTTATTATAAAATTTTACATATTGCATGTTTATTCTAACCAAAGGTGGGCAATTATTCCGCAATATTTCGTCGAATACTTTAAAAATTTTATATAAATAATAAAAAAAGCATGGAAATGTGATATTTAGGCGATTGGCGACCTATAAGTGAATTTAAAATAATTCCAAAATGTATTCGAAAAAAATAATTCGATAAACACTTTTGCTCGAATACTAGTACTCGAAATATTTTATTTAAATTTTTTTTAAATACTAATGTATTTTAAATGCAGTATTAAAAATGCAATTGTATTTGGATATGTATTTGAAAGAATTAAATACTGAATTGCCCATCTCTGTATATATATGGGGTATTCCACGTGAAGTGGTCCGATCAAAATTTTCAAATGCCCCAAATTTTGGGTACACATTGCAAATGTTTTTCAGAATACAGAAAAAAATTTTTAGGTACTGGAATTTATTAATTCAAAAGTTATTCTAACCTCAAAAAGTGAACTTTTTCCAGTTTTTTTCAACACCAGCTGGGTTCATCGCTATTTAACTCAAAATCTATCAACTTTTACTATAGAATATATATGTAACATTCGTTGCTAATTATGTCTAGAATTATCCTTCTGGGTTAGAATTTCTAATCTCAAGGTCAATGTACAATAAACTACATGTCAACATTCAACTTAAAAAAACTAACTTCGCCACAATTGATTTTTTTATCCAAAAGTCCAAAAGAAAGCTTGGAGCAATACCTTTCAAATGATCTGTAGCATTTTTATGGCCTTCAATTCTGTAAAAAGTTATGATAATTTAAAGAAAGACGAAATTTTTTTAAAAATTTAAATGGGAAATACCATGTTAATTGTTGTGAATTTTTTGTCTTTCTTTAAATTATCATAACTTTTTGCAGAATTGAAGGCCATAAAAATGCTACAGATCATTTGAAAGGTATTGCTCCAAGCTTTCTTTTGGACTTTTGGATAAAAAAATCAATTGTGGCGAAGTTAGTTTTTTTTTAAGTTGAATGTTGACATGTAGTTTATTTGTCATTAACCTTGAGATTGGAAATTCTAACCCAGAAGGATAAATTCTAGACATAATTAGCAACGAATGTTACATATAATGTTCTATAGTAAAAGTTGATAGATTTTGAGTTAAATAGCGATGAACCCAGCTGGTGTTGAAAAAAACTGGAAAAAGTTCACTTTTTGAGGTTAGAATAACATTTGAACTAATAAATTCCAGTACCTAAAAATTTTTTTCTGTATTCTGAAAAACATTTGCAATGTGTACCCAAAATTTGGCGCATTTGAAAATTTTGATCGGACCACTTCACGTGGAATACCCCATATATATATATATATATATCGCAAATATTAACATATCTAAACCCAATTTGAGTAATTTTTTCTCGGTGAAAATTGAAAAATTTATCGAATTTTCACCCAAAAAGAGTAGGATTTCTACCAAAAAAGTTAATATTATTATTGATCTATACAATTTAAACATACTGTTATTATTGTCATATTATTATTTACCGTATGTGATATCAATATCTAAATTATGTATATATTTCTTTATAAAAGATTATCAGATATTAATGCCGTAAATAATTGTTATACTGAGAAAAATTTGCTAGTATACATTACTATTTTAATGGTAAAAGGAGGACAGACTTGCACAATTATAAAAATTGCTATTAATAATGGTAAAAATTACCACAATTTTGGAAAAATTACCATTAATAGTGGCAATTTTTACCACTATTAATAGCAATTTTTATAATTATGCAAGTCTGTCCTCCTTTTATCATTAAAATAGTAAATACTAGCAAATTTTTCTCAGTGTAATCATACATCCCCCATTATTTCTCCAATTCACCCAAAATTATTGAAGAGTTAATTTGTACTAATACTAATTTAGGTTTGTATATTTCCAAAAAGAATATTATTAAAATAGTGATTATTAGTCGAAGAGATGGCATTATAATATTTTGGAAGAAAAAGTTACGTTGAATTAGTAAATAGTCGATTGTTGAGGGTTAATAATAAATAAATTGGATTTATTTATTATTGACCCTCAACAATTGACTATTTACTAATTCAACAATGGAGGGTGAAAATTACAAATTAAAAAGTTATGTTATTCTCTCATATATATAGTGGTTGATTGTAAATGTTTATTATATACAGACTTAATAAATTAGCCAACCTAGTATATAGGTTACAATTGTTAATAACAATATAAATATTAGGAGAAAAATCAGTTTTCTTAAAAGATAACAAACATGGGCATTTGGAATATATAGCATTGGTAAAATTCCTGTCGATATAAGGGAAGAATGTTGGTATTCAAAGATAAAATTCTATAAGCTGATTATAATTATGCAACCCTTACGGGAAAATGAAAAAAACTGTGAACTCACTTTGCGTTCTTCGGCAAATTGTTGTTGATCTGTGTCGGATGCATGGGTGTGAGGCAAAGCGGTTGATTATTCGAATTCTGAGGCACCAAAGGTTGTCTTGCGTGCGCCGGCGATGTGTGAGACCCATAACCGTCTGAATTGAGCTGAAACGTGAAAACGAAGGAGGGTACTCGTTACTCTCCTACTCATGTTTCGTTGGAGTATTTTCTAGGATTCGCTTGTTACTTTTGCTGGGAACTTGTGCATCGTCTAGACTCCAAATTTTACTTCTACTTGGAAGCATGTTTCGTCTAAAATTAGTACACCAACATATGATAATAAAGAAATTTTACTGCATTTCTAATTTTATTAAATAATTTAATTCTTATTTATATTTATTATTATACTATTTGTAAAAAACGTATATTTTTCAATTTATTTGTTTACTTATGTAAAAATTGCAATAAATTAATTTGTTTAATCGCAAAATCGTAATTTAGCAAATAAAGATTATAATATTTATTTTTTTTTGTCAATCTATAATAAAAGTTGGTATAATCAACAATAAATATATTTTTTATTTTATAATCTAATATCTAATAATAAATTTAGATAATAATATTATTTGATTTCCTCTAATTTAAAGACAAATTTCATATTTTTAATCATATTTTCGTATAAATATTTTCCAATTGGATTATTTTTACAGACAATTTCAAAAATAACTGTACTAAATTTAATTTCTCCCACATTCAATATACATACTGCACTTTATGACCTTTCCTAATATCTTTTATAGTTTTAAGTTTACATCCCATAGCATAAAACAAATCCTTGCCAGAATATTTTAGAGTATATAGGTACACAAGCTCCCCTATAAAGTAAAATGCAAAGAGATTCGCGTAGAGAAAGAAAAAGAAGAGAGAAAGAGAAAGAGAGAGAAAGAGAGAGATATGAGCATTAAAGCTCAAGTCTCGGTCGATCTCTTGTTTGGTCCCCGTAGAATATAATGGCGCCGCGTTCATGTCAAAGGCTCCATAACGTCGCCGCCCGCTCAAAGGACGGTCATCCGACATAGTTGTTGTCTGTGTGTGCGTATGTTTTTTTTTTCACTTTACCGGGTGTGCACGCGCGTGCGTATGACCAACTCTATCGATGCATTTTCCGAGCAACGCTGCTGGCTCCCCCCTACTTTAACGCGGCGAGATCGTCACGGCCATGGTACACGAAGGTAAAGCAGAGTGCGTGCGTTGCTGCTGCTGCAACTCCGTTGCGAGATTCGTTCGATGCACCTATCGATTTAGATTGGATACCTTGTGTCAATCAATGCTTTTTCGACTAAATAGGATTATATAGTCGGTTTTTATGAAATGTATTTACTTTTTAATTTTAGTATATAATGATTTTATACTCATTATAGACAATATTATTACACTTGAGTTAATTATATAGAAAAATGCATTACATGGAAAACAGTGAATCTCCAAAATTTCATGATTTTCTACTGGTTTCATTAAATATTGATTTTTTCACTAGCTTTAAACATGCACATCAAAATTCTTTCATTTCCTTAATTTAATTTTTTAGTAAACATACAATGACGATTTCATTTATTTACTTATTTATTAATTTATTAGTTATTTTATTTATTTACTTATGGTATATAACAATTAATAATATCGAACATACATATACTTGTAATATTGCATAAAAGTATTAGTGAATTATTAATAACAAGTTATATCAATGAGTAATAGAAAAGAACGTACTATATTTTATAACAATAATTAATGTGTCTTCTATATTTAACATAATTTTATCATATTCATCACAATTATAACATTAATTTAAAACTGAATTTTTATACTGTGCAAACTTATATTTTTTAAATTATTAAATTAGAAAATATAATATGTATAAGTGAATAAGGTATTACTTCAATATTACAAAATGCTAGTTATAACACCATAGTGAAACCAATAATTTAATGTAGCTTATACATATTATAATAATAATTCACTAAGACAAAAATATAAAGTTTTAAAAATAAAGTAAATCCAAATTTGAATTAGTTTTGTTACGGTAGATGTATCATTAACCATGATTAACATATGCATAATTCTCGCGATGACACTGCTTCGGTTAGTTGTTTATTTCTTTTTAATCTTAGGTCGTGGGATTCTCGATCCTTGATCGCCTACTCTTAGTTGCGAAAACTCAATAGACCGGTTGACGCGACGACGTCCCGTTACGGCGTCTAATGTATGTGTAAGATGAAAAAAAAAGAAGAAAGATTTTCTCGTCGCCCTGGTTTGAGAGTTTCATTAGATACAATAAAACCTGACGGATCATTTGCGTGCCTTTTAAGTTTGTTTATAATAGGTTCTTCAATAGCTCCTATTGCACGTCGTTGCAGTGTATATTAATACACATAATCGATTGTTAGACGTATATAAATACGCGTGTGTTACTTACACGAGGTGATTACCACTAGCGATATCAGACTATAAAGCTGAATTACATTATTATAAGTCAATTGAATCGAATTCCATGTTATACTGTCTATTTCTATACTTCTATAATTGGTTTGATTATGAGTTAATTACTTTAAGTGATTGCAGATATTTTTAATATTGAATATCTTTTAGTAATCGAAAAAGTTAGTTATATCACGTTCGGAATTTTTACCAATGATCTTTGCCGGTATCACTTAAAGAAGCCTTTATTAAAACAATTTACAAAATTACTAATGCACGAGAATATCTTAATTTTGTTAAATATTGGGGATTCACATGTATCATGTATTTACAATTATTTTAAGTGTATAAAGACTTTTCATTAAGGGATTCTCTTGTTACTCGACTAGTCAACTGATAGATTAGTCAAAATTTTTTATTTAACACATTTAAAATGTAATTTTTAGTAACTAAACATTATTTTAAAATATTTTAAAGACTTTTGCTACAATAAATAATATGTTTTATTTAAATTTTTGTGAATAAAAATTTGTAAGTAAAGGTTACCCTCATTAATTTTGAACAATTTTAACCTTAAATTTTCGAGGTTTTTTAAGGATATATAAAAATTTTACACGATATCCCCTATACATTTTTGTATTTCTTAATAGTATATATTAAAATATGATTAAATGTTGTTTTTTATACCGATGGTGGATCGTTATCAACTAAAATAACTTACAAGGAGACCCTCATATGTTTGGGAAACGGATCGTGCCCAGCTTGTAGTATATGTTTTCTAATATAAAAATATGAAAAAAGCCAGAGCCGCAGACTCTAACAATCGTTTTTTCAAAAGTTATACGATGTTAAAGCAAAATTTCCAAAGAAAAGAGACTTCACTTTAAAGGCTTATAACTTCTGACCTATCAAATATTGACAATCAAACCAAAGTTTACTGAAAAGCTGAGAAAAAATAGATACATTTTAAAAAAAAGTACGTTCAAATCCGTTAAAATGGAGCAGAGTTATAACCAAAATAAGAATTTGAAGAAATTTAGCTTATAAAAATCAATAAAATTTGTACTGCCCAATTTTTGTTTAAAATTGCTTCTAATTCTTAATTTGGTTATAACTCTGCTCCATTTTAACGGATTTGAACGTACTTTTTTTTAAAATATATCTATTTTTTCTCAGCTTTTCAGTAAACTTTGGTTTGAATGTCAATATTTGATAGGTCAGAAGTTATAAGCGTTTAAAATGAAGTCTCTTTTTTTTGGAAATTTTGCTTTAACAGCGTATAACTTTTGAAAAAACGATTGTTAGAGTCTGCGGCTCTGGCTTTTTTCATATTTTTATATTAGAAAACATATACTACAAGTTGGGCACGATCCGTTTCCCAAACATATGAGGGTCTCCTTGTTAGTTTCAACGGCATCGAAAAAGTATCGACATATGAGCTTATGTTAAAATAGTAAATTTTGAATCAATTTTATGAAAAAAATTACACGATAACTGATATTGAAATTTTGTAGGGATGTTAAGAAAAGTTCAATTTAACTATTTCATTTACTATTAAACAATTTTTAGAACATTCGTGTAACTATAGAGCTACTTTAATTCTTTAAAAATGGATGAGTAACTATTGCAACGAATAATAAGATTTTTATTTGTTTGTAATTATATTCATTTGGATATTAATTTATAAAAATTCATGTGTGATTTATTTACAATTCAATTCAATTTAAGGTTTTTAGTACGTTTGGCATGCAGTAAGAGAACGTAATATAACATTTTGGATAATTTAAAGAAATCACAGACAATATTTAGTAATCTCAACAAAATATGTTAAGGGATACAATTGGTAAAATATTTAATTCAATTGAATATTATTTTTTAAATAATTCGTAAAGATATTTGTAATATTTCTTTAAATTTTATACAATTTCCCTATGTAATTAGTTTAATATTTTTTGTAGCCTATAATTTAATTAATTTAAAAATATCGTATAGGAATAGTGTGTTATCTAGTCGAAATTCTAAATAAATGTAATAATTTTATACGAAAATCTACATTTCGTTGTAAACTGTTAGATTCTTAGTACTAATCCATCACCGTCGTAACCAAAATATCATTGTGTAAAGAAGTTAGTGAGTATAAAAGTATTAAGTAAACCTCGCGAATGAAATGGGTGAGTTATACGTGAGAGAAAGATGAGTATCCCCGAAATCCTGAGAAGAAGACCGATGAGCGAGAACGAAGAGTCAGAGCGGGCGATTACGTTAGAGAGTGGGATACCTTGACGACGGTGCCGATCAACGAGTCCGGCGGCATTTCCGGCGGGTCGGGTATTACCCCGGGATTATTGTGGGACGAGTAGTCGGTGTTGCTGTGATGATGTTTTACGGGCGTTCCACCACTGCCGTCCAGGCGCTCCATGTCCAGGCTGTCGGTCGGCGTGGGCTGCGACAGCAAACGCTCCTTCATCTCGTGCAGGTATGGGCAACGCTGCATCTCTTCGGACTCGCGCACTGCTCCAGCTGTTCCTTTTCCACGATCTGTAACATTTTTATCGATTCGTTTATTTTTTAGTCAATCTCTTGTCACGGCTAGGTGTGCTCCATTTCAGACTAAAATATTATTCTGTTTTCGAGAACCCTTACCAACAAATGTCAAATCGGTTCATCCGTTTGAGGTTGGGTTCATCTTTTTTCTAAGGCTTTTCTCGAAAACACAGTAGTTAATACTTTAGTTTGAAATTCAGTACATAGTTAGATTATTGATAAACGAAGGCGACTCTTCCCTTACTTTTTCACATTCTTTTTTATTCACACATTTATTGCCAATTATATAAAAGATAAACATTGAATATAGCACCTCGTATAATAACGTATAATTGTATTATTTTTTTAACATATAGTTTGTTCAATGGGCTTATCTGGATAATAAATAACATATCAGTAACTTTACAAACATTATTAAACGCAATAATTAGTTTACATATTACTACAAAGTATGTAACACATTCGGCTATTCAATACTAGTAACACGTGCGTAAATAAGCAAGCGGTTTCGCAGTCAGAAACGAGTCTTCAAATATTTCTTATCGTTTAGACGATAAAAGAGGGGTTCCTTTTTAATCGATTAATTTCACATCAATTGAACAAAGGAAACCCTTCAAAATTTTATATATTATAAAGAAAGTAATTGGTGTGATTAAATTTTATAAATATTGCATAAATATTTATAATCCGCATGTTTGACAAGCAGACGCCGTTCGAGTTGATTATAGCCCTTCTAGGCCTTGTACTTTTTGATTACAATATGTTATCAAAAATTAAGTTAATGACAATTCGATGTATTCCTAAACTAAGCTGTTTACATATTAAGCTCGATTAGAATAATACTGAATAATAATAAAACATTTTAAGAACTGTTTGAATTATATTAAAATTTCTATATAATGATTGTTATTAATGTTTTTATTTTTAGATGTAAATTTATCTTGAATATTTTTAGTGGAATATTGAGAATCATAAGCTGGACGCTTTTTTGTTACCTACTTATCTTGAAACAAAAACTATTTTGATAATAAATTATACAATACAAAAATGTTTTAGAATTTTAAGACGAACGTTTTATGAATTTAAACTTTTTATGAAAAACCGATAGATTTTAAACTACTGTGAAAAAGTATGTTTTTTTATATTTTTTACGATTTTCACCGATTTTCTACATTTATATGTCTAAGGTTATTGCTCTGATCGTAAAGTGTAGAATAGAAAAAAGTTTTGTAATTTTGAGATGAACATTTCGTTAATATAAAGTTTTTACGTAGGAAGGATACATTTTGAAATTATCTGCAAAATATATACAACTGGAAGAAATTTAAAAAAGTCAAATATTTGGAATAACTTTTTAGTGATATAAATGAAAATACCTTGTAAATGCCGGCGAAATTGATAAAAAATAGTATGTTTTTTTATTTTAGAATGTACACCCTTTATGGTCATGATAAAATCCAAAAATAATGATTTTAAAGGGTTAAACCCAGGTTATAATGAAATTAACAACCAATTTTGATTTTAAAAGTTGTACGACGTTTCGTCTGCCAGGTTTTGCAGACCTCTTCAAGTACAAATAATTGTCAAACAGTTAGCACTGAGCTTCCATTACTCGTAGATGAGTAGAGTCAAGTCAACTGTTTGACAATTATTTGTACTTGAAGAGGTCTGAAAAACCTAGCAGACGAAACGTCGTACAACTTTTAAAATCAATTTGGTTGTTAATTTCATTACAACCTGGGTTTATATCGAGTTTTAAGGCATCACATATTTTGCGATGATGAAAATATAAGACACTCCCGTGTAACGGTCGTGCTTTAACATTGTTTATTTGACATGTCGATATATTGGCATTACAATACAATTTTTCGTTGATTAATGCTTAAATTGTATATGAGTATATTAATTTTCTTTAAAAAGACAGACAAGGAGACCGGAAGTATAAAGAATTGAATTAAATGATTACTGATCGTCAATTTTGAAAGTGTCTTGTTTTTATTCATATGATGCTATGACGGAAAGGGAAAGTGTCGAATAGAATGCTTAAACGATATGTCATTATATAGATTTCTTTCTGGCGCCATATATCATTCGGTTTTCAGTGTAGCTCATTTCAATTGAATAGGAACAACGTCATTTAATTAAATGAAATTTAAAAATTGTTTAATATGATGCCTTTACAATGAAGGTGTCAGCATTCATTTTTTGAATAATTATTACATGTATTGGAAAGTGGTTGAATAAAGGGGAAAGTTGAATGGGAAACATTAACACTTTTAATCATACTAATTTGATTTAAAGTTAAAACGGCTGTATTAGCATTATTTTTTGTTCAATGATAAATACATTTATTTACGCACCAATCAAAGGAGTAACAATTTATTTTTAGTGTTTTTATAGGGTTTGAATATAAATCACTGCCTCCACGTGACTTTGTAATACGGTCTTCATAATATATTTTCTATTGTTTATTTTTGTTGAATACATTAACTCATTTAGTTTCCATTCTTTCCAATTCCATATTACATTATTATCACACGCGGTTAACGATTTCGTTAATTTACATTAAAATATCAATGAAATTAATTACCTTATTTATTCAATATAAAAATTATACAAATAGTTTCGAAATAAATGTTACAAAATAATCGATCACCGTTAAAAAGCACGTTATTTTTAATCCCATATATAGTACTAAAGTTCTGCGGCTTCCAGCTAATTAAATTTCAACTGATTGACGCCCGTAAGTGGCAAGCAGTCTGCTTATGGTCAAGATTTTTGCACTTAAAAGACAAAGAAACCTCTATTCGAGATGTTTTTTTCCTATACCGATGCTAAAACATCAAATCAAGTGAACTCATTCGCGAATCTGGACATGCGATAGAAGAACCGGTTTTCTTTATGTAGTTTGCGGTTGTGTAGACGATGATTAGGATTGTTTACAAAAATTAATTATGTATCTGGAGCTCTAGGGTATTAATCAAGCTATGGTATATTAATTTAATATCACTTTCATACGTTGTGAATAATGTTATTTTACTTGTTCTTTTTACAAATACTAATGCGTTATTTTTGTAAATAGGTTAGCTGTTGTAAAATAATACGGGTTTGTATTTTTCTACAGTTGCTATTTTCATGTATTATAAGCATCAGGGAAAGATTGAGTACACATTCAAAATAAAATCATACATTACAATTTACATTAAGTAGCAGATTAATATTTGCATTTATTAAGCAGTCAGTACAGAAATATAGCTTTATTAATTTAAAGTAAATATTCTAAAGAATATAATTTTATTCTATTACAGTGGACTTGTCTTTTAATTTGAGAATTTGAAATATAGTTACCGACATATGTAGGAACCTGTTTTATTCAACGTTTAACGGTAATGTTTTCACGTTCATTTGTATATATAAACTGAATTAAAAGCGTAGATATGCATAGTATTAGTAGATTTCCATAATGTTGCATACTGAATAGTAAAAAGAAGTTCCTGCAATAGTCGATAATAATATGCCTACTCTAGACATTACCATGATGTGAAAATACTGCACATTTAAATATGGTTTATCCTGAGTTATAATAACACATTGAATGAAAGAATAAATAATGTTTGAATAAATAATTATTTATTGTTAGGTTCAGTGTCGTACAATATTTTTTAAATCATAATTATACAGACTCAAGAATCATGCAAACAATGTGTTTTATATACTAGCCATATTGCACTATTTATTTAATTAATGCAATTTTATTAATTTATTAATATTTATTAAATGTATTATGATATCAAATGTATTTTCGTTCATTAACCATTGAATTTTCATTGTATTGAATGATCAAAAAAATAACTGTGAGTGTTTATAGAATGGCCAGACGAAAACATGCAAATTTCATAACTCCAATAATAATTATCGATTAATCGATTAATTAATGAATAACGGAAAATCAGTCGTTAGAATAGAATAAAGAAATAGCTAGTGTAGGAAAAGCATGGGCCAAGCAAAATAAAACGTTTGGAAAGCAGAGCCTGTGAAACAAACGTATAACACTGAACTGGATCGTTTATCGTTGGAGAGCCAAGACCTGAACCACGCCTTAACACGATTCCTAGACCTCCCGGTCGGTGTGATCTCGACGACGGTTTCCCTCATCCTCGAAACTCACCCCGCGAAAACTCGGAAAGGATACGCGCGGCGTTTGCCGCAGTGTGTACAAGGAGCGCCTATAGACCGAGGCGGATGCTCGCTGCGGACTGGCGCCGCCGGCCGGTGTTCCCGTGTGCGGAGAAAGAAGGAGAATGAGAGAGAAAGAGAGAAAGAGAGAAAGAGAGAAAGAGAGAAGGAGAGAGGAAGAGCCACTGCAAGAGCTCGCGTGTGCGATCGCGATCGATGTGCTTGCGGCTGACTTTTTTTTACTCTCGCGGTGCCATGCACACACCTCTATGTCTTCTTCTAGGCGTTATAACTGTGTGTCGTTCACTCGATTTTCTAGTTTTGGCATTGATTAGTTGTACTCGTTGCCTTCTCCTTTACATTTTCTTTTTTTCATTCTTACACCTACTTGGATATTAATATGGAGATTCGTTTACTTTCTTTTATTTCCGGATCAACGGAAGGAAGATGTTTATTTGGTAGACGAAGTTTATGTCGATTTTGATGGATGCATTATAATTTTAAATATTTGTCTATCGTTAGCCTATAACTTTTATTAATAACACGTTGTTATGCTCATGTTTATTGAAAATGTGTGTAATTGCAAAGCTTAGGCAATGTAAATTTAAATTTACCTAAATTTTCTCTTCAATATAATTTGTCTACTGTATAATTGTGGAATAAATAATATTATGAATGTGTGTTTATATATATGGGATATTCCACGTGAAGTGGTCCGATCAAAATTTTAAAATGCAATTTTGGGTATATATAAAATTTTTAGGTATTGGAATCTATTTGCTCAAAAGTTATTCTAACCTCAAAAAGTGAATTTTTTCAAATTTTTTTCAACACCAGCTGGGTTTACCGCTATTGAACTCAAAAGGTAATTTAAAAAAACACGAAATTTTTTTTAAATTTTAAATGGGAATTACCATGTTAATTTTTGTAAATTTATTGTCTTTCTTTAAAGTATCATAACTTTTTACAGAATTGAAGGTCATAAAAATGATACAGACCATTTGAAAGGTATTGCTTCCAGCATTTTTATAGACTTTTCGATAAAAAAAAACAATTGTGGTGTACTTACACTTTTTTCAAGTCGAATATTGACATGTAGTTTATGTAACATTGACCTTGAGATTAGAAATTTAACCCAGAAGGATTAATTCTAGACATAATTAGCAACAATTGTCACATATTATGTTCTATAGTAAAAATTGATAGATTTTGAGTTAAATAGCGGTAAACCCAGCTGGTGTTGAAAAAAATTTGAAAAAATTCTCTTTTTGAGGTTAGAATAACTTTTGAGCAAATAGATTCCAGCACCTAAAAATTTTATATATGTACCCAAAATTTGGTGCATTTTAAAATTTTGATCGGACCACTTCACGTGGAATATCCCATATATATATTATTTTTGTAAAATCATAAATGTATTGCTGCGAATCAATTTTATATAAGATAAATAAGCTTTAAGTACATATTTAGATTTCAAAAAAATAAATTGCTTTATTTCAGTTTTGAAAACAAATTTTTGTGCACCCTACTAAAAAGTCTATTTTATTAACCTCTATGAGTGAAGTAAAAATACATTTTATTCCTTTGATCACTTTATTCCGATTATGCCTTTGGATGAATTACTGCCAAAAGCTAAAGTAAGGAAGCAGCAACTTTCATCCCGGGAATAAACGCCTATTTTACTCCCTAAGTGCATAAATAACTATTATTAAAATTACAGAGAAAAAATTAATAAATATTACTTGAAAATCACATTAAAAATTTTACCATGCTCGATAGTAATTTTTATCCTACGAGGTTACTTTGAATATGTATCTTCTTTCGGAAATTTAACCATATTAACACTACAATTTTTATCCAAATCATCTATAGATACTTTTTAGAAATATTTTGTGACCGTGTGCTACGTTTAATGAGCTTTTAGGTTTGCTTATTGTTATTTCACTTTTATTTAAATTTTAAATGATTCATATTTATTGATTCTATTTGAGAGTTTCTTAAAATATTTGTTTTCAAGTATTTTTTATTTTATTGTGGTGAAGATACATAGAGAAACTTCTAAATGATATGTCTACATACAACAAAAAAATAATAGTAATTTAAACTATAGAATAACTTGACAATTTTCAAAAAATAAATTCATCTTATAACTAAGGAATTTGAATTGTTCAACAATAAAAGTACGAGAAACTAAATCAAGAAAAGAAAATAAAGAACGGAGAGAAAGAAGAAACCCATGCATAAAAAATTCCACCCTAACTTCCCATGTTTCCATAATTTTATATATATTTTGTATATTTGGTAAACTTCCATCTACTTGCTAAACACCCTACGTTTCCTCTATTTTTCTGTCTTTCTTGGCTGACGCATTTACTCGATGTGCACTTTTCCATACTAAGAGCCATAAAGACGGACGACCAAAGAAGGCTTTGTACGAGCCGCTGACGCCGGTCACGTGTATACGCTACACAGCTCGACGGCGGGGGAGGCTACGAGTTTTCAGAGCCAAGAGTGTTTCACTTAAATTCACATAGATGTCGGTAGTGTTCATGTTTTCTCTTTTATTTGAAGGGTACGTAACAAAAGGGTGGAATCAGATGTAGCTATGAAGTTTACAGTTGTTTTAGGAAATACATTTTTTTGTTAGACTAAAGTTTTGTGAATTACTATTTTTGGAACATTTTAATTTAGCTATTATGATGATCAAAAAGTAACTTCGTCATCCTTTGGACAATTTGTTAGTACGCAACATAATAAATAATTAAACAATATATTTTGTACATGACAGAAATGTTATTTAAAATTTAGCATTTTACCCTAATGTAATAATTGTTATTTTTTAAACTGCAGTTACTACACTGATTATAATCATGAATTTTTAAATATAAAATAAACACAATCTTAATATTTTTCAAATACGTATGTGTGAGTGTTTTTAATTAATCAAATGGAAGTGTAGTACCCTCCAACAAGATTATTCTTAATTTTTACTATTGCCTAATTCATATACCAACCAATTAAAAAACCATCTTTATAAAAGTTGGAATAAGAAAGTAAGAAAAAAATTCGAACAGGATTTTCAGCTTGATCTTAATAATTTAAATGTAACCGATTGACAATCAATCATTTTGAATATAATTTTATGTAAGGTATATAGTTTAAACTTATAGTTTTAAATTTTGTACATAGTGACTAAATGTTACATTATATGTAAAGTTAACGAATAATGTTAATTAATTTAGTTTTAAAGATTGAGAATAATTTTCTATAAAATTATTAAAAAAGTGTAATGTATACAGTAACGGATACCCGTAAACAAACTAATATCAAGTTTTAACCGAAAATATATGTTATTATTCTTTTTATTATTCAATAAAATTCATGTTTCTAGTACATTAAAAAGTACATAAAAATTTAAACCAAACTTTCTTTAAAGAACACATAATAGTTGTAGAATCACCCGACTAAAATTTAGTCCTTGAAAAAGAGGAAGAATTTAAATTCTAATAATTCCGTTTTTACGAGTAAAAAAAAGTAACTTATAAGAGTTTGTTAGAAAGCAATTCTATTCATTCATCGCGTGCGTTTGTATACAGATGTTTATTAGAACTATAAGATATAGAAACTTATAGACAAATATCAATAATAAATTATCCATTGAAAAATACTTACGTACTGTAGTAAAAAGTGTATGATACATTGAAGAAATGAGATTTAAGAAAAATTAAAAATAAATGCTAGACAATTATAGTTTATTAAAATTTGATGAATATTTTATCACTATATGTTTGCAAATGTATACTTTTAAGTTTTTGTCTTTGCGTTTCAATATATTTCTTAGAAGCATTATTTCTTTTTGTTTCAAAAGTTTATTTTGCGATCCCTAGACGCACGTTATTTTTTACGTGTGGAACGAGTTTACTATAAGAAATATTAAACTATCTTAATCCAAGTACAAATTCTGCATTAATAATTTCATTAATCGTTGAATTAATGTTTAAAATTATCTTAATCGATTATTAGATTATTTAAGAGAAATATTCGTTATATGTAAAATAAGGAAAAAAATAATTCACCTATACACTTTGGTCACAATCGATATAAACTCGCATCCGGTAAAAGGCGCTATTAATTTAAGAAGCCAGATCCGCCTTATCGCATGAAAAGTCGAGGTACGCGGAAGCCTGACCCGTTTCGAAACGAGGATCAAGCACACTGTGTGTCCACGAGGTTCTTAGTCTCTAGCCGGACGTTTTGTTTTCACGATTCTATATTTGTCGGCGCACGCGCAAATAAATTTGCACGTACGAATGTACGCCTCTGTTGTTTATGTCTCGAGCGTCTTTAAACGTAACCGTCTAGGCAAAGTTTAATGTTTCACCTTCTTTATGGAATATACAAGTATTCGAACTTTTTTTTTATGTTAGTACGAATGAATGTCTATGTATACATGAATGCGCTATGAAGTTCGAGCTTTTAACGAGTTTTCCTCGTATTTTTCAGTTTCGCGCTTTTTTCTCGCACATCCGTTTAGCGGCTTATACGCGTTAAGAGGAGTCTGAAGCTGCGAACGAATTGTTAAGATTTTTTATATTTCCACGGAGGTTGCGCTCGCTTCGGTTTTTTTTTCATATACGCTCTTTAAAATCTGAAGAATTTGCAATAAATTTATTGAGTATTTATATTAATAAAATGAATATTTAAATAACGATGTTTGTTTTTTACTACAGTAAATATGAAAAAAATGCTGGTAAGTAAATATTTAAAGTTTTTAAATTCGTATTACTTTATAAGCGTCGCGTGATTGTATAGCATAGATTGCCTTTGAAGGGGATGAATTTTCTATACTAAATAAATTGATCCAAAAATATATTCCCAATAATCTGGTCGAAAATAGCTTGTTTATAAATAATACGTTGTACGTTTATTTTACATCAATCTTCAATAACCGAATACAAGTTCTTGAGAAGCATCAACTTTTTTTTTTTAAATTGATATACCTATATATTCGTTAACATCGACTCGATAGGACTCGAGTATTAAGACAATTTAATTATTCATATTTAACGATTTTTAAACGAAACTTTGGAAGATGTTTACTGCACTGTAAAGAGAAAGATAAAAGATGCTGCGAAGTTATACAATTAACACTTTCTGAAATAAAACTTATGATAACTTTAAATTGCTGTAACTTTTATTGTATGTTGTAAAAATAAAATAGCACCTTATAACATTCGATTCACTTGAACTAAAGTTTATAAAATTAAATTATAGTGTATTTTGCTTCGCTAAAAATATTATTTTAATCAATGTATTGATCACTTACGATAGTATGCTATGGTTTGCGAGTAAATGTGTTAAATACCTGCTGTAAGAGGCTGATGAGTTATTTATCGACATAAGTAATTAGAACCTTTAAGTTAAAAGTTTAATCGAAATTTCCGAAGTATAACAATTTTCGCACTTTTGTACTCTAATTTAGCATCTTTATTTACAAAACTTTCTAATACACTCAACAATAACAGAAAAAAAATCTTAAAAACATTTCGAAATTTAAATAAAAAAATAATTTTAATCTTCATTTTAGCATACAATGTATGTATATTTACTAGTATATTTACTTGCAAGGAGAACCTCATATGTTTGGTACACGGATCATGCTATAACTCTAGAATATATTTTGTGATGTGAAAATATGAAGGAAGCCAGAGCCACATACCATAATAATCTTTTTTATGAAAGGTATATGTCATTAAAACAAATATTTGAAAAAAGCAAGATTTACTTTGATAGCTTATAATTCGTGAACGATTGCAGATAGACAATTAATCGGATATTTTAAAAAAAATGGGTGTAAGTAGATCAAATTTAAAAAGAAATAAGCTCTAATTCTTCAAAAACAAAGGATGAACTTTTTTTGAATCTCACAGATTAGGTTTATTTTTTTGATCCTATCCACTTATACGCAATTTCATTTAAATATTAATTCAATTGTCTATCTGTATAGTCGTTGAAAAATCGTAAGCGATTAAAGTAAATCTTTTGTTTTTATTTTAAATATTTATTTTAATGACGTATCATTTTCGTAAAATGGATTGTTAGGCTCTGGAGCTCTGGCTTTCTTCATATTATATCAGAAAACATATCCTAGTGTTAAAACATGTTCCGTGTACAAAACGTGAGGTTTAGTATTCGTTAATATTCGTACTATAACAAGAATTGATTTTGGGTTTTTATCATTCACTGAAATGCTAATTACCAAAAATAAATTTATAATTTTATCTTTTCATTAATATATTTATTGTACTGTATAAGAGATATATAAAAACTCAAATTCTTACACCTTACATGGATTGATAAGAAAATGTTATGAAAGGAATATCTATAGCTATATGTCCACACATATAGAAGCCCGTCATCTTAATCTCCTGATTCATCTTAAAGACCGATTCGACCCTTTCACCCGGTATCATCATTTTTATTCACTATTCTTCAGTCTGTTACACGTCTTCAAAACCTAAGCACGATCATTACGTATTTTTAGATTAATCCGTCCTAGACTGTCGAGACTTTAATCACGATCTAACACGTGCTGTACTTTTCTTCCGCCTTCTCGTTTTTTGTCTCTTGTACGTGCGTGTGACTATGCATGGCTTTCGGCGAGTATTTTCCATTGACAGCCTGGTTTTTATTGCGTACACGTTTGAAGGGAGTGAATCTACATTGACGGGTACATTACTTTTTTTATAATATGCGAGTTCGTTAGTTTTCAAAGGGGTTATACGTTGGTTTCTAAAATTATTTATTTGCGAGGGGGGATACCCGCGTAAAAATAGATAAATTCATATGAACTTGATATGATGTTTAGGTTCATATAAAGTTTGTATAAATTTATCCAATGGCACAATCCTGAACTTCATTCATGATTGTGCTAAAGTTCAGCTAAAGTTTATAAATAATTTAAAAACAACATCAGCCAAACTTTATATTAACTTTATTTAAACTTTATATTGTTTTTTAAAAATTTGGTTATTTAATCTGTATATAATTTTATATATAAATTTATATACATTATTCTGAGGATTTTAAAAAGAAAAAAGTTATGTTAAATGTTACCCAATCCACATCTGGAAAAAAGCATTCATGTATGTTTTTCAAAATTTGACGTAGAGGTTAATCATTAGCATCGAAGTTGCCGTCGTAGGAACCGTTCAAGTCGGCGTTGAGGGTTAGACTGACACATAGCAAATTTTTAGTTGTCAAGATATTTTTATAAACGTCTCTTAGCAACCAGTAAACAATTGACTTCTTGTGTACTGGTAGTTACTAAAAATGTTGTTTCACGGTTATTCGTCAGTCTAACCATCAACGCCGACTTCAACGGTCCTACGACGGCAACTTCGATGCTGATGATTAACCTCTACGTCAAATTTTGAAAAACATATATGTATGCTTTTTTCAGATGTGGAATGGGTAACATTTAAAATTACTTTTTTCTTTTTAAAATCCTCAGAATAATGTATATAAATTTATATATAAAATTATATACAGATTAAATAACCAAATTTTTAAAAAACAATATAAAGTTTAAATAAAGTTAATATAAAGTTTGGCTGATGTTGTTTTTAAATTATTTATAAACTTTAGCTGAACTTTAGCACAATCATGAATGAAGTTCAGGATTGTGCCATTGGATAAATTTATACAAACTTTATATGAATCTAAACATCATATCAAGTTCATATGAATTTATCTATTTTTACGCGGGTATCCCTTTAAAATTTGCGAGAATATCTGCTAGACGTATTTTATTTTCAACCGTAATAGTCTTGGTGCTTTTTTGTACCTTTGTTTCACTTAACCATTAGCGTTATACTTTGTTGCTAAAGACTTAATTTGTGTACGTAACAAAGTATGGCATAATTTGGTCGATTTAAAACGTACACTCTAAATCCTAAAGTTGAAAATATGGAAATAAAAAGATTAAAAACTATGTTTTAAACATTACAAATTTGAGTTCTATTTGAAAAAGGTATATTATTTTAACGTTGAGGACATTCATATAGTTAAATCATGTAAACAGCTGTTAAAACAATTAATAGTATTTTGTATACTTCAAGAGGCTATCCAATTTTTAAAGCAATTATTTATTATGTAGTCGGAGAACATCATGTTGGTATTGAGGTTTATCTAGCGACAGGTTAAAGTAGCTTTCTCTGCCAAGAATTTAAAACTAGAGATTGAGAATAAAACCTCTGAATTCTTTTAAAAAAAAAGTCGTGCTCAGGGAAGCTTTGGGTGTGTGTGTGTGTTTACTGAGCGATAAGATTTTAATATGCAAAATTCTTTAATATTACCGCTATTGCAGAGTATGTAGCTGGGATCGCGGGATTTGGAGCAGCAGCTTAAAATGCAATAAATTGCTGACAACGCAGGCCAATTTGACCAAATAATTAAAAAGGTATTATTTTCAAAAAAGTGCATACGTTTTAATTAAGAAAATATAAATTTGACATAATAAAACAGTATTTCTACTAATAATAATTGAGCTTACTTTTAACATAAATAAATAATTTTTCTACGCTTTTTCAAGATGCACTCTTGTTAAACTAAAGGTAACGATCTTTAATGTAGAGCCAATACAGTAAAAAAGTGAAATAAAAATAACTAAACGTAAATTAGTAATATAATGAGAAGAAAGTTTAAATAATAATAGTTCAAAACATAAAGTATATTATACAAAATTCAGTTGACCGAATGTAGTGATTAACTAGCTCAAAATATTATACAATTTTCGGCCTTTAAAACTTTATACCAGCACACAAAATATCAGTAAAAAAATTAACTATAAACTTTTAATCCTATATCTATGCTTCGGTCACGAATATCGATCAGTTATTTAAAAAGGAATGAAATTTTTAACTTTCAGGGGTTTTGACGAAGAAGAATCGATAGTTCCAAAACATCGACGTGCAACATTAACTTTTGTTACAGACAACCGATTAAAGCTTTCCGTATAGCTACAACACCTTCACTTAAAATCCGTGTAACATAGGCTTGTATCATTCATGACATATAGTTTATTAAACTTTTAAACGATAGCATTTTTAAATAGTGCTACCAAATCAAAATAAAAACTTGTACATACTCATTGTTTTGTATTAAGTTTACGAACAAATCAACATTAAAATATACAGCCAGCAACTTTCTTATATACTTTCACTCCGGTAAAATTAAATTGAAGAAACCTAAAAATAGTTAAAATCGCATAAAGATAAAAAGAATTGTAAGCCAGCTAACTTGAAAACGTTATTATTTTTTACACGCGCACACACATCGATTACTTATAACATGTAGGACAGTCTTTCAACGAGGATGCAGCAATATTGCTAGTTCCCAATTGTTATTAGACGTGGAAGCAAAAAAGTATTGTATACGGCACTCCTACCTGTTGTCGAGCCTACGTTATTATTTTTTCTTTCCTCGGGCATTCGGGGACATCTCTTGCATGTGTATAAACATACCCATATATATACCTATATATTTACGTACGTGAGAGGCCGAAAGGAGAACCGATCGATCAAGAGACTGAGATGTTTTGTAAACCTGATGGTCTTTTTGCGTCTATTAGTGAAACGGTCCAATTGCGCTTATTCGTGTCAATCAATTAAAGTACGCTGCCTTTTTTTCTTACTCGAGTTCTTTTGTCTCCTCTTTTCATTCCATAGAATTCGAGATCTATGTTTCTCCTCACATTTAAATTGATTTTACTTTCAAGCATAAGTAAAAATAAAATATTCCCTATTTACCTTTATATCGAGAAATTAAATTAGTGATTCATATTATTATATTATTTTAAGTATAAAAAGTATAAATATAAAAATGCAGATTCACTTATTCTTGTAATATTACTGAAAATCGAATATGATTTAATTACTTTTGGAGACGGTATCTTGTAAATTATGAGTGTATTAAATTCATATTTAAAAAGACATTAATTTTGATTTAAAACACATATTTGATGTAAGATTACAACAATTTACCTGCATTGTAAATAATATGTAAGTGCGATATGCGTGTGTGAGAATATGAAGATATATAGTTATATGCCAGCATTTTTATTCGACTTTTCAGAAAGTAATTTGTAATAATCGGAAAACATATAGTACTGTGTACATAAAATACGAGCAAAACATTTTGTCCTAGATTCGTCTAGTTGTTTAGTACCTCGGAAGTATATTTTTAAGTGTTAAAAAAACTCCGAGAAAAAAATGGATCAATAATTGGTGAGTTATATATATTGATAAACATCGTGTAAAAATGTGTAGATACACATTAAATAATAACGACAACAAACTAGTGAATATTGTAAACTGTTTAAACCTTAATTAAGTACGTATATGAAATTCCTACATAATGTACTTCGATAGATATTTCAATTAATATTGGAAGCTCGAGCAAGTAGCATAGGACGTATTTTATTAACGGCTCATAGATATTCAATAAATAGATATATATTATATGTGAGAAAACGAGGTCGCAACGGATAAACCTGAATTTTCTTCTTTCCACGGGTTAATACGTGCATTTCTAGTCATCACGCATCCCATTGATGCACTTCTTTCACGCGACAAGGAATCGAATCGGGAGGGTATTTCCGGATCGCATTCGTATTTCAATTTAATGTCCATTCCAATACTATTGTCTATTTTTTTTGTCACACATAAATTCTTTCTGTAATAGAAATGTATAAGGAATAAGGTTATATTTAGACTAAAACTACAAGGAGTAGAGCTAAAGTTTGTATCGTGGTAATTAATCAATTTATTGTATGGAATTATTAATACTACTAGGATGTATGTATCTATATATATATACGGGATATTCTCGAAAGGAAGGTATTATGTGGAAATAATTTTTACATAGAAGACATTTAAACTTAAATTAATTTTACTCACGTAAATGTACAACAAAAGCAATTTTACAATACATATATAATATACACATTGTATTTACGAATAACATTATACATGTACAGGTATATATTAACATAACGCATACATTAAGACAAACGACCACTAGGAAAGTTATTTTGTAACAGACAGTACACACGGATTTACAATAATTATTATATACGTAAAATTAATTTAATACTAATAAATAATATTAGAATAATTATATTAGGAAAATTTACATTTTGAGTAGTATAAAACTAAAACTTTTATAACCACAAATGAGGCTCGCCATCAAAATTTCAATATGTAATAAAAAAATATAAAATGACACAAGATTAATTCAAAACAAAAACGTTAAACGATATTAGACATTAAATGGATAATTGAAACCTTAATAACGTTGGATAAAAGATAAATTGAAAAAAATTGAAGCAATATTTAACGGTAGATTGAAAGATTGAAATCTGTTTTCACTATTTGTTTACGTTGTAGTATAACAAAAATAATGTACTCGGTCTAGGAATACAGGAAATAACACTGATAAATAAAATATGATTGTTAAACATAAACTTGACGAAAAACAGTTCATCATTTTCCACAATCTATCAAAATTACAAAGCAAAATCACAATTTTCCAAGCTAACCACATCCTTACATCGGACGATCAATATTTACCCTGAAACTCACTCGACTCGAATAATCAAAAGCTCGTGTTCTCTGAACAAGACAATACGAAATGCAAGGTTTACTCGGTCAACTTGAGATAGCATTCATCGACTAACATAAACATAGTTAAACACAAAACAGATAAAAAAACACAACGACACACAATGTTTCTAACCTCAATCTTCCAACCTGATGTGTCAGTCTAGAGACAAAAGAAGACACATTTTTTAAAATTTTAGTTCCATGGTACAGAGAGTTCAACCAAGAGAAAATAAAATGAAGAGCACGTTGCGCGTGTTTACCAACACAACCCCGTGAACTAACCAACTAACCCTCTTCGTTTCGCGTGGACGCGAAAGATGAGATACGCGACGCGCGCGGCAGATCACTGCCACCGGTAAAAGAGGTCTTCGAGCTCTCTGCTCTCACGGTGGGGTACAGCACACAGCGCTGTGTGCGCGCGCGCGCGCGCGCCCGCCTGTTCGTGCTTTTGTCGAGCTTTATTTAAAGAACCTGCAGGTGAGTAAGCACGTATACTTCCATACTATTCTACGTGATTGGAAATATATTTTTATCTGCGAATAGTAAATCAAATAATAAAATCATAATTTTTTTCTTTTCTTCCGTTTAATAATACAGAATATAATAAAATTTACGTCGATAAGTGTCAACTTGATTTGATATTTTTTGTTTTGTTCTTTTTTGTATTAGGTTTCAGGTTTCTCTTCCTAATCAAATAACTAAAAACATATATGAAAACATATGGTTAATTACTTTATTGAAATTTTAATCTTTCAAGCGATAATATTGTACTTGAAATTAATTATATGCACAATGACGTAAATATCTAATTTTTTAAATTTTTATTACTTTAATTTACAAAGAATGATAATATGTCTCAAATATACATTTTTTATAATATAATTTATTATTTAACAAAAATAGTAGAAAATTTAAAGAAAATTAGGTTACTTCTGAATCTAAATATAACTAAGGCAAGAGATAAATTTTGACCAACTTCTTTACATTTTCAAAGGGAAGACAATGGGCTCTCGTGATTCACAAAAATAAAGCTAGGGTAGATGATTTCGCAGTGGGGGTGAATTTGTAAGAATTGCGAAGAATGCAAAGGCTAAAGGTGAATACACCGAGGAGGCGCGCAACACGTTCCATCTATAGTTACTTCATCGTTGTGGACGAGGTACACTCTTATATGGGTTCCAGTGTGTTTACGGCAATTTGTTTTACTGCGGGTAAGTTAATAACCCTCCTAAATGCCTATTACGAATTTGATATATATCTTTTATTTTTATTCTTTTATATTTGATTTGTGTTTTTTTTTGTGTATTTTTCTCCTTTGACTAATAGTTCAAAGATTAATAATTATTCTTTATATTTTGTTAATGTTTAAAAACTATATATTTTTTAGCTTTTGATAATTTATAATCTTATGAAATAAAAATTTATTCGTGAGAAATTCAGTAATACGATATCTTGCGTATTCGTAAACATTCTAAATATAGTTACTTTAATAATGAACATAAATACGTATATACGTATATACATAAAGATTATAGTTACTTGAAAGCGTTTCGTGTCTGGTTAATTCTGTAGATGCTTGCAACACGTATCTCATAGAAAAGTAATGTTCAAGCAATTAAAATATAATGTACTTTTTTAGATATCGTCATCACCCTAAAAATTTATCTATCCAGCTATAAAAATTCTATAAAGAGAAGGATATTCGCAAAGTTAATTCTTTAATACATATATACATACGTTTTTAAATTATTATAATAGTTTATTCGTTGAAAGATAAGACAAATATTCCATCACTAGTATTCGTGGGTTTGAAAATTCCGATAAAAAATCATCGGCTCTTGAAGAACGTGCAAACAAACATATAGTACATATTATAGCTATGCACATAAAAAAAAATTGGTGGAATATCTATAGGAAGAAGCGTGAATGGGCCGGAAGTGTCTGGAACCGTTGAAAGTGATTGCTGTTGCAGTCGAGTGTCAGTCTAACGTCTGGGATTCGTCCTTGCGGCACGTTCGAAAACGAAAAGGGAATAGAAAAGGACGAGAGTCGCGAGAGTCGCGAACTTAGATAAGAGCAACATTGTTTATTCAGGATACTCGACTGCACTAACCGTATCTCTCGAATGTCGGATAAAGAATGATTGATATGCATTTCTGCAATACTATCTTATTAATAATTCCGTGATACATATATTTACAAAAATTGCAAGTACTTCTTTTGAGTAATTATGTTCATTACTTCTGTAATGGCGTCATGTTTTCTGACACAACCACCATTGAGAATGTCAAAGGTTTTTTACCAATCTTATTATATTTGGAGAAAGTGATCTTTTTTTAATATATAGTAAGAAATTTTAAACATAAACAACTGTATTGTAGTAATTTATGGGGAATGAAACACTTATTTGTATAATTACCAAAAGAGAAGATATTTTATATATTGTTGGTTAAAATAACTCGTTTTAGTCATAAATATCTATGACACAAATCTATAAAATAACTACTTATTATAAGAGATTTTATCTGTAAGCTTTTTTTATTTAAGTTTTTTCAAACCCTGTTTCAAACCCCAGGTTTATACAGTTGAAATCGTCTGTAAGTAAAATAATAATTTGTACGATATTTGTATCCAAGTATGTGCTGTAAAATGATTAGTAATACATTCAGTTTTAAATAATTGCAATAATCACACTGTATTATACCAGTGTTTCAAAATTGATTATTTTGTACGTGTAACCAAAGAATTTAATTATTTTCATGAATAATTTGATTATAACATTATCAAATTTCTTAACTTAAATATATAGTTTTTTTTGTATCATATTTTATTATTAGAGGAAAATATATAATATAATGAGTCATTATTTTTACATTATGCAAATATTCTATAATTAAAACAAATGCTGATAATGTTGTCAAATATAAAATTTGGCGTTGTTGTTATAATAAAGATAATATAGATAAAAAGTCTATTTCAATTTATTATATCAACGTGACTTACTTTCGAGCTTTCTAATCATGAAAGTTATTGATAACAGCCGTCGTGATCAGGTATAATTTCTTATCTGTAAGTTCATTTTAGTTCTTGTTTAATTAGGTTGGTCGCTATTTCTACATCAAAGCATTCTAGATGCAAAGGTATAAATAATCTTCCTCTGTAGTTCAAATTCCAAGTGTACATTATACAATTTAATCTTTATAAAAATAAATAATAAACTTATATAATATAATTTGAATAACGTATAATTTTCAATTATAACTTGTGCAATACTTTTCCACAGTAGAAAAGTTAAACTCCGCCATTTTAAGTTAGCCCATCGATATCTCTGGAATCTGTCAGCGAAGTAAAATCCGAAAAGCAAACGACAGATTCATCGCACAAGACCGGATAAGCCTTTACGATTCCAAGCTATTGGATTTCTATATATATACATGTATTTGTATAACTCGTCATTTCAGATATCTTGATTTTTCTATTGTAAATTAAATATTCAATTATCTATAATAACGTTACTTTATTTTCAAATATTCCAGTCACTAGATTATATACCGGTCATTCAATATATTTATGATAGAGAATAAGTATAGTTATATGTTACATAATAACCTATTTATTTTTGGTAACGAAAATTTTGGATAAAAATGTACTACATTTTATTTTAGATGAATAAATACTGCACTATATCACGAACTTGCATAGTCTGCAGTTGGAAAAAGCAGGATAATTTTACGATTGATAACAAGAATTCATATATTTCGCAAGTTTAACTGCATTTTTATTCTAAAACTAAGAGAGCTGTTTTTAATACAAAATATTGTGCAATGTATAAACGATCGTTTTTTTTAATTTCGTTTGAAAATTTCGTTGTAGAGGGATTAATTTATAATCATAGGTATCTTTAAGAATTTTGCAAGAAGAATCTACTAACAGAAATCAATAATCTTCCGTTGCTCTTATTCAGATTTCAGGTAATTAATATCTTAAAATAGAGGTAACTCTATTAATCGTTTTAATATAACCACATACGATACATGAATTATTTGTTTTACGGAATATTTGTTTTATAGTTCAAAGTTCTGATAATATGAAAATCTATGTTCTGAAAATGTTTTAAAAATCAATTTTTGATATAATAATAATATTTCTGTTCTCTGTTTATATACTCGAATGATATATCATTCATTTAATACACATAATTAAATTTACAATTGCAATTTGTTCGTGTATATTTGAAATGCATGCATAAATTAAGTTTTCTTTTTAAATATTCAAGAGGGAAGTGAAAAAAAAATCAATCAGAAGCTAAAACTCTTACCATCATGATGAATATGAATAACGAACCAATCCTCGTACGGCAGGATTACCGAGGGTACACGACCGAACCAACACAGAAAATCAAGTCTCACCAATCACCCCCACAACACTGATGGAATCACGTAAAAACGGAGTAGAGAATACTCGGAGTGAAAAATATAACGGCCGTGAGGCACTTAATCCGCGTACCCGTGATAAGGAAAAATCGCGATTTAAGAAAATCACCACGTGCCAAAGGAACGCTCCTTTCTCTCGTAGCTCGGAACGGCGTCTGCCGGTCTCTCTCGAGTCGATTTCCCTTTCTCCTCCGCGCACTGGACACAGTTTTAAAAAAGAGCCGCACTTTCGAAACTTTCTACCTGAATTTTCGAGACACGCGCAACAGCTCCGGCGCGTCCGAGGGCGCGAAACGAAAAGCGTTCGGATTCGAGCGTCGCGACGCTCGCGACCCCTTGGAAGCGTCGGGACGCCGTGCGCCGTTCCACCTCCCCGCTCTTTCACTCTCCTTGCGCAATTTTATCGCTCTCTCGCTCCCTTTCGGCTTCCTATCCTGTCCTTTTTTTTCGCAATCTCCCTATCTCTTACTCTCTCGGTTCCGATAGAGGCTGTGTTGTCGTTTGTGTCTGGTTTCGAGGGTCGTACCGTCCGTGGCTCGATGCCATCGTACGAAGAAGTTAGGCTCATGCGCTCACTATGTTATATTACGGTATTATTTCGGTTTTACGAGCCTATTTTATAGCTTTTTATTAATTTTCTATAATACGATTTTGTATAAACACTTTTAATAACCAGGATTAACTATACAATAATTTTTATCACGTTCGATACGAATTCATAAACTTTATTTATAAAAATAATATTATTTCATACTTATGTAAACGTGATGAGAGCGACTTATGACGTGAAGTGAATGAGCCACAGTGTGGTATAAAAATACTAAAAGCAAAATAATCAAGATATATCTCTAATCTAGAATTGTGTTTAATATAGATCAACATTAATAATTGAATGAATCATGAAAAGTTTTCTATAACACATTATAAAAAAATGTATTGCAAAAGATGCACTAACTTTTGAAAAGACTAACTAACGTTCATTAAAAATGGTACAACATATTTTATTTAAAATTAATCCTAGTACTTTTTCCATTATATTTAACTCATTAAAACTGTTGCAGCGAATAAAAATTAATTTGCAAATCACAATTTTTAGGACATTCGCCTTAACGAGAGTGAATTGGAAAAGTTTTTCTTTACGATGGTAGTTGGTGCTGCCTCGTTTGCTTGATTCAACGAGTCCGTTCAGTTTATTTTGACGAAGTTTCAGAAAATGGAGTGAGCTAATGAGAGGATACTCCGACGTATTGGTTAATAGGTGTTTCCGAGTTGATGGAATTAATTTGTAACGCATTAGCAGCTGTTAGATATAAACGAATTTATATACGTATAACTTTACGTAAGCTTTACATGTATTTTCAAAGAATAATTTATATAATACTATAGACACGAAAATTATAGTTAAAATTTGTAGAAAAAGTAGGTGTCATTATTATTTTTTTTAATTTGTTTATTTATTGTCACATTTTTAACATATAAATAATACATTATAATACATTAATTATTATAAGTAATAGATTAATATTTCTAGTATAAAAATTAAATTATTTTCGCTTACTCAATTATTTTCTACATTTTTATACAATCAAAATTAAATGAAACGTTCTCAATGTAGAGTTAAGTATTATCTATATAATTTTACATTTGTAAAAATAGATGATCAATATAAGGATATTATTTATTTAATTTCTACAATTCAAGTATTTATTAAAACTATATATGCATAAAAATATTACCTATTATTACTTATTACAATACACTAACACAATTTTTACCATTATCAAAGTAAACTTCGTTAAAAGTATATTCAATAGACAATGAATCGTCTTATTCGTACAAAGCTCTCTATTCAGTTGTATAGAAAGTATATCACAAAGTAAAGGAAGAAATACAATTCGTGTAAAAAAATATTATACTGTCCCAGAAATGACTAAAAAGAGAAAAAAGTCGCTTACGGGGCATGAACCACAAAAATATTTGACAAAATAGAGGGCAATACTGAGAGTTGACAAAATTAGTCTCCTCGATCATTTCATCTCCTGCGCATCGTAGATAGCAGGACAATTAACGAGGAAAAATGAAATTCTCGCAAAAAGCTCCATTACGAAGCTCGAAAACGTGCGATCGGGTGTTTTGTTAGGGGCCAGACTTGAATATCTAGGGGTCGGTAAAGAGAGACAGAGATAGACGTAGAGAAAGGTATACCGTGTAGAATCGAGCGAGACAGAACGAGCTTTTAATCGGAAGTCGCCGGTACAACAGGGGTAGAGAAGAGATATCGCGCTTTTGAATAGCCTCACGCATACACGCGCGTCTATGTATGCAAGTAGGGCCTGTTGCACGTGAATGTGCTCGAGATCGATAAAGCACCCGCGGAAATTTCATCGGGAAGCTACCCAGCTCTTTCTATTTCAAGCTCTTGCTCCCTCTCCCTTTCTTTTCCCTCCGCCGACTCGATCCATCTTTTATATTATCTCTCGCGCTTCATTATCTATATACCACATAGGTTTCGAACTTATTACTTTTCGATTATCGTAATTGCTCGGTTTTTTGACGCTCAATCGATCAATTGTTTATTTGTCAGTTTGAACGTTCAAACTTTGGTTGTTGACATTTAATAATTATATTTATCTGGTCCCATTGTCTAAATCAGTTCAAAGAGAATTTTAAATTTTTCACGAATGCGAATTATGTACATCAAGCGTGCAATACTCTTTATTAATTTATTGTTAAATTTTATTTATTTGTTTTAATTAGTAATGTTTGTAAAAATTCGAGCTATTGTTTACATCCAATAATATTATAATATGTAAAGTATATTAATATTACTTCGTTGTTTATATTTTGATATACTATTAAAAATTTGCTTTTCAATTTTATACAATATTATCATTATCACTCTTGCGAAATCACAAAACTGTACATAAAAGTAGAATATAATAAAAAGTATTCGGTATTTTTATTAAGCAAAAAAATTGTATCGGTTTAGTAAACGATATTAATATACACTAAAATGTATAAAAATTAGATTTTATGTAAAATTGGCTCAAATAACCAAAAACGAATACTATCATAGTTATTCAATATTTAATCTTCGTTAAAGTGAATCACTGTATAGCAATAAATATTGGAAGTAAAATCTGGATTTATTCCATTTGCTACTTTTAATCGATAATTGGTATAGGGATAGAGATTATAGACAGACACTTCGGTCTACATAATTAGTTATCAATCGATGAATCAGTCGATCAATTTTATTCCCCTGGGATTTTGCCACAGGCACGATTCCTCAAAATGAACAGATTCTAATCTATAAGCATTAAGTAATTATTGGCGAAAGGGAATTACATTTATCTCTACAATACATTAACTTGTTATATTATCTGCATTTACATAGTAATAAATACAGTATTGAATTTATAATTAATTAAGTGAGAAGTCATTTACCTGATGCGTAAATTATCAAATTTAATTATTGACTATTATTATAATAATTGTAATGATGATAACAATAAATATATTTAATTAGGTTCAATTTCTACCTTAATTAATTCCTACTACAGAAAAAAACCTTTCGATCTTTTCAATATTTTTCATCACTTTCTCTTTTGTTTTTATAGATTCAATATACTCGGTTCGATTTGACGTTAAATAAAACTTTCGGCAGGTATTTTCCCTTATTAAAGGTACTGCATATAATAGTAATAGCGTGAACTCAGGACCGTCGAGCAAGCCAAGTAACACATATAAATTGACGACGATCCTTATTCACCATCACACGAATCTTTCGTTTCTCGTTCGTTCATGCACTATTGGCTACTCTTGCGCGCGCAAGCGAGCGTCATCTCAAGCGTGATTAAATCCTTCAATGGTCAAAGGCAAAAGCTCGGATTTTTAATGTTTTTGTTAGTTTTTCATGCGTGCAGCCAAGAGGAGTGTTAAATACATGTATCGGCTACGCAAACTATACGATAATTGTTGGAAGTGTGGAAGGAAAATTATAGTAGCGTTTGTTTACATCGTGAAACACGTAAACTCCATCGTTTTCTCTTCGTTGTTCTATTTGTGTCTACCAATTGATTTTAAAAGTACATTCACATTTTTTTTTATAATTTGTTACTTTATATAAAATAGGTTTTAAAAATATTTACTTAAATTGTTAATCCGAAATAAAGCACACGTGTGTTTGTTTAGTATCGCTTGATATATGCGAGCTTTCTCGAGTTGTTAGTTGAAATGTGGAAAATATGGTGAAAAAAAGAAATATAAAATAAAGTTATTGTAAAAATCGTATTTATAAGTTTAGATTTTGCATTATTCAATGTTATATATTAATTTTTATTTATTCATAGAATGGAGAGAGATGCAATAATGTGCAAACGCGCTTAGTAATTTATAACATAAATTATTCGAGCGTGTACTAGAATTATTAGATTACCAATGAAAATGTCGCATGGCTTTATATTTATTATGTATTTTAATACGAATACAATTTAAATACTATTTCAACAAATACATATTTTAAAAATATAGTTATATTATGGAAAAATTATAAAAATATTAAAATAGAAGATGTTTCTACAATATTTTAATAAAATAAATCATAAATAAAATTTACTACATTTTATACCTACATAAATTATTACAAATGTAGTAAATTTTAATGTAAATTATTTTCTTTATGCAAACAAATAAATAAAATAACATAAAATAAATTAAAAAACAGAAGTTGCATTAATAAATTATTTTAAATTCTAAATAAATCAATTTAATAAAATTAATAATTCAAGTAATCTAATGGTTTTTCCTATTTTATAAACTAATACTTACATGTATGAAGTAAATACTCTTTCTCCAAGCATAAGATTCGTTGATATCGCCAACACGTTCAACACGTTTAAATGTCTTTTTACACTGATCGTCCGAAGGAATCAACTGAACATTTCCGCACTGTCTTGAAAACGAACATAACGAAATAAAAAGTAGCGTACCGCACTTATAATTTCGTATAAAATGAAAAGAAAACGCGACCGGCACTAAAAAAAAAGTAACGCGCCGGCACGAGGTAGCTTAAGAGCCGGTCGCCATGGACGCCACCTCGTCTCATTCGTATTATACGTATGTATATACATGTAGATGTATAAAGTAAGCACGAGCGAGCGGGAGAGAGAGGAAGAGAGAGAGCGGCCACCGAGAACCCGGACCGAACCGCACCTCGGGATCGTCTCTCAGGAGCGCGCGCGCGATGTAAACACACGCGGGAGAGAGACGCGCGCGCGCACGAGACTGTCGGGAGCATGCGCTCAACCGAAATCCAGGGAACGCGAAAATCTAGGGCCAAGGTAGCCCACGGTAATCGGTTAGAATTCGGTAATACCTTCACCCAGTGTGGGTGCCGTGAACTACGGATGACCGAGGGAGATGGAAGATGTACGTGAAACTCTCCGAGGGTTGCACCGCGCCCCCGTAAAAACCCGACCCTCGGTAGATGTGTACAACCGTACGTATCTGTGTACGGGTATACCTATATACGGGGGATCCATGGGGGTCGGGACGCCATACCATAGGAAAAGGCGATCAATACCAGGGAGCGAGCGCGGCGTTTTCCGCGTTGCAGGGGAGGTTGGTCACCCCCGTCGATATGCCTTTCATCCAGGCATCTGTGATCGCCGATACATTCGAATACATATACACTTCGATTTGCGCGTTTTTATGTTTACACTGCGCTCGTTTCCCTCTCTAGTACGGGGTTCAACGAGACGTCCTCGAATTTGTTGATATTTATTTAAACGGGTTAGTACATGCGCGCGCGGATAAATCACTATGCTTTGGGGTTGCGGTGATGTATCTACATATATTTATATTTAGATTCATTGGGGTTTGTGGTGTAATGTTTAGAGGGAGCAATTTTTTCTATTACTGCTTTTTGATTTATATACACAGTCGGTTCAATATCGACTTATTGAAATTTGTACTTATTTTGTATGCTGCACTCGTGGTAATTGAATACTTTATTTAAAATTGTGATGACAAATTATTGCTTTAAAACTTTGCACGAGAAAATGTGATCGAAGGTACAGATGTACAATATCTTTCATACGATGTACATTATAATTATGTTTTTACTTTGCGTAATACGACATTGTAGACTAATAAAGCTGAAATTATAATAAAACATGCTGAAATTCATTAAAAAGCACCACGAGTATTTCTTTACTCGAATACACTTATAATGTAAATTTGTAAATGAAATAAATGTACGAAATGTTGTGGGAATAATCAGTAACCGCATGCTAATAATGCAAAACCACAAAAAATGTGATGGGTCACTTGAGTAAAATTACGCATGAACCGATAAGCGGGATCGCTTGCCAACAGTCACCAACAGTGAGCAAACACGCGACATCGATACATCACGATGACCCAAGTGCAGGAGAAAAAAGTGAGTTCCGGAAACCCGAGCCTTAACTCAAGGCAATGGTAAAAAATGCCGACGCAAACACACACGTGCGTATTGTTTTACGCGTTAACTCGGCTCTTTGTACCGATTCGATCTTCAGTTCAGTGTGGGTGAGAGATGCAGAGAGGTTGCGAACCCTCGGTACTGAGCGAGGGTGCTGGCAAACCCCAATATTCACCGGCAAAAATGGGAGCTGACGGTCCTGTGTGTAAAAGGGATCTATACACGTACACGCACGCACACCCGCATCTCTTTTTACGGGAATGGCGAAGGTGGTTCGAGAATAAACGGGGAACGAACGAGATTGTATTAGACGAGGGGAGAGATGCTGTTATGCTTTTCCCTGGGCATGTGCGGCATTTCAACATTTTATGGAATATTAGTTGCGTTGCGTTGCTTGCCGTACGATCTCGTTTGCTTGTATCATTTAATAATCATATAGTTTTAATATTTCATTATTCATGAATAGATGATTAGACTTAATTAAATTATACCTATACCAATACGAATATGCATTATTGAGATATTAAGTCATATTTTTTAAGTAATTTTCACACATGACAAAGTTGTCTGAAGAACCGAAAACATGTGACTTTTCTATAAATAGAGAGCTATAATATAAAAGTTGATAATTTTATATATTGATTTGCATAGACTCTGAATAATGTATTCAAAATTAAAGACAGATAATAACATCGAACCTTACAAGTATCCAAACTATATAAAATATTAAATCACTGTTCTCGAATAATTTATAATTTGAGCACTTCTCAACTAAGTAACTCCCTTAAAGTTTGCCAATATTGTACTACTCTATATTCTCCACAACTACAATCCATCATTCGACATAGAAATGATATAACAAAAGAAACAATAACGCGAAAAGTAAAAGTGAAAATCGAGAACACGAGAAAGCTGAAAAAAAGAAAATTACAAAGACTCAATCTTCGAGTGAAAAAAAAGCGAAGAAAAAGCAAAGCAGGAATGGAACTGAAGGAGGAAAGGGTAGAGGGTAGAGAGTATAAGGGGTTTGCGTAATTACCGAAGGAAACGAGACTACGAATACTCGCTCCACCAATACACGCAGTAAACGACTCCTGGATACGACGGGAATACATCCGGAATGAGATGCACCCGTTAACTCGAAACCCTTCACGAGGACCCTGATGCGAATACGTCTCTTGCTTTTCGACTCTCCTTTTTTTCAACTCGCTTTTTCTCGTGTCCTTACATTTTTTTCCTGCCACTCGATTTTCCCTTTGCCGCACGAGGGGGTGAAATGTCAACGGGGTTGGATGTTGTTAAATTAATTTCTCTGTGTCTCACAGTTTTTTTTCCCTTCCATACACTCAATCGAGTGCCGGAGCTGGTCATTAAATGTTTTGATGAATTCGCGTAATACACGTGTACTTCATAATATTTCTGTCTCTTAATTATTTTTAATTTGATATTAATTAATTGTATTGTTTTGATTGACTACTAGCTATTACGTATTATAATCGCGCAGCTTTATCACTTCGGTTCACAATTTATGAATAATGCATAATTAATTCTAATTTTAAAATACATTTATGTATGCAAAGCTTATACTCCCTTCTCTTTGATACACTTTATAATTTGCATACCCATGAAAATAGAAGTGTAGTTGAACAACAATAATTTATCTGTAGAATACAGATTGCGATCGATTATTATATATTTTTATGTGTTAGCAGGATAATATTATCAAAAAAAAATACTCGATAAATAAATATTGCCTCCCAGATATATATGATGACGTACATAATTTAAAGGAAACGTTTAATTATCATTACACGCGTTAATCAAAAGTAAATTTATCAAATCTGAGTTGGTAGACGCGGAAATGTTTACCACCTCGGGATATGCAGAAACTTTCGAGAAATAGAATAAACGAAAGTATTGTAAAAAATAATAATTCTCGAGTCTTGGTTGTTATTTTAAGATTTCGGTTGCCCGTAATAAATAACGGCGCGTTAATGCAAATTAAGGAACTTTGGTAAAACAACTGCACACCCGAGAATTTTCGCTTTCACGCCCGTTACCCATAGACTCGCAATTTTTGCTTATTATTATGATTTAGAGGTGTGGAAGAATGTTACTTTCGCCACGTATAATTCACAGCAAGAAGATTACTTACATAATTTCACGATTCGTAAATTATGGCTCTTAATGTTTGAGATTGGGCAACGGAGACAGAGAGAAAGAGAGAGAGAGAGAGAGAGACAGACAGACTCGTGCGCTTAATATTTTTTCTCCTACTTTGTCATTTATTAAAACGTTACATATATATGTACCTAGATGTAGGTGGAACATCAACCAACTACAACATTAGTAAACTATAACTTGGTTGATCCTGTGAATTAAGTAACTCTAATTTTCTTATATTTTCCAGGTACTTTTACATTACTAACGGTAACAAAGAAATTATAAAATGATTTGATGGCACGTTACAATAATGCAGAGGTGGGCAAGTATTCGACCGCAACTTTTGGTTGAATACTTTTTTTAAATTTTATGATAACAAAAAGCGTAGAAATTCGATATTTAGGTTAATGGCGATCTATAAGTAAATTTAAAACAATTTCGAAAAGTATTCGACAAAAAATATTTGTCTAATACTTTTTTTGAATAATTTTTGAAATATTTTTAAACTCACCTATAGATCGCTAATACTTTTTTCGAATACTTTTCGCCAATCACCTATAGATATCACATTTCTATGCTTTTATTATCATTGATATAAAATTTTAAAAAAGCATTCGACGACAAGTGGTGGTCGAATACTTACCCACCTCTGCAATAATGTAATCTTGATTCATTATATATGTCTTTGACTTTGCATCTAAAACTATATGTAAACAATATTTCTCAAGCGAATAAGGATCCTTAATGCAAACTCATTCCAAAACGTAAAATATTTATCCTAACAACGTTATAATTTATTCGCACGAGATCAGATTTGCATATTCTCATTGTAGTTAATTGAAACAGCTTTTATGACGCAATTCACAAATTCATTCAACTCTAACCTTCTAGTTCACGGTATATCGAAAACGGCTCGAAAATTCTCATGTCGATGGGTCCATAAAAATCGGCGTAACATCCTACAATTGTAACGCGCGGCGATTTCACCCATTATCTCATATCCTATGGAACGAGACCTCTCGAAAGAACCAATCATAAAATATTCGCGATTATAATTGCCCGAATGTTCGAAGACGAATAACAGTCGGGTTTTCCATCCGAAGACATCAAAGGGTCGTTTCGTTCGCACGCTTGCCGGTTATGCAACATCGTGCACCTGACTGGAAGCTGCGCTAGTGTACACGTGAACATAAGTGAAAGAGAGAAAGAGCGCGCGAGAGACCGAGAAGTCGGGTTTTATGCCAATCGAGCGGGCGAGAAAACCTTTCTTCTCAGTGGGGAGAACCGTTATATTTTTTAATCGATAAGGAAAGAAAGGAACTTGTGCCCGTTCAGACTTTTCGCAGATGAAATTTCGCTTCTAGACTTTCACTCGATGCACGGCTTATTGTCTATAAACATGGCTTTGCGACTTTTTTTTATCGGGTGGTAAATATGAGTAATGGGTGAAACTCTTGTTCAACGGGAGCTCGATTTTAGTTTTTCACTTATTTTTTTTTTGTTATCCTGAACGATGATGCATATAAGTACGTATGGTAACAGAGGTTTTTAGTTTATTTTACCTGCTTGAAAATATCTTTCTTTAAGACGTTCGATGTTTCTCTAACAAATTGGTAGTGCGCTCGTTACGTTGGATGATTAACTCCTATTTTTTTCTTTGGAAAAAATTTACGAAATTACTGTGCCGGAATGTAGTTGACAATTTATTAATTATCTTAAAGGGTATTATTTGCATTAAATAAACTACTGATATTTTTATTGATCGATTTAATAAGTAATGGACGTTAATGTTAAATTTACATTAATAATTTCGAAATTTTGTCTTGGATTGCAAGAGTAATAAATATTAAAACGATCAAGTTTAAAGTCAACCTACATATTAGTAACTACAATTAACGTTTACAACATCAAAAATTAAGTTAAACGATCTTAAACGTTTTACAACGATATATAGAAGTGCCTCGTTGACCGAAAAAAATCATAATAAAAACAAAAAGTAAATTACTACGCTCCAAATAACAATGTGTACAAAAAATGGCAATCGCAGCAACAGAAACTATGCAGATCTAGTCTATATTTTCATGTTAAGCAAAACCATTTAATAATTGAAAAGTCGGACGCGAAAGAAAAACCGATGTCGAGTGTCGGTCAATAACTCATTGGTATAAATTGACCAACGGCTATTTTTCGACTACGCGCATTATGGTCAAAAGTTCTGAGAAAAAACGCAGTGATTACGGACATACGTTCTACGAACGTCTAAACCGATGATTGCGCAGGGAGTCTTGGGATGCACTTTTTGGAATTTCCCAAGGGAGAATGTCTAGTTGCCCCAATTTCAATATCTTTTCTGCATAGTATATTTATATTTTCTCGATGCTGAATAAAGACCAGCAGACAAAACATTGCGAGGCTTCGAGCAATTTTTCAATTTCCTGGCTATGACGGTAACTTTTTTGCATATTGGAATATCACATATTTACAATATTTAAGTGGTCGAGGTATATATAAGAAGCTTATTATATTCACGGTCTAGAAAATATTTTGTATACTTACCGCCGATCTATTCTATACGAAGACAAAATTCTGGATTGCAAAATTTTAAGAATTTTTACATTTTTTTCTTATTCTACGGGTATACATTTATGTACAAAAGTAGCCTATAACACGTATAATTTACTTTAATTTTAAGTGGAATATGACTATAAAAGTATTTATTGTGCACGTATACATATATTTGAACACATTTAATTATTTATTTATGTTTTTTGCTTTATAGTATATAATTTATTTAAAATTAATCTTGTTTCTTTAATACGTAAAATAATTTAAATATCAATCTAAATTTATTTTTATTATATTAAATTAAATAATCACACACACACACATACAGACAGACACACGGATATATGTATATATCAACATGTAAATATACATATAGTATTAACGAGATTAATATCTAATTAATATTGCAATATTTAATTAATTACTATCGACCAAGGTATTTATTAGTAATGGCTTCTAATAAGTTAAAATTAGTGAGAATTTAATTTTTGTTTATTGTATTACATTTATTATAAATAATGTTAAACGAAAATTTAGAGATGCAAACGAGGCGATCGATAGTTGTTAATCACATGTTTACTATAGACAAATATTGCATTAGGTAACATTTAATCACATCTCGTTATTAATTCCTAAAAGTAGTTTAAAGTTGGTTTCACATAGGAAAATTGTGAGAACGCATCGAATAAGATTATAGAGATTTCTGACTCATCAGCCATCACACGAGCTCGAGTAATATGCATAAATTGATTTTAGGTTGAGAGATAGTGATTATACTTTTCGAAAACTGATATTTTAACTTTGGAATGCGGTCATGTTTCAACGCCAGCAAGAGAAAAATGTTATTTGCGCATGTATATATTCGTATATATACTTACTTTCATAATGAAAGTCGAGCGAAGTGAATATAATGGGTCTAAACAAATTACACAGTGTATACAACATTTATCGATAGCCTACTCGCATGGTTAAGTTATCGTGCATCATCATCAGCCGCTTTAAGAAGAATCCAACTAATTCATCTTTAATCTTTCCCATAAATCGTAACTCTGATTTCGTTTTGAATAATCGTGTGAATATGGCAATAGGCAATGTGTCTCTATTACCGTCTATTGACAATCGTGCGAATTTGCATTGTTTTTGACTATTCCTCGGCTTACCTTTGACGCAACAATTTATGGAACTTATTCATGCGCAATGTTATAAGTAATATCCAGTGACATAACATGAGAAAATTCAGAGAGAAAGAGAGAGAGAGAGAGAGAGAGAGGGAAGGGGGGAGTTGGTTATAGTCGACCTTGGCGTCCGCGAGGTCGCCGAACAAGATTACGCGAGGCCAGGGGCACGCAGTCTCTTCGTTTATACCCGAGGCCGTTGACCCACACGGGGGCGGTCGACTACTCTTCGATCGACTGGCAGTGCTGGCACTGACGCGGCGTATTATACATACTACAGTGCAGTGTCCACCGGCCGATCGAGGGGCGTCTCGCGTTATCTCTTCTAACGCAGTGGGGTTACCTGCGAAACGTTTGTTACGATTGATGGGTTCTATGCGTTTTCCTATTATTGCCTGGATACCCATCGACCAATAGTACTTTGCTGCTCCAAGATAACGCTACATTTTTTTAATTACACTCGTTTAAACGAGTCAGCATTTTGTTAAACTTTATTTTACCTTACAAAATCGATCGATTTATTTAAAGTATTAATAAACTCGGTTGCAGCCTGAGAATTCAACTTTTCAGAGAGCAAATTTTCTCGTACTTAAAAAATTATTCAAAATCTTGTTTTACCTTGTATTTGCGCGAAACTTGTTCTTAATCTTTACGATTCAAGATTCTTTATTGAAAATGTAGTTATTACCAGCATTGAAAAATAAAAATGATGAATAATTACGCAAGCGTTTAAGCAATGCGTATACGCAAGTTCTGTAATACAGAGTTTACGCACTGCAAATGATTTAAATACGTTTCAGTTACCTTTCAAGTTATTTTTAGATGTAAAGTAATAACTTGCAAACAACTAATACTTTACACTTCTATATATATCTAGGTGTACAATATGTATAGCGTATCGACTGGCATGCACTATCGAAATTCAGTGCAATGCTTCAACAAGAAGCGCTTTCGAAAGTTTGTTAACTGGAAACTCGATAACTTTTGTATGAGGGTATAAAGGCGAAAAGATAATTTAGAAAAGCATTTCCTGAAAAACAATAATTTCATTACTATTTTCAATGTATCTTTATAAATGTATCGATTTATAAATATTTGCTTTTATTGATATTTTTGATTATTCAATTTTATTACTTTAGACTGATGAAATCTATATAGGTATAAAACTTTTTGTATAACAATTATGAAATACTTACTTAAAATAATTTAATTGTAATATTTCAAAATAATAATTACCTAAACTTAATAAACATATTGAAATTGCAAAAATTAAAAAATTTGTTTAAATCGTATTAAAATTATTATAAAAAGTACTTAACTATGCTGAATTTGATTGTAATAATTATATTAAAATTTAAATTGACAAATTCAGAATTATTCAAACTGATTATTTAGTACTATTTAGGAAACCATTAATGATAATGCTTTTATGTAAAATTAATCCATCGTATAATAAATGAAATGTACTTAAACTGGTTTTTGTTTGCAAATAATAAATATATTATAATAGTAATGCATAAATGTATACTTAACACAATATTTTATGATTTCACCATAAATATTTGGAAGGGAAAAAGAAATATTAAAAATTAGACTAGACTATTTGTTTACTTTTTATATCGTTTTTACTCTTATTTCGTGTTTTTCTTTTTTAACTCGACGATTATTCCGGACGACTGTGTATTGCGATTCGTAAGGTACAAATAGTATAAAGGGTACAAGAGTACAAACATTGCGTAGGAACTAGAGTATGCGGACATAGAAAAATGCGACCTTATATTGTACGTTTGTGCTGCGATAACTTCTTTTCAATAAGTATTCGCTTATTTGATTTTTTAAGATGCATTAGTGAGAGGAACTTACAAAAATCCACATAAACTGTGTTGATTAATAGTATAATATAAAAAATGGAAATACTTTAGCTTATTTTTATATTTTATATTTAAACAAAAATAAATTTATAAAAGAAAATGTTCTATTAAATTTGTCGATGTAACTATAAATGTCTAGAATGTGACACTACATCCTACGTTAGCTGTACGGTCACGGTCTCTTTTATTGATAATTTTTCCCCTAGTTTATTTAAAAATTACTATTTATAAACTTAATTAAAAATATCATTCATTATGTTATTTCAACATCCACGATAGTTTTACTATGTTGTGTAATATAATACAAACGAAAATTTTCAAATTGATCGTAATGTCTTTTTAATATACCGTTGAAATTTTGTAAACTTTCTCAATACGTGCACCAACAAATTTCAATTTATATTTTTCCAATCGGAATGAATTCACAACCTTTACGTGTCTACGTATAACGAATATTGATCTCAGCACAAACGCAATGGATTTAAATATGTCTATGTTGTTCCTTTTTTTTGGAGATTAGCATCTATAAAACGTGTCGGCAGATGCGACGTTGACAATAAATATTATAATAGAACAACGCAATAATAAATATATATATAGCTTTATATGTATGTATATACGTATATGTATATATATATGTATATATACATGTATATATATATGTATACATATATAATACAATTCAATATAATTGGAAGAAACATGTCGACACGACTAGTCTAAAAACACTCAAGAATATTTTTCCTTCGTATTTACAGAATGATCGTCCTTATACTAGTCAACTATTATCTTACAGCTAGAATTGCTCAATCATCGAAATATTTAACGACCGATCGGCAAGATTAATCGGTTCGAACGATTGTTTTACATTTTATTCTTATCTTTTCGTCCATACATGTTTGTCCCTTTTTCATCGAGGGCTCGACTGTATATAGTCATCGGTGTCAGAATACTTTTTTTCACATTTCTTACGTACGCTCACTCGTAATGTCAACTTATTTGGCTCGTGTATTACGCGCGCTAAACGTAGTAAACAACTTAAACAATTAAAAAGTATCACATTTTTATTGCTGTACATCTAAAAGAAACCTTACCATTGCTTTCGAGCAACATTATTAAATACTTTTGAACAGTCGTCAAATTTTCATGATATCCTCACTATAATAAAAAGTTAACAGTTTAACTCTAATAGTACGTAGGACTAAATTATCGATACACAATTACTAATCGAGTTATAATAATTATAATAGTAATAATAATGGTAATAATAATGATAATAATAATAATAATAATAATATAATCGCATCTCTTTCTTCGAGAAATGAGAAAAATTTATTCTGTTTTCTTCTTTAAGAATTTTACTTATACATACATATATATACTACTCATTTTCTTACATACTGTACTCACGGAAAATCGCGTTCACGGAAATGAAAATGTTATCACATACTCACTGGCATTCATTCGATATTTCATTGGATATATATTAAACAAAATTTGAGTATACTTTACGATGTATATACTCGAGTAAATATTCGTATGCTCAGCTTTGCCAAGCGCATTATATTTACCTATCGCCAGCGATTTACGATTCTCACTGATATGACTGGCCATTGTTGTTCTCAACTTCTTTTCTCTTTCTTTTACTTTTTTCTATCTTGAGCATTTATTTGTCTGTATTACGTCACGTGTTGGTTTTGAAATTTTCAAAATGTTAGTCTTATAGAACCCTGGCGAGTTAAATCTAACGTTATAGTCCCATATTTCCTTAAACGTTAATTTGATCGTATAATTTTGAATGTGTGCGGGCTAAAAAGTTCTTATCTAATTCTATATGTATATAAAACCGTTTAATAGTTTTATAAAAATGTTATATTATTCAGTCTCGAATTTTTTTTTCTTATAAACAAAATTCGTTTTGTTATAGACTTTATTTTCAACTTTGATCGATTGTGTTTGGATCGTACAAGTGTTTTTTTTTTCAATTCAACAGGTACCTTTCGATTGTGAAGAATTGTCCGTTAATTACGTGGAATGACCGAAGGAAATAATTATTTTTCGTATTATGTGTTAAAATTGGATCCCGATACTTTGTACTCTATGGAAGACGAGTGGTCGGTCAGATTAAAAAATTATTATCAGATTGTACTGTACGATTAACGACGAAAAACTACCTAGATCGTCTTTAAATTTTTTAGTCATGGTCCTTGAAAAATTCTAGGCTTAACTACGTTTCATTAAAAAAGTTATAACCGATCGTCAGTTATTGGAAAAATACTCGTTAGGAAAAATTTTCCATATAAAAAGGTATAAAATATTACGTTAGATCGAATAATTCTACAGTATCGAAGTGGTCCGTTTTTCATTTATCTAATTCACTCTAAAGCTTGAATTAGATCGACTACGTGCGTTAGAAGCCTTGAAAAATCCAAAAATTTGATTATGGCCGTGTTTATCATCGACGAGAAAAGAACGATATACATTAACGTTATACGCTATCGTCTTTCATTTAAGACTAATGGACAAAAGCTTAAAAAGCAATACTTATATGAGGCGTTTACGCGTTTTCAACTTTTTTTATTCTCATATATCTTTCTTAATTACTACAATGTCGCACTACTTTCGAAGTCGAAACATAGTTTTTTTTTTCTTGGAATATCCATAAGCATACGATTTCAGGGTCGGTTACAGGAAAACGATTTTCGTGTGCAGGTTTGGTAACGAAACCGACGCGGGCTTTGGATTTGTGTAATATGGGTAAAAACTAACCTACACAAGTTTCAAGATAATCGCCTCGAAGATTTTGATTTTATCTACTATTCTTGAGTCGATCATTTTGAATTTCGACGATCACAGCTGGGATTTTTTCGCGTCGATCCTCGAATTATGTGGGACTCGTTGACATTGATTGTGGAATGCATTGTCGAGCAAATTGCTTTCGGGTACATATTGCGACCAATATCTTCACTGTTTTACAAAAAGTTATCATCTAAAGTCAGTTTTTATGATTTTGTATAGTTATTCATTTGAAGTGATTAGGTTCATTTAATAGTTGTTATTTTATTGTTCTATATTGTTAGAAGCAGAGTATCCGTCGGATACTTTTTCCGAATACTTTTTGCTAACTGTATTATTATTATTAACTTACTGAACAGTGTTAATCTTATATGTGCGTGAAAAAAATTGTATTCTGCAGTAACTATAATTTTCGAAAAAAATATCCGATCGTCTCATGCGTCCGGATACTTTCCAGGCTCTGGTTGGAAGCATACATTACTTATGAAAAATAAGCTAAATATTACGCTTTCATATCCTTTCTAGGATATTCAAATGCAGTTAAAATGAATAGCGAGTTATCGGTCAATTTGAACTTGTACCCGAGCAGCATTCGTCAGTTCGGGAGAGGTCACGCGGACTATCGCAATCACAGCATACGGTCACATCGATTCTCGCAAAGTTCCAGTTGATCGCTCTTTGGGTTTTCCATTGAATCCTTTCGTGCTTTTGAATCCTGACAAAACGCATTTACTAACAACTTAATTCAAATCGTACATATGCAATTTAGTCTGTTCAATTGATTTGAAATACTGTTATAAACGTATATTTGAGAAATATTAAACAATATTGTAACGAAATAATTTGGTTGATTCGTTTAAAGTTCATCTCTTAGGAATCAAAATAGATCTACGTGAAGGTACCCGTTGAGCAGCGATCTGCTGGAATTTTGCGAGGGTAAGCGATCAGATGAAGTACGTGGGATCGTTTTCGGCGATGCGGTCGAGTCGAGCTGGAAGGTTGCTGGGACGCTGTACCGTACAGGACTTCGCCACTAGCGAACGCTTCAGTTTCCTCGACGCCTCGGATGACCCCTTGCGTCACATGTAAGTTGGTTTCACTTTATAAGCCTTTTTCCACACTTCGCACAAACAGACTGTGCTGTGAAACCTGGAAATTATTCAATAAAATAAGTGCAATTATTTTTAAAAGTAATCGTTTAAAAGGTGATGTAATTGTTTATCTATATATGCAAAGTGTCCGTTTACAAAAATAAAGTAAAATTATAGTACGTGTGTTTGAACTACCAGAAGGAATAAAAATATATAGTGGACATATTTGGAAATATAACGATTATTTATGTAATTTTCATAAAAAATAATTTTGTGTATCTATTAATAATATACGGTTTAGTTAGTCTCTAAAACTGTGAGTAAATTTTCCTCGAGTTTTAAGATAAAAGGAATATTTAGAAAAAGTAAAAATGTATTATTATAGTGGGGCGAGGTACCTGTAGAAAATAGCAAGAGGCATCGAGACGTGTGTGATGATGGTCCACGCCCAGAGTCCATAAAAGTGAAGCTGCACCGGATGGGATTCAGCTCTCGACTTTTCCAAGGTATTGATCGCCCACATCGCCAGATTCGTAACTAAGAGGAAAGTGACAATCTCGCGTCCTGGCTTATGTCTTATCTGCTCAGCGGTAGCGACCGATCGTCTCGAAGCGTCCAAAATGAAGATGGTTTGAAAGGTTGTTTGTATAACACTCGCTAGAGCTGTTATCAACACTAGAATCGTATGTTTCTCTAAGGTGAAGTGGCTCCCGATTATAGTGAACGTCGAGTAAATGAACATGCCAGTCTGTGCGGCAACTAGAAGGATGTTGTCGAGCTTCGAGATTCCGATTTCCGTCGTACCGGAGCTTTCGCATCTGACACATTCCTATGAGAGTGGCCAGAGTTGACATACCGTAGAGAGTCAATTCACAAATGTTGACCTCGGTTACGGCAAGATGTACAAGTTCGGGCCGCGAGGTCAACACGAAGAATAGAATGAGCGAAATGATGGTCAGTACGAGGATTAGAATACCCAGGAAGAGGCCTTTGTGTGCTCGCGCACAGTCGACGCTGTAATGGTGCGGTGATCTTCTGAAATACATAATTTTCATCGTAAGATTCATAAATAAGAAAGACATATCTTACAAATAAAAGAATCACTAATTATTAACTGCAAGACGGTATTACGTTTTTGAAATAAAACATTTTATTTACTATACTTGTGGTAATATCCGGAGAATTTGATATTGTGCGAAACAGGAAACTCTTTGTGGAATAGTTTGAAATTTTGACAATAACTTCAGTCATTGCCGTTGTAAGTTTAGTTTCACTGTTTCAAATAGTTGAATAAAACTTTTGGAATAAACCGATTTGTAACTATGTTGCAGTTTAAACTCGGTATATCAATCTCATGGTCTATTATTTCAAAGGTTTGTAAATTAAAATTTCTTACAGTCAAATATTGAATTGTAGAGATTTTCCAACTCGCAATAGTATTACTGTTTGAGTAATAATGATATATTTCATAACATGTAAATGCTACGCTTTTTATATTCATAGATTCTTTTCAGTAATACAGGGTTCATTTACATCGAATGGAAATCGTTTAATAAATTTTTTAATACTTTCCGATGCAAGTGTATAAGCTTAATTTTTAAAACAATTTTCAACAAGTTAAACAATATCATCAAGATAACGATTGAAGTACACACAACTTCATTTACGTCGCAATATTTTATTTTCCTATACGAATATATAATATACCTGTAAGCATGAGTGTGATGTCGCGCAGGTGGCAATGCTGGCTTTTTGGGCGATGCCTTGGAAATATTCTTCCACATGACGTAAAGTATGGCCGCGCATATGAGACTGTACTCGATGGTGCAGGGGAAGAGGAAAGGGCTAGCGTCTTGAACCAACGAACCCATAATGTTGGTACGTCGACACTCGAATATGTGATGGGGACCTTTCAAGCCTCGCGGTATTCTCGTGTGCTGCTGAGCTTGGTGGTCACTGTGGTGAATATGCCCATGACCACCTAGGTGTAGGTGTCCACCTTTCGTGCCTGGATGAATTACACGAGTTATGTTTTAGTGTAAGCAGATTAACACGCACCAATGTTTTCCGGATATAATTGGATTTTCTATGTAACCTTTAGATTGACGCGTTTAAGCTTATCCTATTAATTTTACTTTACTTCTTCGTTGTTTTGATACAATTAGACGTGTACGATACTATTTGTTTACATTTCGTATTATGTTATTGCATTTTCTACACACTGGCGAAAAAATTTTTTGTAATCAGAGAAAATTGTTATACATAGAAATATAAGTAGCCATTTTTTTTAACATGATAATTAGTATAAGTAATTTCATAATCATATTTTTAAGAATATCAACTACATATGAGATTTTATTAGCTATTGTAATTAGAAGAACATGTTGAGAGGTTTAATAATAAAATAATGTAAAACATATGTATATGATACTTTACCTAATCTGTGCGAAATCCTTAGCGAGTTATTTTCCGGATTATAAAACGTAAGGATTTCGTGTTTGGTCTCCTGCACCAGAACATTCAGCCAAACGGAAAGATTTGTGCCAATCATGTGCATTAGTCCGAATCGCGCGATGACCCTGTGACTGTACACTTTCATTTGCTGAAAATAACAAAGAAACGAAAATTGTGACGTTATTAGCATTCAAAATAAAAATTACGTTCATCACCGACTTTCTACCTCATTTTACGGTTGAATAAACATCTCTTATGGACTACGACACCTTATAAACTGCACCTGCCGTCATTATCGAGAGAACAGTATGAATAATTTATGTCGGCATAAAATAAAGGAAAAATGTCTTATATCAAACGTAAGCGTATATTTTCTTGGGTGTATCGCGGTAGAAATTCACTCTCCCACTCTCACATAATTTTCAGATGGAGGATATACTGGAACTCGTCCAAACGTGGATGAAATAAAAAGAACCGTTCGAGCCCCCTCATCGCTTCTAATTAAAGTAAAGGAGCCCGTCATTAAATCAGTTCCTTCTATCTTTCTCTCGCCTGGCTATTCATCCGAATCACTTGGCTTGAACTCGCATTTGTGAAATCATGGTTTTTCGGTGCGGAAGGAGCCAGCAATTCACCCTACGAACATTCGGGGAATTCATGTAAGTTCTCATTCCCCTTTGTCTCACTTATGTGCTTCCTCTTCGTTCCAATGCTTTTGTACCTCTGTGCGTCACGTTTTTCACTTATCTTTTAGTAACACCCGGTTTCTTTCATCTTTTATTAAGTACTTTTTTCCGTATTTATTGAACAATATTTCCTTCTCTCCTATTCCTCTATAATATCACTACGCTTTTGTGCTATTTTATTTTATTTTTCTCTATCGCCATTCCATTTATGCACCCAATCAACGATGGAAGTATGTGATTCGCGTTGTAACTAAAGTTCAAGATTCGAATCGAACCCGGAATTATTGCCTTACGACCTCTAATAATTTATTATTTGATAAATTTGTATTTGTTGTGCACTGTAAAATATCATATTTCATTTGTAGTGTAAGGTAAGGAATGTTGAAAAATATAAATTTCATAAAGTCACGATCACTTCATTCTCTATAATATATGATACAAATATTGCACGTGTGAGATAATTTTTAATAACAGTAAATAAATAACTACAAGAACGGTTATTTAGCAATAAATATAAGCGCGCACATGTACGAGGTAATACCCGATAAATCGATATTATTACCAGACATCATTTATAAATTCGCGTCACAGAACGTTATTCATAGGCTTTCCATGAAAATTCGAAAGGAAATTAACGTAAATAAATTAGTATCGACGCAATTGTCAATTTTCGTGGGCATTATACGGGTGTACCTAATTTTCTCTCTACCGCGCGTCAATTAATAGTTAATTTTTTCATTTTTCTGCGTATTTTTTTTCTCCTCCCCTCGATACCCGACGCAAAAGAGCTCCAACGCGGGGGTGCGTTAACGAGAATAACGGACGGGGAAAGAAAGAGAGAGCACTGAAGCGATCAGGACGAGGCTCTTGCCCGTAAACTTCCCCGGGTTCTCTCTATACGTTTCTCCCTTCTGTTTCATTAAACCGTAGCGACACTGCGCCGTTGCAACGACGCGTGACGTCGTCCTCGAGATGGCTACGTGGCTTTTTTTCTCTACTCGAACACATCACCCGGGATGTACTTCTCGACGTATTTTTGGAGGCCGGTTTTCACGCTCCCCTGACTTTTGTTAATCAGATTCGAGAAGATTGTCCTAGATCAGTGAGTTTTGTTCAAACTTAAGGTGTCATTCCCCTTCTTCCGAAGATTTGAAGAAGGTTGTAATTACTCATTGTAGCTAGAGAGTAATTAAACTATTTTTAATAAACAAAAATGAGGAAGAATATTAACTTTACGACGTTTCACAATTATCAAACTTCCACAACAACTGTTCGAATATTAAAGCCTGTCTTGCGAAATAAACGCGACTCTGCCGTACGAATAAATTTTGACTGGTTATTAAGAATAAATCACGGAATATTTATATTAATCTGTTCTATATACGTACGAAAACAAATACATTATTTCTATTAATAAAACTAATAAATGTGACTGTTATAATACTGTCTCTTCGCACGCCTACGTGGAGTCGCAAGAAATTTATGAGAGACATAAATAAAATCCTATAATCTCACTACAAATCACCTCACCTTATCGTTGAGAAAGATGAAATACATCTGGATGAAGATGAAGGCCATGCGAGTAGCAGGCGTAAGGGCCAGCATGATATTGTGACACTTTGTATTCCTTTCGAGCTCGAAATACTGGCCAAATTCAAGCCCGGAATAAATCATCGAACCAATGCCAAAGGCGACCGCTCCCATTCTAAGGTAAAAACTTCCGTAATGCTGGGCTGGTCGGGAAGGCGTGAGATGAGTGCATCCGGTATCAGCAGCATCGCTATCAGCACCTACGCCGCTTGACGATTGTGACGAGTCCAAGTCGCTCACGTCTTTCTGCTTTTCTGTGGGTTGCAGCAAACGTACCGAAAGTTAATGACGGTTATTAATGCTCGGCGCGACTGCCTTATTGCAGGAAGGGATTTTCAGGACTTTACTACTAGATTTCAAGTTATATATCGCAAGCTGCTTGAATATTCATCTTTTAAGACTAAAGCGACGTGGCTTTTGTACACCACAAGTTACTTGTTTTTTTAATTAGTTTGTTTTAATACATTAAGATTATACTTTATAATTTCTTTTAAAGGTTATTAAGATTCAGTATTATTTTGGGCTTAAACATTTTTCCACGTAACTATCTAAATAACTATAAATAGTAGACATGCACAGAAAAAAGTTAAGTATAATTTTCATGAACCCCTTCAATAAATTTTTTTATTGCTAATTAAAGTTTAATTAATTTGAATTTTCTATACGTAAATTGCGAATTGTAAATATAGTATGTTTGACGTAGTGTGCAAACACTTTTTAACCTATAATATTTCTATATAGACAATAACAACGTTACAAGAAACAAAGAGTACCTTACAAATAGAAATATTTTTTTAATTATGTAATTTAAATAGAATATTACAATATACAAATTATTAATATTTTATTTGTTCTCAACTTCTTAAAATAATAATTCTTTCGCATATAATTAATTAATCCATTTTAAAAATAATTTATAATAAAATATAAATTTTTAAGATTTAGTAAACTGAACAATAATAATTGCTGAAGAGTTTTAGTAAAATGTACCTTACTTAATAAATGAAGTAAAATTTCTTAAAATCTCTACCGAAGTGAATAGTAATATTTACTTAACGGTTTTTAGATATTGCATTTTGGTATATTTTATTTAAGTGTTTTTTTTCGTTAATATTGTAAAGTTTATACATAATTAAACGTTCACTAAATATTGTAAGAAAAAATTATGAAAGCGATAAAATGCATCGTTAACGGTTTAGCCAACCAAGAGTCTTAAATTTCATAGTCAAGTCGTTTATGAAAAAGGAAACTTAAAAGAAGATAATAAAAAATTTAATAATTAGAGTTAATCCAGTAGCGAAACAGATAAACTATAGTGGCTTGTTTATTACAAGACTAAAATGAATAATAAACTCGGTATAGTGTTTTAAATATTCATAAAATGATATATACAGAAGGGTAAGTATAACATCATGCTAAGGAGCATCTTTACAATGTTTGGTAAGTTGGAGGATAAAAAAGTAAACCAAGTCGTTAGAAAGAATTGATATAACTTACTTTGCTTAGGTTTACTATCTCCGCACATGGTGGCGTACATGACGAGAAGGAAGACCATGCTGCCAATGTAGAGGTAGAGGTAGAAGGCTTCGTAGAACGAGGGTGGGATGTACGTGGAAATGACTTCCGCCATGGGGAAGGCGATGCCCATGACGACCAGCAGCTTTCCGTAAAGGGCGCTGAGCGTCGTGGCGAACGCATCGCTGCGGCAGATTTTACGGAAATTAACCTTTAATGAAGGCTCAACTTTCTCACTCTCCAACGTCTCTATACACTTTTTTTTCGCACGATGTAAGCGTTACTTCGAGAGAACCAGAGATACTTGCTCGATTTTCTCTTGGTAACTTACCCGACGCGCGTCTTTTCATTTTATCGGGTTTTAAAACTCTTTTTTCAAGGATTTTATCATCACCGAGAGACTATTTTTTCTATATAGTTTCGATTCAACTGACTTTATGGTTGCTTATTCTTTGATGTTTTACTATTTGTTTTAAACGATGTAAAAAAGAGCACCGCCGTCACTATACGTTTACAATGTAAATTGAAAATAGTTTTATCAAAGCTACGTTCGACTTACGGTTATTGTGATAAACATGTAATTAATGAAATTAAATAAAGTTTTCCTAGTCGTATTATTAAGGTGCTAAATTAAAATTATTTATAATTATATATCAATGTTACTGTGACTAATAATGTTGTGAAACTAAATAACATATATTTTCTTCGCTATTCACTGTGTAGCAACTACTCGGTTAAGTATATTTAACATTAAACACGTATCAAATAAAGAAACTAAAAATAACGAAATACGAATAACCATTACAGTAACTAATATAGACTGATTAACATTACATGATTACACGCACTATTATTAGCAATACCCCCCTCCCGTCAACCCATAAAGACATGATAACGGAATAAACACACAATCAAACATAATATAATATAAATTTATTATATATAAAATCAATATACATGTATACGATAAAAATAGGTGTATACGTATCTATCGCTATTATTCAATTGGCATTAATATATTGCAATTTAGTAATAATTCTTGTTTTACGCATATTTACCGGTTTGTTTCAACCATTCCCCCTTTGTATCTGATTACTATATTACGCTTGTAACACACAGCGGTATAATTTTCTAACAATACTCTACACAATTTATGGAGATAATGATTTATTTATATATTTGCATTCAATTGTTAAGAAAGAACTAGACATAAAGAAAGCGTGTATACTTTTGTCGATTTAAATAAACTAATAATTCTAAGATCTATAAATAGAAGATAAATTTTCGATAAATAAAATAATAGTATAGTTCTATCGTGAAAATAGATATAAACATTTTTTACAGTAGAAATTCGTTTGCGATTTGTTTGTACACTTAACAAATATTGTTACTGCAATAAATTATACCATATTACAGTATTATTTTGGTTGAATAGATCAAACGGAGAAATTATAACAATTGCGATTCCCGTTACGTAAATTAAAAATTTTGGCTATAACCTCGGAGCAGCTTTTCAAATCTAAATTTAAATTATCGGACAATAGACTCTAAGAAAGTAGCAATAAAAATGTTCGCGACTCCGATTATCCCATTAGTAACCGAGGTAACAACTGTACCTAAAAATAGTGAATGTATATGTGCGGTGTATGGGTGTTGATAAAGATGTAATTGGCACGATGCTGGCGAATACATTCGCGGATATCTACCCCATACGTTTAGTTCACCTATACGGGTATGGGTACTCGCGCACTCGAGCAGTCAATGTATATACCTATAAGAATTGGCTCGATTAAGTGTAATCGACTCTTTCTATCTGTCCTCTTCTATTGCGGTAAAGTGCCAGTGATTGTGATGAACGAGACTGGGTCCAGGATCGACATGTAGGATCACGTGAAAACTTGATGACGCGACCGAGTTGTGAGCAAATAACCACGTGTTTCCGGATCTTCATCCATACCTGAAGGGGAGAATATTGAATTCTCCTCTTTGGTTATCAAATAGTTCTTTCACATCGTGTTTCTTTCGTTAATGACGATGCTCTTTTTTACTTGTTTCAATTATATGAATTTACATTCGCATTCGGTTAAGTAGTATATCTTCGAATACAATTATATATGCGAGAAAAATGTTTATTCACTATCAGTTAAAATATCAAACATTAGAAAATAAATAAAATAAAATTCATATAGAATATCGTTATACCGCAATGCACTGATGGGCGAAAATTATCTTTAAATCGAATTCTGCCGTTTATTTTATACTTTTCATCCGAAAATACCGTCTAAGGGAAAAGAAGAAAAAAAGAGCGACTAAAATGGAAAAGTCGATTTCAATAATGGAACAGCTTGAGGGCACGTATTCTCTTAATCGCGTATACGAGTTATACAATATTTTTAAAAATTCGTAAATATCTGCATTATTAAAATGTCATTCGCAGTTAAATAAAAGTAAAAATTGTATAAAATGGTAAATTATAGACAATTGTTCGACTCACCAGCTGAGATACTTCCAGTTCCTGTCAGTGGTAACCTCGAGGTCGAGGTAGTTGGGTGTCGGGTAGCAAACAGCGGGTATCGGTTGAGTCGGACAAGGCAGCGCCAAGACATACTGTGGATGCCGATTGTTCCTCGAGGGCGAGCTGCTGCTGTGCCGCGACAAAGTTTCCGGTGAGACGATCACGGCCGAGGGCGATGCGGGCGACGGCAGAGCCGCCGGCAGTCCTGGCCAGCTGCAATGGAATCAAACCACCCGTATTACTTCTCTTCTAAACTTTCTTACTTTTATGCATACAATGCACTCGGATGAGTTGCACTGGAAACTAACTCGGAGAACTTTCTACCTTTTTGGAGAATGAGCAAGTTCAGACTGAACCCCGCCTCGATGGGTTTCCGAAGAACGAACTTTATCAAGTTAATAGTCTTAGTAATTGAGCGGATTTTCATGATGATAGGAAATTTTATAGTCGCGGATTCGATTAGAACACTAATGTTTCTTCAACCTTTTTATTACAATTGAAAGAACTTTTTATTGGGTTCCAGTATGCTATATTTGTAATTGATTATAACATCACATTTTCAGATTATATTATACTTATTCTCAAACAACAAATTTTTTTAATGTACAGAACTGTTTAATAGTTATTTACGAAAACGCAGTAACTTTCAGAAAACAGAAAATAAAGACAATTCGTAATTTGAATGAGAGAAAAACAGCCTCGGTCTGGATTTGAATACAATTTTTGTTTTATTAAACTTTTATTTTATGAGACTTTTCAACACGTTATAATTAATACGAGATTTAGAAAAAACAATTAGATACATCTATGTTTAATTTTATACAATGGATACACGATATTAACGTCACCAGAGAATTATAAAGGTTTCTTTAGCGGGATGTCGCATCCAAATTGTAGAAATCTGCACTTTTCAACCCAAAAATTCTATCTAAAATTTTGAATTAGAAATTAGAACAACATTCATACGGAGAGCTTAAAATATAAGGAAGAGCTTGATGTTTAGATTTTTTTAAAAGTAAAATCATTTATAAATAATAATTGAGTAAACAATTTTTGGTCGGTAATTATTGGTCAAAAAACTTATAAACTTTCAACTCAAACATAATCAAATTATGAATTTAAAAATCTCAAAAAATTTGGGTGTATTATTTGAAACATGCCTAAGGACCTGAAATTCACGATATTTTTAAATTTATTTATTCATTTATAAAAAAAGTAATAAATGGCTATTATCCGAGTTCGAGATGCCCTTTCCAATTATTGTTAAAAATAAAAAAATCATTCACAAGAAAACAAGGTTCTGTCACGTGTTTAATATCGGCACGTAGTTGCGGGAATCGTAGAAGAGAAATTACAGCATTCAACCTGATTACCAAGGGAGATAAACAAGCGTCACGCGCATCCGCAGTGTATACGCATAGATTAAAAAAATTACAAGACAAGGGGCTCTCGAGTCCGCAGTGGAAAAAGTAATTGGCTCGCGGAGCGATGACACGCGAATCGTAACGACTTATACCTCGGGTCACTCGATGCTTGGTTAGACCAACGCGGTGATTCTCTAATTTAAGGTCAAACGCGACGGGTGTTTAGTGAGTGCGATGCACGTCGCATAAACACTGCGTAAACCCCGGTGAGAAGAGAAATATCTGTAATTTGTCGCAAATCTCTATAAACTATCATTGATTTTTATTGATGTGCATTTTTATGTAGTATTTAATATATTGTTTAGATTTCTAGAAAATAATGAAAAACAGATAGGCGCATTTTAGTAAATTAGTAAAAAAAGTTCTAATAGTGCAAGGTATATAAACAATGTACATGCATAACCAATGGATGTATCAGCTTATAGTAAACAAATCGCGTACACAGGATTTATTTTTAAAAATCAACCAATTTTTTTTTGGTATTGCAAGCAACGTTTGATTTTCATACCACCGGTCGTGGGGTAACGCAACGTTCGGTTGCCCGTCCACGTGTAATCACGCACTCGTGAGCACGCGACTCGATGTTGTCCTCCCATTATCCTTCCTGTTTCTTTCTCTCTCCTAATTCTTCCTTTCTTTTGTATTATTTTCATTCGCGGGGAGACCCGCGTCGTTTTTCGAATAATCACGTATAACCGAACGCGGGCTGGCGAGAGAGATGTGCAAACGAGAGTTCGCCAAAAGGATTATACATAGGTATACGACTGTGTGTACCGGCGAGTCAGTCGCGTAATAAAAACAAAAACAGAGGAGACGAGTGAAGAACAAAAAATGACACCGACAGAATTGTCCGCGTATACACATCGATGTCTGTATCGCAACGTGTTATAAAATTTCGATGAAATATTATTTTTCGATCGTTGATACTTTCAACTCGATGAATTCGGTTATGAATTCAGTATAGCGGTTTATAAGAAATACTGCAAAGAAATATTGCGTTTTGTTTCTGAATCGTGCGTAAACAATTATACATTTAGATGTTATAACTTCGAGTCGATGATTTATAAATATAAATTTATCAACCCTTGCTTAAATATATCACCAAGTTACTTCAGAAACTACAATGTATAATACATTTGTGTCCATATACACTCGTTTTATTTATCGTGCTGTTTTATCAACTTTTTCTAAATCAAAACTTTCTTCTCCTGGGAAACATGGACACACATAAATACATAGATATATATGAGTGTAAAGATTCCATTGGATAGAGCCAAAGAATTTCCATTGACTGAACTTTAAAACTCCTTAGCAAGCTCGACGAGCAGCTACAATTTCACCAAAAAGCATGAAATCGAATTCGCGGAAAACCAAAGGAATCCAAAGAAAAACAAAAATAATCCCGTTAAAATCCTCTTTTCCTACATTTTTCTTTCTATTCCCGACTTTTACGTGGAACATATAGATGTAAAAAGAAGCGACGAGACAACCGGAGGAGAGAGAGAAAGAAAGAGAGAGAGAGAGGAGAGAAAGGCACAGGACACGATAGGGGGTAAGGAAGGGGGAAGTTGACTCAGCGGTTCAAGTGCCGCCATTGTGCCGTTCGCAGGAGTACAGTTCGCCTCTCTCCTCGAGCGATCTTAAGTCCTGACCCCCTAAAGGTCCATAGCATCCACCCTCGGTTCTCTCTTTATCTACGCGGGCGCGTCTATCGGCCCAAGGTATATACTTACTCGCGTACTTTTCTTTCGTTCGAGGGTGAACTTGGAGCCGTACGTGCGCGCGAACTTCGACAACGAATGGGGTGATGTGAATTTTTTATTTCCGTATACGGAGAGCTGGGCTTCGCTTTCTTTTGTTTCACGATCTTTTAGATTTGTTATGCCAAACTTATATGTGGATGAATTGCATTAAAATTTTGTTTTCCCATATTCTTTCTAAAAAGATGGAAAAGGAGTGAGTGTTTATAATCCATATTTACATTTTACTTGTATATTTTACTTCATTAAAGTTTTATTCAACATCTTTTATATTTTTTTCGTTTTATGGGGAATCTATATCACAGTATAGTGTGCATTTACTATTCGTCATAAATATATTATTATTACTACTATCATTAATACTACACTGAGAGAAAGAAATATTTGTGAGAATCTATAAAGAAATATCGTGTATTTGTCACTATAAATAGAAATAATTTGTAATAAAATTATATCCCTACAATATTAATGCTTAGTGTTTAAACTATTAAGATTTTAGGTTAATAGAAATAATTGAAATTTTAATTGTTAAGAACTGATTCAAATAATACTTATAACTGTAAAGAAATATTAATTTGCCTGTATTTAAGTCATCAGATATTAACAGTTAAGAATCGTCATTTGTCTCGAATATTTCTTTCTCTTACTAGGAGAGTGTCACACCTGCGAGAAATAGATCTTTACCAAACTGTAGGATATGTTAGTTGAGTTAGACGAAGTTTTGGCTTAAAAAAATCATCAAATTGTAAAGATAAATTTTCGTTAAAATTCATCTTATTCTTATTTCTTCCATAACTTTAGACCAAAATTAGATATTTGAGCTTCTTTTTTTAAAATGTATCTACTTGATGTCAGCTTTCTTTTAAACTTAAGTTTGAATGTATATCTTTAGCAGATTCCGAGTTGTAAACAATCTAACTCAGAAGTATTTTTGGCGATATTTTACGTATTTTGTTTGCAACCTATCGAAAAATAGAGCGTTAGAATCTATAGATCCGATTTTCTTCATATGTTTGTAGTAGAAAACATATCCTACAGTTTGGTAAAGATCCGTTTCATAGAGGATGTGACACTCTCCTAGTTACTATATTATTATTATTTTTCAGCCTACTAATTCGTACAACGACTCTTACGTGCAGAGCGCGCTCCGCTTGTAAATACGTTGCGTACATACAAGTGGCTCCTCGCTTGTATGAGAGCCCTCTATACATCCTCCTAGGACGTATAAGGTGTCTATACATCCTAGGAGGCTGTATGCAAAGCGCTCCGTAGGATATATGCGGCGAGCAATATAACCTTTGCCGCGCGAACGGTATAGAGTCAACGTGTTTGAAACGCGTAGTACATGTATCGGAGATATATCTATGGCTTTTCAAACGTAAACACAACTAGTTTAAACGTAACGTTTGCGTTACTTTAATCATAGTTATCTTAATATTGCTCAGATACGAAAGTACTATATATTATACATACATATATATTAGAATATTATATTTTAGAAATAATATAGTGTGTATATATATATACACGGAGAAAAATGTGAAGTAAAAATTACAATGTTGTCTAGTAATGCGGAGACAGACTGACGCAATCCAAAAATGTACTATATAGTGTGTAATAAAATTTACTAGAAAGTTATTAATTTTTACTACAATTCTGGTAATATTTACTACAACTTCAGTTAAATTTATTATACACTATAGTAAATTTTTGGATTGTGTCAGTCTATCTCCGCATATATATATATATATATATATATATATATATATATATATATATATATATAATAACGCAAAATGAGTCCTATATCTTTAATAACTGCAATGTTACGATTAATATAATAAGTAATTACTAAATATTTAATATTCTCTGATACTAAATGCAGAATTTAAAAAGTTAAAATGTTTTATAAGCGTCAGTATACAAATGTTTAAAAATTATTGACATAATATATAATTATTTATATTGTTTAAAAAAGTGTTTATTACATTACTTTTAAATGTATAATAAATTACTTTGTGAGCAACGAAAGAGTCGTATGTACGAATTATAAGGCTGAAAAATTGTTTACGTACCATGGGTAAGCATCGCGTCATTACAGTTCTCGGCTCAAATTTCGTGGATGGTAGTAACATCCTTGGCCGCTCGCTGCGCTCGCGACCGCGGACGTACTAACCATCCACGAAATTTTCCGCCTCGAACAGTAATGACGCGAGGCTCACCCAAGGTACATAAATAACTATTATGTCAGTCTAAGATTAATAAAAGTCTTATATTTATTTACTATAGCATTCATTGCCTACAATACAAACATGATACCTTTACAATCCTTAACATGAACAGGCAGATTCATTTATCAATAAATTTTTTACGTTTAGTTATCACTATTTTAATTGTGAATAAAAATAGTTTAAAAACCAAGCGAATTATAATGTTCAATTATATTACTTCATCGAAATTTTGAATATCATATAATGAATAAAAGTAACGTCGTTTAAAAAAATTTGCCTCTGACAAATAGAATAAAGCCGGGAATTTCAAGTCTGATCAAACTCGACGTGAAATACAACGGATCCCAAGGACCAATTTATACCCGACATATTTTTCTTCCCTTGTCTACGTCCATGATCCTTCGCTCTCAGTTCGAAATGCCTACTAAATGAGAGGTTGCCGAGTCCCCGCGCAACTTGCGTTATTACTCTTAGGTCGAGCTCGCGTAACTCACAGATGCGTATATATATGTGTGCATTCAGAGAAACGCGAAATGCCTCTTGGGGGCTACCAAAGCCTCACGTACACGCCCGATGTCTTTGTGTGCGTATATCCATATATATACATATACACATGGATCGAAATTATCACCGCTTCATCCAACCGTATTCGGAACCCCTGATGTATACAACACCAGAGGGTGGATTTTCCTCTCTACGTGTGTTGGTGAATCGGTGTACACACTGTCCTAAGAATGTGTGTCACAGAAACGCATTTTATGGCAGATATATAATGCATGGAACGTCTGTTATTCTCAGTCATTGTTTCTTTGTGTTTAAAATAAATTGTTTATAACTACGATTCACTGTACACACACGCACACACATACACACATACATACCAATGTCCTATACTATACGGTAGATTATTGTTTTGGATTATTTCGTTTTAGTGGTGGTATTTAACAACTTTACGAGCTTGCAGTTACGCATTTTATTACGAGGTTTGAAATATATCGGATATTAAATTTCTAATTGAAAAGTCGGGCACAATGATAACACTAATTCTTAAATTTATGCAGCTTCAAATGTATTACTGTTTGATACTAATGTTTAACCGATACAATTGAATTTAAATGGTTATAAATTGAAATTTTAATCGCGGAAGAGCTTAAATACCTGGTTAAATATTATGCACTGGACGGGCATAATGGAAAAAAAAATTTCTAAATTAAAACCGGATTTAGCTGACCGATCAAAATGAGTTAATATTACATTACACTACTCTTCCGACGCATGTAACATCGATTGAACTAATCTTATAATGATAGGATGCGATTCAAAAGAAAGTGCGGTTGCAATAAATTAAAATAAACCGGTTGCGTTATTCAATTGGTACTCTCGAAATGTAATTGATTGAGTGGTTCTGATTCAAAAAGGCTCACTTCATGGGAGAAGTTTTAGAGGTTACACATGATAAGAGGATTTGTAAATTTCCGAAGAATCTATCGAGAACGACGACTTATTACGAATAATATTATATAAATTAATTATTAAATTAATTTTTAAATTTTATGCGCGTAATTAATTTGATGACATAACAAGCAAGAAAATTTGATCTACAATTTTGTTTAAAATTTCAAATTTATATAGATTACGTTATACATATAGTACATAACTTTTCATTACAATAACCAGTAACTATACCAATATTTGTTTAGTGTTTTTTCTAAATAAATAAAAATATATACACAATTTTGAAATTTACAAGCTTATCATCAAAATAATAGTAGTTTTTTAATTGCATTGAAAATTTAGAAATATAATGATTTGTACTTCTATAGTATATATCGTTTAGATTCTATTCTGTGTAATAAAAGGTGTTGATGACTGTAAGAATGAAAGGAAGAATCACTACTTGAGTCTGTAGTCACCTACGTATAAAGGATTTACATTTCCTCATTGGGGAGAGACAATATTGGACGGTCTGCAATATCGGACAAGGTCAATTTCCAGTATTGTGAGTAGGGGTCAGTAACGGCAGCAGTGACAATTAACCCTTTAAGTTATAATATTCGTAATAGTGGATACTAACATTTTGACCCATAAAACGTATTTAAAACGTTTATTTCGAAGTAATAAATTCGTATACAGTAAACGAGCTTTTAACGCGTTAAATTCTGTTAGTATATACATATTTAATTTAATCGGTTGGTATATAAAACTGTTGTTAAGAATGTACTTGTAATAATCAAGCTTATCAAAGAGTTTCTTGAATGAAATATATACGATATAATAAATAATTACAGGAGATGAATTTATCGAAATGAAGTATAAATGTTAAGTTTATTAAATCAGAAAGTCCATGACCCGGCAAGCAAGTGAACTCTACGCAGTCGTTACGATGCATCAGTGTAGAGGTTATTAGGTATAATGGAATGAATTACCTCAAAGAAGTCTCCTTGATGAGCATATTCGCGAAAAGTGCGCGAACTCAATGTGACTACTCGACTAGCTTTCAGTCGTTAGCATGTCGTCGCGGTGATTTCCCGCGGAGAGCGGCCCGAACACTATACGATTCTCGGGCCTCGTAAGCGACGGACCCCCCGACGCGAGTCGCGCGCCTCTCGTTTACAACCTAATGAGATGTAAGTGCGACTGTATCGCCTGCTGGGAGTAATCCGACATTTTTCGGTGAGCTTATTAAGCTTACTGACTACCGAAATTATCTAGACGAGTGGCATGTATGTGGCAATATTTTCTTCGTTTACTTTGCCTTTCCTTCCTACACATCTGCGTGTGTGAGTGTGTGTGTGTGCGTGTGTATTTGTGTGTGTGTGTGTGTGTGTGTGCAAACCTATTATTTTCAGATTATTTATGAAGTCATTTATCTACAATTCCCTTTTTCAATTATTTAAGGTAAATAAATTCATACGCCAGAGAGTTATAGAAGAAATTAAAAGCTGTAGAATTACTTTCTTTTAGGAGTTCGCAGCCGTATCGAATCGGTTATTATTCAGCTGCTAAATTGGCAGTAAAAAGATAAGTAAAACTTTGTGAATACTGCAATAATACATTTTCTTATTAGAAGCGATGGACTTATGAATTCAATCATCAGAAGTAATTCGATTAGGAAATTAAAAAAGTTCAAAGTTCTTCATCTAATTTTAAATCCTATTATTATAAGTATAAAAAAGTCATTTATTTGCTAATTAATTTTAAAAGTTTAAATACGTAATATTCAATATTTTAAATTATTTTACTTTTTTATAATATTATATATAATTTATATTATTTTTATGTAAAATACATTTAAAATGTAGAATATCTATTGTCGTAGATTGTTTTCGATAAAACTTGAATGATTGATATTACAAATTTTTTTATATTTTCAATTTTCAATCGTTATAACCTTGAATTCGTTGCCTATCATATAACTTCCATTCCGAATCGCCTTTCGCAAACCCATGAAATCAACGATTTTCAAAAAAATATAAAAATGAAACGTTAACTTTCGTAAAAACAAAAGGTCCAGTTACAAGAATGTTGTTTTCTCTTGCATACAAATTTCACACTGCTCTTTCACGGGATCGGAAGAGACAAAAAAGCGTTTCACCCTCCACACATCAAAAGGTCGTTTCTTCCTCTGTTTTGGGATTCCCGAAAATTCACCGGCTTGCCCGGTTCGTCGATTTCGTGCATAATGTGGCGAAGCTCGCTGATCGAATCTACATGTAAATCGACCAAATAAGCTCCGAGTTTTGTCGGTGCGAAAGAGCAGAGGTAGAAGGTTTCGAAGACCAAAAATATATATGAAACGGGGTATTGGGAAAATTGTGCGTAAAATCGACGGAAAATTTATACGGTTGTCAAAAGTTTCATGATTGAACTCGAATAAGTTATTTCCTTTTTGTGAGTAAATTATGCTAATATTAATTATATTTTCGATTAAAACGCGTGGAACATTTATGATTAAAATTTGCATCATATAATTCAAATGACAAATGATGTGCGCTTTTTAATATCGGTTAACAAACGATTTCACATATTTTTACCTTTAGTGTGAACATTTGTTGTACTATTAAGATTTATTAAGCAAATAGATTTATTGATACGTTTAACAACAGAACGCAATAACGCAAAATAATTGAAAATTTTAGCAATATAATATTTGATGACAAAAAATACTTTCAATAACATAGGTATACCGAAACTCAAGATTTAATTGAAACTTAGAGTACATTCGCTCAAAAAGTTTCATGAAAGCTAGATGGATGAGTCCGAAAAAAAGGAGTATCGAGGGGGTCAGAAAGCAGAAGGTAGAAGCCGAAAGCCATCGTGTGACGGACTCAATATTAGCACAGGAACTGGCAAATTCCCGTTTGATATCCGATCGGAAGTAATCGAGTTCTTCGAAATAGTTTCCCAGGTTTGATACACATCTCGGTTTTTTTATAACTCTTTCTGGCAGGAAACTTTTTTACAACCCTTTATACTCTGGATCAGTATCATTCATTTTTAAAATACAAAAAAAAAAGAAACGAGGTTTGCCTAGAGAGTAACTGAATCAACCTGTCAGGATACAACGAATAAACGTTAAACTTTTCGTTTAAATCACAATTTAACACCGACTGGGAAAATTAATTGCGAGTCGCTCGAGTGGAAAACTTCCTTTTGGTGTATATTCTTTGTGTTTGCAAATGCACTTTCGTATATTTAAGTCGGTGCGAAAAGTTCCTAATGGCTCGAAGAATATTAGTATTAAAGGGTAACTGGCGCCGTAAAGGAGCCTCGTTATGTTTTTCTGCAAGGAGAAAAGGCAATTATTAAGGAAAAGCTTTTGCGATCCTTTTTATCGCAACTCGAATGAATTGTACAACTACGTTTACTTACTCCCCAGCTATTTTTATTATTAACTATAATAATTTACTGTAAAAAAAAATATTGCACGTGTTTCAACAAATTTAGTTTAAGTTAATCATCCTTTGCATAGTACAAATTGACTCTTTTTAAATACTGTTATCCATTTACTCGAATGTTATATTGAAAATATTGATTAATAAACAAATAAAATTAGGAATGAATTAATCGAATTTCATCAACGGTGCCAATGCCAATTAAGAATAAACGCAGCTTATTTTATAAAAAACTAGAACTGTATTTTTGAAGTGAACAAAATGTAACAAAATTGTATAAATTCGATATAAGTGTGGAATAAAAAATACAACTCACTCAGTGGTAATCTTGTCTTTTTCTCTCTTTTGACCAGAGGCCTCGTTTGCGCTTGCGAGGGCAGCTTCGAGGGCATCGGCCTCTTCTTCGAGTCTCAATTCCTCCGACGCTTCCTCGGGTATCGTTGGTATGTCCTCGGCAACCATCGGCAGCATGTCGTTTCCATTTTCTTCGAGCGATTCTGCCATCAACGAGTCCAGATTGTCCGTTGGCCTCGCCATTTCTTCGATATCCGAGTCTATACCCTGTAAATAGATTTATTTTCTTTTTATTCCACCAATCTATATGTATATCGATAGTATAAAATTATTGAAACTTTTGAAACATTTATTCTTTATTTAACTTAAATTGAAATATATTGTTATTGAATTCGATGTATCAAAAAAAGAATATTTAATATTACTTTTAATTAAATATCAACGATTTTTTATAGAAATTTCAATTCCAGAGTTAGGTATAATTAATTGCGATTTTTTATATATCTTTTAAGATTTGATGTAACGAAGTATTAATATAATATTTGCCCTTTTCTGTGCGCAGTAAACTTAAATGTATTCATTCTTATATGTATATTCATTAAGCTTTCTAAATTTTAAATTTTATGTTGCATCTGTAATTGATTTTTATCATATTATATTATATCATATCATATATTATATACTTATTGTAATATTCACAAAAATAAACTTGATTTTGCTAATTTTATCATCACATTTTCCAATAGATTTTTGTTGGACAGAGTTACATTTTATACTTAATTTATGTATAAAAGTTATGCAAAATAAAACAGAACAAAATTTGAACTTTTGTTTAATAAATAGCTTTAAAATATAAAAAATGGACATTTAATTGAAGATGAGGACGGATGTAATTTTAACCCATTACATTAAAATAATCACCTTATTACTTATTACATGGAATACGATTTCTACCAGGATTACTAGCGCTTATCATAATTCACTTTACTGATACAATTAAAATAATGTATATGCGGTAATATAATTAATTTATGTTAAAAAATAATTTCTCATGCATAAAAAATGTTCCGGCAAAGTACGGAAATACGATGCAAAATACAATTTAATTAAATATTAGGATGCTCTTTTTATCCAAGACAATGACATTTTAAACGGAATAAAACGTAACTACTTTTTTTAATATCAATAAAATTTATATAGGTTGTTAAAAATCTTATCGTCTTTTCCATTTGAGTATAGCGAGTATATATAAAAAGTAAAACGTATTCCAGAAGAGAAAAAGTATTTTATCCTATTAGCAGAAAAGGAATCAACTTTTTACATCTGTGGATATCGACTTGGTGGACGAAAGTTTTTCGACACGTGAGAATACGAGATCGGACATTTCACGCGTTTTCCCCTCCCTTTATAGTAATTTCACGCGACGCCGGACATGGATGATTTTTCCGTCTTATCGCGGATCGATCAGCCCAAAGGAAATAGAATCTTTGCGAGGCGAGGGGTATACAACTCCCAAGAAAATAGAAATCATCAAGATTATTTTTTCCGAGGGTAGTTTCTTATTGGAGATAAGATAAGTGTAGCTCCCTGAATTTGAGATTAACTTCTCTTTGTTTACTGTGCAGTGATTTAGGTTTATTGGATCACTCGTTCAATATGGGGTTTTATTATGATTACACATTTGTGAATAAATTTCATCAGATTTGATATCTATGCGATAGATCAGCAATTGAGGAAGGATATTCTAACATTAAATTTTCCAGCAAAGTAGGTAATGTTTTGTTATAAAAAAGTGTTTAAGGTATATAATGGGTAATATAAAAAATGAATTATTGAGAGAGAAGATAAGCATCGTAGCTATCATGGGATACACTGGTCGTGCCACATTCTCTAAATCTTTTTTTTTACTGTCGAAATCAAAATGTGAAATATATGAGTATATTATTTCGAAGGAAAATAATTTGAGAATTATCATTGAAATCGTGCATTAGAAAATCCACCAGGATGGAATGTTACAATTCGAAGCAATGTACGTAGATATGTATTATTTTATATGATTTTCTATTTCAAGAAAAAAATGTATTACACAACGTGAGTTAGAATAATACTCTAGACATGCCCAAAATTTAGTATCTATTATTGTGGAAGATTACAAATATACACACTCTAATCTTAAAGCTGTCGTCCTGGAAGGCCCTATTTACCCTAAAACATAGGTTCGCAGAAAGAAGAAAATGTCAAGCTCAAAAGAAACGGGACGAATCATAAACCGTCGCTCGAGTTCATCAGAGTAATTGAAATTCTAGCCGTGGTAAACGTGTCTCGGTTGCTCCGTACATTTTTGGCTTGGACTCTCTATCCCTCTCTCTCTCTCTCTCTCTCTCTCTCTCTCTCTCTCTCTCCACTTACCTGGGCAAAATCCATGTAGAAGGAGTCCCTGGAGTCCGAGCTACCCCGGCGCAGCCGGAGGCTCAAGTCCGGTGAGCTCTCGCCCATTTTCCTTTATCTCCTTTCTCTCCCTTCCAACGTATCTTCTTCCCTTCTGCCCTATTACAGTTCTCCTTTTGCCTTCGTTTCTACGGCTCTTTGTCTGGCTCTCAGAAGCGTCTGCCGCGACGCGCCGCGAATTTTAAACAACTCCAACCTGCAAGTCCAACAAGGATAGATACGTTTAGTTCAAAGGTGTTATTCGAGGATTTCTTTTTTTTGTATGATTGTTTTTTTGAATTTCCACACGCTTCAGAGTTCATGGACTGGAATCATACATATATATACATACGCTTTGTTCTTTCTTTCCTTATATTAAGTATTTCACACCCTTTTCATTTGAAGGTGTTATTATTTATTTCCATCATAATTTCTTTTAATGTTGTGATACTGTTTACATGGTTTTTATATTGTACGCATTTTTTCTACAAGATTCGTATTTTCTATACTTACGGAAGAACACTATAGAAAAAATGTTTGAGTTTTATGAAACTTTGAGTATACAGTATAGAGTATATAGCATTTGGGTATATGAGAAAAATTTAATAAAAATACAGAATAGATTCGCTCGTGTTGTAATAAATTGCACTTTCTAAGAGAAACTCTAAACTTCATATATTGCAGCTTTGTTTTGAATTTGAGATTATATTAAAAAATAAAGAAAACTTGGTTTTGCACACGTGCATCGGTTATTCTCTGTTATTTTCTTGTCACTTTTGCATCGATTGTCTAAACATTATATTTTACACCGGTATATAAGTATGATTAAGATAAATATCGATTTAAGTATATATGTATTAATCAAATTAAAAATTTAAATAGTATTTGAGTTTGTTTTAAAACAAACTTTATTTATCATAAAAAACGTTTTTTATTATTTTCCAAGTAAACGTGACATTGTTAAATAAATGTAAGAAATATAAAAGAAAAAAGTGATATTTCTTATATTGGTAAACGAGATACGTCGTCATCGTCTCCCTAGAATGTCCTACATACACGAGGGTAGGGTGACTCAAAAGCTCGTTTCTCTCCCTCTTAAATGGCAAGTAGCTGCGTCTACGCTCGGTCAGCCAGGGGATGCATTCGTCTACTACGTAAAATGTTGGTTGCGCGCGCATCCTACGCGAGCCGATTTAAAAGGCTCATTAGCGCGTGTACGTGGCTTTCTACGCATTTCGATGATGGATATTTACGAGGCTACGCGCGGGATTGCGGTTTTGTGATGTGACCATGATTCGGTACGATTATTGGTCTGCGGGACCTAGCTTTTTGCTCGTTACCAGAATATTCCAATGAGTAATTTGGGTGCAGGTTAATCTACGTGTTGCTTTATTATACTCCTGGTTTTGAGTGATTGATTAAATTTTAATTTTATATATATAAAATTAAAAGCATTTTTTCAGTCTACATATCACGTTCATTATTTTCATTCAATTTGAAATGTGTTAGATTCGGAATAATCGAAATTTGGTGCACAAAAAGTGCATTAAGTATTATTTATTGCATTTCAACTAAATCTCGTGTAACCGTAATATTAGTTTTAAGAGAAATGTTATGTTTGAATTCGAGTCGCTGTAAGCAAGCAGTAAATAACGTAGATAGATAAACCGCGTCTACATAATTTATCATTGATCAAAATAACTAAAAAATAAGTAGATTCACACCTGTCACCCTTAAAACAAAAACCAGGGAGTGAGACATAAAAGAAAAAAGCGGAATCTCCCACGAGTTTCTTCTTTTTTTCTTTTGCCACGTCGATTCCCGCAATTTTCATTGTCCCCTTGTCTCTTCTCCTTCGTTCTAATTACGGCAATGGAGAAGAAAATGGCGTACCGATGGTTGGCAGCCCAACGAAACTGTAAAATTCACGAGCGACTAAAAAGAACCGTCGGTTCGATGAGAAAATGGGAAAAAGACGAGCCATCGGAAGATGGATGAAAAAATCAAGGAATGCGTTATGGAAAGTGGGAGGTAAATGAGAAACGGATATTCGAGTGGTAAAAAAGGTGGGAATTTAATGATCTTTGATATTACAATGGTTATGACATAAAATTGAGTTGAAGTCGAATTAGATTGGTTTAATTGAAAAAGGAACGAAAGGAATAAATAAAATATGAGATTAGCTCAGAGAAGATATAATACTGAAAATTGGATCAGTATATAAGGATGTAATAATACGAAATAAAGAAAAGGAGAAATGGATACAAAATAAATATTTACAGTTTAGAAAAATTATTTTTATCACTATTTAAATATTGTATAAGTGTTAACTCGCACATCGTTTATCTATATTAAATTAAACGATATGGTTAATTAATAAACGATACAAACAATATTTGTTTTAACTGATATTCTACTTATAGCTTCGTTACATAATAATAAAAAATCCATAATCTGCTAGTAATTGTTTAACTAAATATTGTGAAACTTAATGTTTGTTTCTTCAAGAAATTTATAATTTATTAGTAATTAGCATCATATAAGCGCGTTATTAAAAAAAATGGAGAAAACGTTTATTACGCTAAGACAATCATTTGAAGTGATTCGAGTAATTAAATTTCAAGAGCGTTAATGTGAAAGAAAGGTGTTAAAAAGGAGGCGGTAAAAAAAAGGCTGCAGTCAATCAAAGAGGAAAAGGTAGAGTTGGTGAATAGCGTCCGGGCATTTCTCTGTGAGAGATAGATAACATTCGCGGCGTTCGTTTGTTCGTGCGCATCCGTCGAGCATCGAGGCGAGAGAATAATTAGTGGTCGGGAGGGGCGAACAATGAAATTTCCAGGTTCGCTCGAGGAATACACGTCCTTATACGCACAAACGCCCCTGTTGGTTAAATTTGTAGGCTCTAATAAATGTTCCATGTTCAAAGTTATTTTTTGTTCGTTTACTCACATGCGGCACGATTATTATTTGCCTTGATCAAAGATTATACCTAGTTTTAAATGTGTATCTGACATTTTGTATTGTTGAATATATACGACAAACCTATTTAATTTTTAATAGTTGCATTGTTACTGCGTCTTGTAATAGACGCGTGCGCTCATATTTTATTTCGAGCAAGTTTCTAGCATGAATACCTTTCGAATGAATTGTGGACAGATAGAGGGTGAATAAAAGTGAAATACATCAGAATTTATAAAATATTTAATAATCATTTATTGTTATTGACAGTAAAATTATTCTTTTTTATTTATACAATTTGTTATATTAATTATTAAGTAGCCTTTACAGCAAATTTAAAATACAAAATTTTAAATATATACATATTCGAATATCGTGACCAGAATAATTATTTTTTAATATGTTCCAGTACTTTCTCTTATTATACTTGATGCAAAAATAAGAAAACGGAATCGTAAAGAAATGTCAAACTCCGTTTTAACCATCAATTAATTTCTGAAAATATTATATTAATAACGAACAACTAAAATTATGAAAGCAATTAATCAGTTTTGGGAATGATTTTATTCGTAAAGATTAATAAATTCATTTTTATCTATACGTTATTACCTACTGTATTTCAAATTTTGGACGACTGCATAATGCATTGTAAAAAGGCAATGTTCTCTTGAGTTTTACTTAAATTTTAACACAAAGCATTAATGTTGCAAGTTCAGCACTCAGATGATAATTTTAAGAGAAGGAAATTTAAATTATAGATTTGCTTTGTCATATGCGCGTAAAATATGATACTCTCTTTAATACTCTGCTTTAGTATATTATATTAAATATGAAATAAATATTTATTAAGTATAAAATTTTAAAAAGCTAGAAAGAAATTTTACTAGAAAGAAAAACCTTATAGGTTCATAATGAAGGTATCAGATTAATTTTGATTATACCTGCCACGAAAGCCCCATTATAATTTCTAACTAAGCGAAATCCACGTCGGGTTTTCCCGTCCAAGAAGCATATTCTAGGGGCGGTTTGCTTTTGTAAAGATGAACCAGGCTTAATGAACCGTCGCCGGAGGCTGCGAATGTCGTGGAATCTAGGACGCGATGCCGGAAACGCGAGGACTCACAAGTCCTCGCGAAACGTCGACTCGCGAGATGAGTTTAAATCGACGCCTGATTTACTTCGTGAGATAGTACGATTACTATTTTTCACGAGTTTGATCGTTTTTGAAATTGGCGGAGTTTTCGGATAAGTCGATTTAATTTTCCAAGTGGACCAAGCGACTGTCAATATTATGCGCTACTCGCGAGTTCCGATTCTTCGGGAAAAATCTATATATTCAAACTTCCCCTTCAACGTAGTGGATATACTCTATTTTTCAAATGAAGTTAAATCTAACTGATTTAAAGTTTAATCACGACGATTATTCTTTGCATCAATTTTTATAACCTTTCTGAAAATCTATATTTCATGTAAGTGCAGCTTGTAAAGTTCTATAAAGTTTGATTGGTTTTTCTCCAACAGTTGCACTCTACAATTACTTTATTTAATTAAAATAACGTTCGCTAGTTTTCATTGGAAACAAAACTCGCTTTTTTTCAAAGATAAACTTTTCAAATAGCGGTAGTAGAACTCGACAACAATAAAAGTACTCCGCGGTGTATAAACCTCCGATTGAATTACTTAACTTTGTGCAACGTTTGAGCCAAACCGAGCAGAAGTAATACGACACAATTTACCGATTCTACTGTGGCACCGTTGGTGATCTACTCGGTTTTATGTCATCCTTTCCTCTGTTGATAGACGAAAAATAAACGAGTTATAAGATGTTATGGGTGTATCGAATATAGATACCTTCCGGAAGCATTCTACGGAGCCTTTCTTTGCCGATATAAATCGCTAGATACTTTACAGATTTGATGCTACGTTTTTCTGACATGTTGATTCGACATCGCTGCACTCAAACTGGATTTATAGAAGGAATTTATAGGAATTTATAATTTATTGTACTGTGGTTCGTTGGTTATTGTAACACTTTAATCTCGAATTGCTTGTATTAGGAGGTGTATTGCACTATACAAAAATAGGTTTATCAATGGTAGAAATGTAGAAATGAGGATGAGAAATGTATTTTGTTGATACAATTACCTAGCGTGGTTGTTTTACCTTTTTATCATAAAATTATTAACATACAGAAAGTCACAAGGCTAATTATGTTTTAATGGTCATAAAATATGGAAACGAGTTAAAGATAAAAGTTGAATGTGTATTTCTCTGTAAAGTACTGAAATGATTTTTGTCTGACTACATCGTAAAGTTGTTCTACTTGTACTATAAAACATTATTTTTAGTTATATATTTTAAGTTCTAATGAATCACATGTCAACAAAAAATTGCTGCTCGGCTGTACGATTACATTGTGTTATTATTGTTATTGTAACTAAAGGCAGCATGTCTAATAAAGCGTAAACATAATTTAATTTAATTTAAAAGAAATAAAATTTAGATAACTGACTTGCAATTCATCTTTGTATATGTTACAGTAAAGTGTTTAACAGTACTATAATTGCACAACATTTTGAAATTATGATCAAAATTTATTATTATATTATATTTATTGCGATTTATACTTATGATGCAAATTATTTACAAGACTTTTCTTTACATGCTCATACAAAATGTGTAGATTTGATAAGATTAGTACACTTTTTGTCTTTAGGGAATTTTAAGGTACATAATTCTAAAATTAGTGGATAGTAAAATGTTAACTATTGCCATTAAAAACCTTGGTTCTTAAATAATCCATCGAAGGATACAATAGTAAGCATATAAAGAAGCTACTTTATTCGAAGATTACTGTAAGAGGTTATAGTAAACACAACAATTTACAAAAATCCCAATAAAAGAATGTATGATGGGGCAGATCAAACCCACGTGTTATACATAAAAATACACTCAAGAAAGTAAGAGGCGATTCTTCACGCATATCGGAGATCCACCCTAGACCACGTCGCACGCCTTTGTCAGCGGCATCTGACGCTGCCCACAGGCCTTCACCAACCACGGGCATCTTTCACCGGAGAATCGAGGTTATTGGGGATGGAAACAGTACGCGTATGCACGGGGAACTGAAATTCCATTATACATTTCGGATTATTGCGCTGCGCGTCGTTTGATCACCGACTGTTATAAAGATTATAGTTTCATCTTCCTAGTAATACTTCTCATTGTAAATTCGATTTACAAAATAATGAAATATTTCTGTTTTTAAATAAACAATCGTTGCAAATGTGAAATAAAACAATTGAGAAAAAATGAAGTAGCTACTCGACCGATAATTGCACACGTGGGCGTGGCTAACGAGCGTATCCGTCGTACCGACGAGGAGAATCTCGGTGTAAGAGCCTCGGGGAAATTAAATTATACGGTGGCATTATGCAGCCTAGCCAACTCGATTGGCGGCCTTTTAACGAACCAAAGCAATTTCCTAAAGGTAGTGTCTTTGCGGTGTTTGCCATGCTGACGCTCATTGATTTTGGCTTCTTCTCCTTGTGCAATCGACTATATCGTTTTCCATCTTGTATATATGGCCTACTTTAGATTGATAAAACACATTGGTGGATTCTATTGTTTAACCGGAGCTTCCGCAACTTTAATTTCTAGATATTTCTGGTTAACCAATTACTCAGGTTGAATCAAACTGCATTTTTCGTTAGTTCCAAATGCTGGATAAGGAATTTACTAATAAGCACACCCCTTTTTACGATTTATATACAAATACTACGCTGTTTCGACTATATATATTTTTTTGTATTATTCAATATCAATTCCATTTCAAAGGTAATCCACGATGCAGGTATGAATTTAGCTAATGTCAAATAGAAATATAGACAACTGTACGACCCAAGTTCCTCATTATAAAATTGTAAAATTATTAATTTAATCAACAAAATTAGCCATTTATACACCTATACCTACTTCATTCTAAATTTTTTACGTATAAGTAATATTAAAATTATTAAACTGCTTTCCTGATCAAACAGCTTTAGTTTTATCGTAATAGCAACCGATTGTTATAATACACAATATTAATTTTGTAAATTTAACGTTTTATAAACAGTTTGTTTACCATTAAATAATTGGATTTTCGATGAAAACAATGGCAGTCCCGCTTTTCTCGCAAGTCCATCATTAGGTTACACACACTGGCGGAGGAAAGTGCATGCTTTTAGTGCGTTGTCGTGTGTAAAATCAATTAATTATTGGATTTCGTTTAACGGAGTGAATGACTTGAAGGCGTTTGAACTTTTTTTATCCGTCAATTTAATTAAACAGCGACAAAGACGTGGCTCTATTTTTAGTTCGTACACATACATTTTATACTTTATAAATCAATTTTATTTTGTAAAGTTATATTTTATATTTTTTATACGTATTTATTATATAAACGGCTTTATAAATGCACAGTACCTTTGTGTAGATTTAAAAACTTGTACAATACAATTAAATCGATAAAATATAATAAATTCATTGTGACTAACTTTTTTTCTTTGTAATTATATAGAAGGGATATAATTTATTCAATCATGTATGAAACTGGGAAAACAAATATTTAGTTTGTACTCGTTACGGAACGATTTCATTCGAAAGAACAAAGCACATGAGTATGAAAACGACTGCAAATGTCTGCAAACTGTGTTTCGAAAAACCAAGGTTAACTTTCAATTTTACATTTAGTATCGAAAGTATATCTAAAATTTATCTATAATTTCGATTGGTATAGATATAGTGTGACTGTTTGTAACGAGCAATCAATGTCTCGTTAATACTTGTTGAATAACACAAGCTTAAAATGAATATCGAAATGAAATTTGTTTATTACAATGAACATTTACATGCATTTTCTCAAATATACATAAGTAAATAGATAAAGTGTCATGCTTGGAAATAATAATCAAAGTATAGGGAAATGCTTTAAGTTAAGCAAGGCAAGCGACTATAAAAAAACATGTACTTATACAAGCAAAACATAATGGTGCATTGGTACTTTGTACGGCGTTGTTCGAAAATTTCTTCGAAAGTAATGCCAATGCTTGGTAAACAATAGACGGAAATATGGAGCAAATATCTGAATGAACAAAGAACTTTTTCAATCATTCAGTAATGTGTGCCACTAGTCTCGGTTTGATTTCAACTATCAATAAATGTCATAAGGGAAGCTTCCGAGTTGAGAAATGCCAATCAAAATAATCGAATGTTCCATTAATTCTCTTTAGTTTAATGAACTGAACGATGCATGTTGCATTATTATTCTCTACAGTAGTAAGCCAATTTTTAATAAATATTTTTCTACTACAATTAATGTTAAATTGTATTTAATAGTAAACTAATTAAGTCAACACAAAAATCGAATCGTACATGATTAATATAGTTAGTAAAATTATGTTTGCATACTTTAATTTAATATCGTAAACGATTGTAATAGTGACGTACCGAATAAAATACAAGGTGGCGTAAAATGATTGAACTTGAATAATCTTATACAGGGTAATCGGATAATTTACATTTATCGATCACCCGAGTGAACAAAATGACACAGGTAAATATTGGACGTCACATTATTAAATAGTTGAGAAAGACTAGTAAATGCTTAAATGTTTAAGATAAATAAAAACTCCGTTTAATGCAAGTGACAAAGGGTGCAGAGCATAGGAGAAATAAACCTATCGATTCCGAGAGCGTGAATTGTCTGAAATTCAAGCCCGCAACATATACGCATATAATCGTGCAACGAAAGCGAAAAAGAAAGCAACGTACCTCAAATTCATCCATCAACAAAATCCACGTAGAGCAGAAATAAAAATACAGACCGAAAGAGAGAGAAAGGGAGAGAGTGACAGAGAGGAATCGTGCGAGTGAGCGAGCGAGAGAGAGAGTGAGAGAGAGGGTGATGAAGTAGTGTACGCCAGGACCGCGAAAAGGCGGCGCCTCAATGAGCTCGAAGAAGCGTCGTAGTAATTCCGGTACAACTCACAACCGTGCGCGCACGTGCATCGACCTTTGCAATATCGAGGAGTCTGGCTGCGAGAAAAGCGATCAGGGCACACAATTCGCGATCGAATGCAGAGTCCAAGTACGCGGTGAAACTGAGAATAAAAGTTGTAGGAAGACCCGGGACTTGTTGATCAGTTAGGGTATAAACGTCGGGCTCGATTTTTCGGCGGCCGGCGCGGCGACATGCCGGCGGCTTGACGTTCGAGCCCGAAATGGCCCGGGCGTCGCGACACGACGTCAGCGCACCCCCGCGCGAGCGCCCGTATTTTCATCCCCCTCCTATGGGGTAGCCTTTCCCCTACACTAAAGGGGAGAGAGTTACGGCCGCGGTGGGATGCAGGGCCGTGCTGCTGGAGCAAAAATCGAGGTATACACCTGACTCCTTTATTCCTATCTTCCTTCCTGCCTTCTTTCCTTCCTTCCTTCATCACTTTTTTACCTCTTTCCTTATACGGTTATTTTTTAACGGATACAAACATTAGAGAAAGGTTATTTATACACTTGTACAAGAGAGTAATGCGTATCTCTTTCTCTCTCTCCCTCTAAGAAGTCTTGATAAATTGTAGGGTCCTAGAAATTGTTGGTTTATACACCTTTAACATTATGGTTTCTTCAGCTTTGCAGACTGATGTAAACAATTTTTCATTTCCCGGTGACACTCTTTCGAGGAGTTTTGAATTATTGTAATGCACTACAGCGTTCAAAGATCCTTAAATATTATGACATTTTATGAGATACGTTTGAATATTCATTTATTAATAATAATATTTCCCTTTTTTAAACTTTAAGAAAAATAATCTAATGAAAATATTACCTCTCGCAGAAGTATAATTGTTAACAAGTTTTTTTTAACGTTTATCTGTAAACTAAAGCTGTTATACTTTTCACAAAATTCTTTTTATCGGTACACCTACCGTAAGTATAGGTTGCACGGCAATTTTCGTGAGCATTGTCCTTCATTGTGGAAACCGATGTTCTCGGTGTAATAAGCGTTAAAGTTTCGTTGTGATTGAGCCAAGACGATAGTCTACCGGATCGATTACTCTATCTTGATAAATTGGAGGGAGTGAGTCGAGTCTTTGGTGATAGTGAAAGTTTTCCTTGATGGGTCGAGTTAATTATTGCTCGACGTATTAAGTAACTCTTAGTTACAATACTTGCTCTTTTATTTAAAGTGCCAAGTTTAGTCGTAATACATCATATACTAGTATCATATATACATATATTCCAATTATTTTGAAATATCTTTATTTATCGTGAGGTTGTTAAATGATTACGAGTTAAAAACATAACAAGTTTTTCATTTCATTCGATTCATGAATGCTTTAAATATTTCCAAAAAAATGTTAATGCTGTGATAAATCAATTATTATAATACAACACATTTATTTTATAATTATTAATTTAAGTACTTTCACTTCTGCTCGAGATACTTACTCAAGAACCATCGAGATACATTTTATTTTATAACTATATTCACTGTTATATATGTGCATATGTGTGTGTGTGTGTGTGTGTACGTGTGTAAATTAACATCTTCGTGCTTCTAAAGAGTATTGAAAATGTTAAGCTCTTAGTACTTCCGTCTTCTTCTTTTCTTTAACGACTAGAGCTTTTATGTTCGTCAGAGTCAGATTCTCAAGATTCAATAGGGTTTAACTTGGTACCGACTATTTGAGCACGGATTTATAGTATTGTCAAAAACTGAAATGGTATTTAAAGTGTCAATGCCTTTGATTCATACGGAATTTATTTAATGGTTATCAATGAATTCAAGACAGACTTTAAAATAAGATGAATGAGCTTTTAAAACTCTACGCCTCAACTACAGTAAGAATCACGACATTTTTTTTACAGAAAATTCAATTACGACACGCGTATAATAATAGAAATAAATAAGGGACATCGCGATAAGAAGTAAAAAAAAGAGTTGCAAGGTGTATAGCAGTTATACGAGCGAGGTAAGGGCATTTAGGGTGGCAGTTAGACGATAAATGGCAATTTCGAGGATCGTAAACCTACGGACGCTTTTACTCATCTTGTATAGCGCTTCCTCTCAACAGAAGCTCTACACCTAAATACTCGTTGAGATATAATTATATACAGGAATTTTAACTTGATAGTTTTATATAACCAATTATACGCGTGCTCTTTAAGGAAATCTTTCGTATCAAATAATTGCCTTATTAATTATTAACATTGAATACAATACATCGATATAAAATCGTACGATAGATATAAAATCTAACGAAAAAAAGATCTTTTCAAAAAATACTCTTACCTTATTTTATATAGTACTCATAATAATAATTAATAAAAAAAAAGTAGAGGAATGTATATACCTATGTATAAGTTGAAAAAATATTCCACATGTGTATCGGACCGTCAAAAAAATTAAAGGGCGCACAATAACGCCCGACGCAAGTATTTTATATACAACTATTGTAATAAAAAATAATTTGAAACATTTCGCTTTAGGTGAATAAAGATGGCATTAAACTTTAATCAATGCTGTATTTTAATGAAAGTTTAAAGCGGGACAGCCCTCCTCTCGATTAAACTAAAAAAAGGAGAAACGTTCTTCTTAACTAAAGTCTTACGATTCTTCTTATATCGTAACTTTCCATGCAAAATGAGCCAATAAAAGACGAGGAACCGCTCTGAAGGAAAAAAAAAGGGATCGTATATAAGCACTAAATATATCCTCGAGTTAATTCCTTTCGAAACAACGACGTCCCGATCTCACGAAGCAAAAAAGGGGTATATGAGCAGGAGAGATAGAATGAGACGAAAAAAAAATCGGCTAGGATTTGCAATTCAAGCTAGCAGACAGAAACGTGCGTGCTCGCATAAATAACGAAGAGGCGGAGGTTCACACAACGATCCTCAGTTTTCCGCCGTTCTCGTTTTTCTGCCATGTGTACCTGGAAAATTGTGTCTTTTTGCGAAGAGGGAATTCGGGGTTCTTTATTGATTTGAAGGAAGAATAGATTGGTGTTACATCAGATGGAGAGTTTCGAATTTACCGTTATTTTTAAATTTTTATTTCATAATATTTATTAAACTTTTTTTTTTATATTTTTTTAATAAATTTTACAATGAAATATAAAGTAGAATAATCTATTATTTTGTTTCAAAGCTACTGTAAATATTGAAATTAATCATACTTTACATCATTATTAGTGTAACTCTGATACTAAATGCATGAAGTAAACTTTCATATTTGCAAAAGCATACGCATCCCTATAATCTTAGAATATTAAGTTTGTCTAAACTAAGGTCTACGTTCCAATAAACATATTACTGAATTTTAAATTATATTCGACGTCTGACTATATCATGGATTTTTTCACTTAACAATTAATTAAAAGTACACTGATTTTACTTTAAAAAATAATTCTCATATCTTACCCTTGCCTTACTTTATTACTTTACATTGAATATATTAAAATACTGATTATTATTATGCGCAAATATTCAATTTATGGAATATATTTTCTTTTCTATGTATTCTTTAAAGAAAAATTTAACAATTTTCCTTTAAAAAATACGTTAGAATAATAATAACAAAAACAATATTTCTTTAACTTAAAAAATAATGCAAAAAATAATTACAAAAGCCATTGCATCTAAACATAGAAGCAGAATTACATTTTTCATCGTATATAGTCAGAGACGTCGCATTAGGTAATGAAAAATTCAAAAACTTCCCAGACTTTCCAATAAGCAATGCAGATCAAAACTTCCGAAACTTTCCAAAGTTATTTGATAGGTACAGTAGCAATAGGAAACTTTACGCTTCCAAACGACAGAAGAAATATTGAAAAGGTCGTGGATCGTCGTGTCACATGCACATCCCTGGATCGTAAACTCCGCCGGGGCATGCGCCGACCTTAGAAAAAGAAACTTTCGTCTCGTCTCAGCTTTGCCAATGTCTAATATCGTAAAAAATAGCAAGCAGCTTCTCTATCAAAAATATGTTTACGTTGTGATTTTTTGAGTTTCAAGTTTTATATATTATTTAATAAATTTGATAATTGTAAATACCTAAATTAGCCACTTACTGGTTGTACAGTTTTTAAATTACATTTGCAATTAGTTTATTAATATAAATTAAAAGCTGATTTAATAAAAAGCCAACAAATTATGTATAAATTAAATCATTTATTTCATATTAGTAAAAAATGTTATTAGATATTTAATGTTTTCAGTTACATACTTTTGATCAATGAATTAAAACATGTTTTATCGTTATTATTTTATTGTATGAGTATAAAGTAGTAGAGAAGATTAAACAAATTATACAAAAAAAATTTTTGAATATGATACGGAATTCTATTTTATTTTATTCAAAATATAATCGACTTCACAGTCTACAATAATAAATCTTACAAAAATTACTGATTGTAAACAAACAATTTATGTTATTTACATAACGTTTAGTGATCTAATTAATCTTATTATTCTTAATAGAATACATGTAATAAAAATAAAGCAGTTTTAATACAATTTATTTAATAAGATAATAAACATTAAATCTACATGAGTAAATAAACATGCTTTTATTAAAGAAATAATTATAATAGAAAATTTAATTACAAAATATCTAAATCAAAATACAAATAAAATCTATGCAATTTTAATTAAAACATTAACAACAAATATTATATTATACTCATAACAATCTGTAACTAAATATTCGACTTATATTAAATTTGTAAATTTTATAAAGATAAACTTGGCCTCTAAAATATTCACCTTATTTCTACACACAAAATAACATATTTACAAACTTCTTTTCGTTTCCTCGAAATAATAATACAGTCCATTCTTCACCTCTTTATAAAATTGCATATGTGCTTTAATCGATTTTATATTTCGTAAAATATTCGGAATAATAATTTCACGAAATTATTAAAAAAAGTATATATGACTATTTATAGTCTTGGAATCATAACGTGACTTTGTTATACATATGAAAAACTTAATTGCTTGAAACACACTTTGGTAATCCTAATCCACCGCAAGATAATGCGAGAATTACGTAAACAACGACCTGGAAGGATTAAAATAGTGTAAATGTAATACTCTGTATAATGAAAAGATTTTATTACATTTATATTACGTATTAAGATACTTACAATTAAAATTAAAGCTAGTATAACATACATCTTAACATTCTTCCAAAATAATGAGCGTGCCAAATTGCGACTAGACTTTCTAAATGTGACTGACTGAAAGAAATGTTCATAAATTAAAAGTGATTATTGTATTCATTAAGTAAAGAAATTGAAATTGATATTTACTTCGTATACTTATATTTGAGCTTAATGAAATTATAATTTATATATCTAATCTTAATATCTAATAAATATATATCTAATATTAAGATAATTAAAATATAAACTTTCTATCTGAATTTATATAATCTAACTTACATTATTTGAAAGATGCTCTGTTTTATTGACAAGTAGCTCCAAACGTTCTCCTCTCATTGCCAAGTTGTCGATATTTTTTACCATAATATCTTTTAATTCATCTAACTCTCCATGAACTCTTGATATAGTATCCAAGTCCTTCGATTCACTGTAATGCTTCTGCAAATTTTATTAATTCATGTTAATAAATAAAAATGTAATGCATCTTATATTATTTAATAAAATTTTTTAATACCATTTCATTTGCAAGAACTCGACCAAATTCCGTATTCATAGCATATGGTAAAGCAGTTGATGCACCTTCACCGTACATTGTTTTGAATCTCCTCTTGATTTCATTTAGAAATAGAAAAGCTCTGGATCTTTGAAAATCCTAAAAAAGTTAAATATATTAACATTTAAGCAGCTTGTGTATAATAGTTAATGCACTAATAAATAGTAATATTGCCTTTGAAAAATATTATTACTACATTCAATGTTATACAACTAAAATTATGTAAAGTGAATACATGGTATTTTCTATTTAAAGTTACCTCCAGCTACTTGATAATAATGAACATGCTTTAACAATAACAAATTTTACTCTAAGCAAATATATTTTAAAAATTTAAAAACTTTAATTAATTTAGCTAAATTAGTCTAAATAATTGATCATTTAATATTAGAATATAGAGAATATATCTAATACATAGTAAAATTATATTAAAATTTCTTTTAGAAAGATCCAAACTACAGTTTATTTCATATTTATTTACTCACATCATCTGTAATACACATGTAAACAATTTGATCTTCGCAACTATAGTGAAATAAATATGGTCCTTGAGAATATGTCAATTTATCATTTCGTGGTGGTATTTTTGATAGGATTTGTTCCGTGACCTCTTCAAAATTTCCAGCGCACGCAGCATATCTTGCAAGAATTGTTGGTCCCCTTGCTACAACACTATACAGCAGCGGCATGATTGCTTCTAAAATATAAAGTTATTTTTAGACATTGTGTTGAACATAAAAAAAATGATTACCAAATTCATCAATTCATTTATAGCGATAAAAATGTTTACTGCAAAAATATTGCACATTCTTATCCACTGATATATTGTCAGAGAATATCTTATTCAGGTTCTTTATACAAAAAAAACATTTCGTTAAGATGCAAACTAACGTGTAAAGATATTTAAGTTAATGTATAGTTTTTTAAAAAGTACATATTTTTTAAATTTACTCAGTCCAAAATTAGTATTAACTTTTCATTGCTTCTATTTAGATTCCATTATTTTGTTATAAATAAAATAATCATAGGATTTACTTTTAATACCAGAATAACTTCATTATCAGCAAAAACTTAAGAACAAAAAGAGTATTTTTATCGTGACATCCCAATGTAAATTATTACCAAGAAGAAAAAAATTATTAATTTTCTAACCTCGAACTATTACGAGAAGATATTATATATCATACAAAGCCACTGAATTTTTAAATAGTTCTGCAAATGTTCCATGCATCAGGTGAAATATACTGTTGGACACAAAGCCACTTAAATGTAAGTACGTTTGAAATAAAATAAGTGACTCACCTTGAATGCAACTACGATTATAAAATCACAACAATCAAGTGTCAAAGCAGCGAGTACAGTTAAACGTTAACAAACGACAGAGTCGTAAGTATTGTTACTTTAAAATTACATTGAATATATAGAATATGTATTAATAAGCTACGAAAACTTGAAATCACTTGGTTGATTTTATCCAAAACACCCACTTTTGCTCGCGAACAACGTACACGATATATGATATATATGCATTCGTATTATTCTCTCACTCAAGATTTTGCAACGGCGCAGCGCATTCTGACGTCAGAATGAGTAAAATATCCTTGCTAGTGGCTAGTTCAGGCTGACGTCGACTGTGGCGCTGACGTACCAACGTCTATTTAGGCGGGAGATTCAAATTCTGATAGTTTTATGAAATTTTTTTGTGTCATATTCGGATTAACATAAGTAAATAAAATTGTGTCAAAATTTGAAGAAAAATAAAATAAAAACACTTTTTAATCATGAATGGGACTAATAATAATGCAAAGAACCCATTTGGAAAAGGTAACACCTATCAACCTAGATTCATGATTAAAATGTTGAAATAAAAATCTGAAAAAATTCATACAGATAGTTTAAAATATAGGGAAGGTCGTGATGAATAACTTTTTCGAAAAAAAATTATTTTCATAGTAATAATTGAATAAACAAAATTTTGGTTGGTAATTTTGAGTATGTATATAAACTTTAACTCCACAGACCTTATACTCTAATTAGCAATTTAAAAATCTGAAAATAATTGGGTGTATTGTTTAAAGCGTGCGTGTCGGTCTGACGTAAAGGACTTTTCCAAAAATTAATTTCTTGGTTTATAAAAAATATAAGAAATGCCCATTTTTCTACATACCCTTATGGGTGTTATATTATTCATTCTAGATATTGCACAAATTGACTAACTTATACACTGGATACAAAACTCAAAAACTAGTAATAGAAAATATAAATTATAAGCTTTTTAAACATATCAATAAAGTACACAGTATCGAACAAAGAATTAAATATATTAATAGACGAAAAAAAATTTTAGCTCCCTTGCATATATACTTATACAGCGTTTGAATCATCTAACATAAGAAACGTTGCCGGTTTTGCTTTTTGTACTAACTCAAATCATACGCATGCTTTAAAATATATAACAAAATATATTAATTTTTATTAAATAATGTTACATGCGGTAATAAAAAATTATAATTAAATTTTCTCAAAACATAATACTGTGCATAATTAATATTTTTACAAATATTTTGTACGTTCACTCAATTGACTATGCAACTTGGGAAGCAGCCACTTTATCTTTTTTCATGTACTTATTTCAGAAATTGTATTGACGTATTATTAATGTAAGTAAATTATCATAAATAATTAAAATTAAAAATCACAAACAATATTTTTTTATAACTTTGTAAATGTTATATCAGTTCCCATTTTTTAAAAATATTTTGTATCGATAAATACAAAATAATTTAATGTTGTTGCAAGCCTTGATCCAATGACTAAAATTTACTTATCAAAAATAATAATTTCTGTGTTTAAATATTTTTTTAAATAACTTTGGAAGATTCTTTTATATTATTAGAACAGTAGTTGTAAATTTTTATTTTAGCGTTTAGAGTATAATTCTTGGGTTTAACGATAGGTTCCCGTAGCCAGGATATATTACATTTATTTAATACTCCACGGTTTAAAGTCACTACGAAATTACCTTTGACGACTTATTTTCACATTTTCCAAGTAAATAAATGAATTCTTTATACTACTGATTTGCTTCAAACGAATAAAGTGCTTCTTTTTTAACGAAGTATTTTTGGCGCTTTTTCGTACAATGAAGTTACATTATCTTATACTCTAATCCTTCAAATATTCTATGCAATACTTGGATTGGACATGTAACATATTGATAATATTAATTAAAGTAACTGTCTGAGTAAAGTACAGAATAATTCGTCAAAATTTTTCTGCATCCATTGAATAAAGCACTTTTAAAAAGAGTTTAATTAATGACA